>CM063603.1:3747766-3926054 GCA_032356905.1 Salix exigua | reverse complement strand
CCTTGTGGTGGTCGGTAGGAGCCTCGAAGCCTGGAGGTGGTCATTGTTGACATATAATGTCACACTTATATGTTTTATATATTTTGATGATAACAATAAAAGAAAATGGACTAATAATATGCTTGGATGAGATTAAGCGATAAACAGGTATTATACAAAGAATACATCAACAAGCATAACTGAGTACACGAAGAAATCACTCCAAGAAGTCCAAGAAGCAAGCAAGTGAAGACAAAGAAGAAGTTTTCATTTTAGTGCTTTAATTATGTAAATCTCAAATGTCTAACTTGATAGCACAATTTAAAATGAACTCACACACTTCACATTGCATGCATTAAAAGAGTTTGATGATTAGAGGTTTAAGTCATAACCAATCGGTTCAAAAATTCAGAAAAGATAATTTGTCACAATTGCCTTTCAGCATGAACCGGTCGACCAGCTTGGTGTATACCAAGTGAACCGGTCGACCGCTTGAAGACAAATTGTCTTTTGAGCTGAACCGGTCGACCGCTAGGTTTATCCGTTATGAACCGGTCGACCAGCTTTAAGACAAAATGTCTTTCAAGCCGAACCGGTCGACCGCTTAGGTTATCCGTTGTGAACCGGTCGACCGCTTGAAGACGAATTGTCTTTTGAATCGAACCGGTCGACCACTTTATTTGTCCGTTGTGAACCGGTCGACCGCTTGATATGACAGTTGCATTAAAACGGCTATAAACGGCTAGTTTCTTTTAGAAACTTATAAATAGCCCTCCTAATTGCAAAAATAAAAACACAAGAACTTTCATATCTTATATTGAGGCAATTAGAGTGCAAAATCATCTTCATATCATCAATCGTTATTAATACTCATATTTGTGTTTAAATCTTCATATCTTAACACAAAGAGTATTTTTCATTCTCACTACACTTAAACACCTTCAAATATTCTAAGTGTTATCAAGTGAGATAAAGAGATCATAGATCTTCATTTGTAATATCTACACTATTAAGAGTGTATTGTTGTTTTACAAAAACAACCATTGTATTATTCTTGAGAGTTGAAGTATAAAACTCTTTGATATTGGTGAGGGAATATCACTAAGGAAAAATCTTGAAGAGGGTACATCTTCAAGTGGGAAGAAGGAAAATCTTGAAGAGGGCATATCTTCAAGTGGTGTAAAAGTCTTGGTGTGGATTCATCAAGCAAGATTTGTAATCTTGTTACTTGGACTAGTAAGAGAGTACAATACTCAAGTACGGATTTGTACTTGAATCGTGGACGTAGGCTTGCCGAACCACGTTAAAAACCGAGTTAGCAATCTCTCTCTCTTATCTCTTTACTTTAAAGTAATTGATTTTAGAATTGCTATAATTATTGTATTTACACCTAATTCCCCCCCCTTAGGTGTATAGTTGCCTTAATCCTTGAATAACAATTGGTATCAGAGCTTAGTTCTCAATTATTAAGTTTGCTTAGACTTTGAGTAGAATGGCAACTACAAGATACAATCTCCAAAATACAGGTGCCTCAACAACTAGACCACCATTTTTTGATGGTAATGACTATGCATATTGGAAAGCTAGAATGACTATATATCTTCAATCTATAGATTTTGATTTATGGCTTTCTATTGAAAATGGACCTCATAGACCACTCAAAATCGAAAATGGTGTTGAGTTTCCCAAAAGCATGATAGAATATACTGGACTTAGATAAAAGATTACTTTCTATGGATGCTAAAGCCATGAACACCTTATACTGTGCATTAAATAGAAGCGAATTCAATAGAATATCTTCGTGTAAAAATGCTAGAGATATATGGCATACATTAGAAGTAACTCATGAAGGAACAAATCAAGTAAAAGAATCTAAAATTGATATGTTAGTTCATCAATATGAGTTATTTAAAATGTTACAAAATGAATCCATAACAAGCATGTTCACTCGTATGACTAGTATTACAAACAGTTTACATGCTCTTGGTAGAACTTATTCAAATACAGAAATTGTAAGCAAGATTCTCAGATCTCTACCAAAAGCTTGGGAAGCTAAAGTGACAGCTATACGAGAAGCAAAAGATCTTACAAAATTACCATTAGAAGAACTCATCGGTTCTCTAATGACTCATGAGATCACTATGGAAAAACAAGATCAGGAAGAAAGGCCAAAGAAAAATTTGGCATTTAAAACTGTTCATCAAGTTAAAGACAAGGATAATAGCGATGATGAAGACAGTGACGACGATCTTGTGGAAGATGTAGCATTGATCACAAGACAGTTTCGAAACTTTCTTAGAAAGAAAAATGATAAGAGAAAGTTTTGAACTACAGAAAGGAAGAAAGCAAAGGAGAATTTAGCAAAGAAACTCCAAGGTGCTACAAGTGCAACAAAGTGGGACATATCAAAACCGATTGTCCCCTTCTTCAAATGAAAAAGAAAAATCGCTTTCAAAAGAAAGCTTTGAAAGCAACATGGAGCGATGACTCAGACTCAAGCTCCAATGATGAAGAAGAACATGTGGCGAACATGTGCTTTATGGCAATTGAAAGCGAAAATGAGGTACAATCTTCGGATGATGAATCCGACCCTTCTTATATTGAACTACATGATCAACTTGAAAGTTTGTATATAGAATATAAGAAATTAGGTTCTAAATATAGTACTCTAAAAAGAAATCATATATGTTTAATTGAAGAAAAAGATTTATTAGAAAAGAAAGTATATGATTTAAATGACAAGAGTAGCAAGACCAATCAACTTGAAAAAGATAATAAATCATTAAAAGAGAAAGTTGATGAGTTGAATAAAATTATCACAAAATTCACACAAGGATCAAAATTTTTTGAGAAAATGCTTTCGAGTCAAAGAAGTGTATTTAACAAAGGAGGATTAGGTTATAAACCTAATAAAAATCAAAAATACCTAAAGAATTACTTTGTTAAAGCTAAAGAGTCTTATGATCCAAGTCATACATGCAATTATTGTAGAAAATTAGGTCATTTGATTTATGCATGTCCGATGAAGAAAAATAAAATTGTTGACATGATTTGGGTTCCAAAAGGAACCACCCCTAACCAAAAAGGACCCAAGAAGGTATGGGTACCAAAATCCTCATCTTGATTCTATTTTGTAGGAACCAAGGGAACATGGGGAGTGGTTTTTGGATAGTGCTTGTTCAAGACACATGACCGGAGACGGCACCCTTTTTTCAAGTCTTTCCAAAACTAAAGGAGGAAAAGTGACTTTTGGGGACAACTCAAAAGGAAAAATTGTTGGAATTGGCAACATTGGAGGTATGTCTTCAACCTCCATTGAAAATGTATTTCTTGTTGATAATCTTAAGCATAACTTACTTAGTATAAGTCAATTATGTGACAAAGGATATAAAATCTTATTTGATCATACATGTTGCTTAATACTTGAAAATGACAAAATTATTTTTATCGGTAATAGAATTGGAAACATCTATAAGATCAAAATAGATGCATGTATGAGTAGTGAAAATTGTCTTGTTGCTAGTATAAATGATAGTTTTCTATGGCATAGAAGACTAGGTCACATAAGCATGGACATTCTTTCAAAATTGACCAAAAATGATTTAGTTAAAGGTCTTCCTCATATTTCATATGAAAAGGAAAAGCTATGTGACGCTTGCCAAATGGGTAAACAATTCAAAACATCTTTTAAAAGTAAGAATCACATTTCAACCGAAAGACCTTTAGAATTACTTCACATAGATCTATTTGGACCAACTAGAACAAGAAGTTTAAGTGGTAATAGATACGTGTTTGTAATTGTTGATGACTTTACTAGATATACATGGGTTATATTTTTGAAATCAAAAGATGAAACAATTCATGAATTTATAAAGTTTTCAAAGAAAATCGAAAATGAGAAAGGATTTTCTATAATTAACATAAGGAGCGATCATGGTGGTGAATTCACAAGTGATTTATTTGAAATGTTTTGTGAAGAAAAGGATACCACCACAACTTTTCAACTCCTAGAACTCCCCAACAAAATGGGGTTGTGGAAAGGAAAAATCGGTCTCTTCAAGAAATGGCAAGAACTATGATAAATGAATTTAATACCCCTAAATATTTTTGGGCGGAAGCCGTAAATACTTCTTGCTATGTTTTAAATCGTGTTACCTTGAGACTCGAGTTGAAAAAGACTCCTTATGAGCTTTGGAAAGGGAGGAAGCCCAACATCTCTTATTTTAAAGTCTTTGGTTCAAAATGCTTTATTCTAAACACTAAAGACAACCTTGACAAATTTGATTCAAAATCCGATGTTGGAATTTTTCTTGGATACTCCTCCTCTAGCAAAGCCTACAGAGTTTACAATAATAGAACACTTTGTCTTGAGGAATCCATGCATGTCGCCTTTGAGGAAACTCAAAATGACAAAATTGTTGAGATTCCAGATGACTTAAATAAAAATGTTCAACATTTGAATCTTCATGATAAAAATCCAAATGAAATATCAAATGAAGATACAAACAAGGACCAACCAAGCTCAAGCAATCAACAAGAGTTGGTAAGTAACTCCTTTGAGCCGCCAAAGGAGCTAAGGTATGTAAGTTCTCATCCTCCAGAATTAATTATCGGTAATCCGTTTGAGGGAACTAAAACTAGAGCATCCCTTAGAAATATTAGTGGTCATTATGCATTTGTTTCTCAAATAGAACCTAAAACCTTTCTTGAAGCTGAAAATGATGAAAAATGGATTTTAGCTATGCAAGATGAGCTAAATCAGTTTGAGAGAAATGATGTTTGGGAACTAGTCCCTAGACCAAAAGATTTATCAATAATTGGTACTAAATGGGTCTTTAGAAACAAAGTTGATGAACATGGGACTATTGTTAGAAACAAAGCAAGACTAGTTGCTAAAGGTTATAATCAAGAAGAAGGAATAGATTATGAAGAAACCTTTGCACCGGTAGCTAGACTTGAATCTATAAGAATGCTATTAGCCTATGCATGTCATGAAATTTTACGCTCTTCCAAATGGATGTTAAAAGTGCATTTTTAAATGGCTTTATAATGGAAGAAGTATATGTTGAACAACCTCAAGGCTTTGAAAATTTTGAATTTCCTAATCATGTGTTTAAACTCAAAAAGGCCTTGTATGGTTTGAAACAAGCACCTAGGGCATGGTATGATAGATTAAAAACATTTCTTATTGAAAATGATTTTAACATTGGCAAAATTGACACCACCCTATTTACGAAAAGAAAAGGAAAAGATATCCTTATTGTACAAATCTATGTTGATGATATAATTTTTGGTGCTACTAACGAATCTCTATGTAAGGAATTTGCAAAATGCATGCAAGAGGAATTTGAAATGAGCATGATGGGAGAATTAAATTTCTTTCTTGGATTGCAAATTAAGCAAACAAGAGATGACATCTTCATCAACCAAAGCAAGTACACCAAGGATCTTCTAAAAAGATTTGGGATGGAACATGTCAAAGATGCCGACACACCCATGGGAACATCTACTAAGCTTGATATGGACGAAAAAGGTAAAACCGTAGACATCACCAAATATCGAGGTATGATCGGTTCTCTTTATATTTAACCGTAAGTAGACCTGATATTATGTTTAGTGTATGTTTATGTGCACGATTTCAAGCATGTCCAAAAGAATCCCATGTTAGTGCAAGTAAAAGAATTTTTCATTACTTGCATGGTACAATTAATTTAGGGTTGTGGTATCCGAAGGGAAGTGAAATGAGTTTAATCGAGTTACTCGGATGCAGATTTTGCGGGTTGCAAAATAGATAGGAAAAGTACTAGTGGAACTTGTCACTTTCTAGGATCTTCACTAGTATCATGGGCAAGTAAGAAACAAAACTCGGTGAGCCCTATCAACAACTCAAGCGGAATATATTGCGGCGGGAGTTGTTATGCACAAGTATTATGGATGAAACAAAATTTGGAGGATTATAGACTTAAGTTTGAAAATACTCCGATTAAATGTGATAATACAAGTGCTATTTGCTTATCTAAAAATCCTATTCAGCACTCTCGTACAAAACACATAGAAGTAAGACATCACTTCTTGAGGGATCACATTGAAAAAGGAGATATTGTACTTGAGTTTATAGGTACAGAACATCAACTTGCAGATATTTTTACAAAACCCTTAGCCAAAGATCGCGTTTGCGAAATAAGAAGGAACCTAGGATTTATCCATGCAAATGATGTTTAAATTATGTATACATCAATGGTTATAAGTTGGATTTATTTGATGTTAAAAAGTATACACTTGGAGCATAAGAAACCTGTTCAAAACAAATATTGGAGAATTTAGAAATTCTGGGATGAACCGGTCGACCAGGTTCATCAAGAGTAAGCTAACCAGTAGGCCAGGTTGAGACGAAATAAAGCAGAGGATGGCTACTGGAATTTTTCGAATCTTGGAGGAAAATGGTTCGAACATACTTTTCGACATAAAGGGTACCTTTGAATATTAATGAATGATTTTACAGTCAAAATGCAAAATTTCCATTTTTGCATGTACCGGTCGATCAGTTACATGCATCCGGATCCACTGATCGATCGGTTGAGCTGAGAGGAACGATGAGCGTTCAGCTATCGCCTAAAATTAGCACTTTTAGCCCCATGATTTCTTTGCTTTTTGGACATAATTTTTACATGAAGAGGCTACATTTTGAGTGCAAAGAAAGGTTCAAAAGAGAAATTTAGAAAATTCTCATCTTGGAAGTCAACCGGTCGACCGGTTGAAATTACCCAAGGCAACCGGTCGACCGGTTGCTCGATAGTATAAATACTATCTAGGGTTTCGAACTTATTCAACAGACAAATCCGAAAAATCTTACCCAAAATCCTCTCCAAAACTAATCTAAATCAAAACACCCATAGCCAAATTGAAGACAATGACATCTCATAAACGATTAAGAAGGATCGAATCAAGGAGCAAAAGAGCCAATGATCCAGACTTCCTCGTCAGGTGATAATGTTCAAAGATTTTTGAGTAATTTCTCAAATAGAGCTATCATCGTAGAAAGAGGTTTAAGCAATGATCTATCCGCTTTAGGTATAGACACTTTATTTGCTTGAAATGGGTTGGTACTCATCTGTATGAATATAGGAAACCTACATACCCTAAATTGATGAGAATGTTCTTTGCTAACATGAGGGTTAATGTAGAACCTAGAATAATGAGTACTCTTCAAGGACATCCTATTGAATTTAATTGTGATGAATTAGCTGAGATATTGGGAATATCTAATGATGGTCCAAGGGTGTTTGATATTAAAATAATTCCGACCATTGAAGGTTTTAGCTATGATTATGCTGTTGCATTGCATACTGGAAATAATGGATTTGCTCCAGGTGCTAAAATAAAGAGTCAAGATCTTTTATTGAGACCTAGGATACTCCATAGAATTATTGCTCACAATATTTTGCCCAAAAAGGGGCACTATGATGAAGTCACATTTATGGAGTTATGCTTAATTGATTGTATGATTCAGCGAAGGCCAATAAACCTTCCATACATATTGATTAGGAATATAATCTTAGCATTTGATCAAAAACAAAAGGCTCTACCTTATGGTCAAGTGTTTACCACTATTTTTGAGCATTTTGAGATCTTGCTGACGGGGACGGATAAGAGACCGTACTCAGATAAAACGGAGATAAATAACACCACTCTAACTAGGATGAAATATGTGCTTAATGAGCATGGTGAGTGGATCCAAGGGCACCAAGAAGGTGCACATGCTGAGGAAGAGCATGAAGAGGAGGAGAATGCGGCTGAGGATGAAGGTGAAGACGAGTTCACACATCTATTTGAGTCACCACCTCCGGCTTCCTCCCCAGATGAGCCATCTGCGAGTGGCTGGTCGCATAGGATAGAGAGTCGTCTCACGCTTATGGAGACAGATATACGATTCATGAGAGACTCTCACATAGAGATGCGGGCTGATATTCAGGAGATGAAGGCGATGATGGCTTCTCTTCTCTCACGGAACCCACCTCCTTCGTAATTGTGTATCATGCATCTCATCTTTTTATGTTGTTATTTAGAATATTGTATTTGTGCTTTTCATTTTGGATATATGTACAATGATATTGAATATTTCTTATCCACAATGATTAACCTTCTTTTTGTTGATGCCAAAGGGGGAGAGAAATATGAAAATATCAAATGCATCAATAATGGGGGAGTAAAATATGAGAATATAAAAGAATTATATGCATATATTTAGGGGGAGAAATATGAATTTCTCTTATAAATTGCATATGATATTTGTACTTAGATTAAATTGCTACAAATGTTCAATGTCTCCTATATATTGCATTATAATATTTAGGGGGAGACTCAATTTATTATCTAAGACTTTTTGTTTATTGTCATCATCAAAAAGGGGGAGATTGTTGACATATAATGTCACACTTATATGTTTTATATATTTTGATGATAACAATAAAAAGAAAATGGACTAATAATATGCTTGGATGAGATTAAGCGATAAACAGGTATTATACAAAGAATACATCAACAAGCATAACAGAGTACACGAAGAAATCACTCCAAGAAGTCCAAGAAGCAAGCAAGTGAAGACAAAGAAGAAGTTTTCATTTTAGTGCTTTAATTATGTAAATCTCAAATGTCTAACTTGATAGCACAATTTAAAATGAACTCACACACTTCACATTGCATGCATTAAAAGAGTTTGATGATTAGAGGTTTAAGTCATAACCAATCGGTTCAAAAATTCAGAAAAGATAATTTGTCACAATTGCCTTTCTGCATGAACCGGTCGACCGCTTGGTGTATACCAAGTGAACCGGTCGACCGCTTGAAGACAAATTGTCTTTTGAGCTGAACCGGTCGACCGCTAGGTTTATCCGTTGTGAACCGGTCGACCGCTTTAAGACAAAATGTCTTTCAAGCCGAACCGGTCGACCGCTTGGGTTATCCGTTGTGAACCGGTCGACCGCTGAAGACGAATTGTCTTTTGAATCGAACCGGTCGACCACTTTATTTGTCCGTTATGAACCGGTCGACCGCTTGATATGACAGATTGCATTAAAACGGCTATAACCGGCTAGTTTCTTTTAGAAACTTATAAATAGCCCTCCTAATTGCAAAAATAAAAACACAAGAACTTTCATATCTTATATTGAGGCAATTAGAGTGCAAAAACATCTTCATATCATCAATCTTTATTAATACTCATATTTGTGTTTAAATCTTCATATCTTAACACAAAGAGTATTTTTCATTCTCACTACACTTAAACACCTTCAAATATTCTAAGTGTTATCAAGTGAGATAAAGAGATCATAGATCTTCATTTGTAATATCTACACTATTAAGAGTGTATTGTTGTTTTACAAAAACAACCATTGTATTATTCTTGAGAGTTGAAGTATAAAACTCTTTGATATTGGTGAGGGAATATCACCAAGGAAAAATCTTGAAGAGGGTACATCTTCAAGTGGGAAGAAGGAAAATCTTGAAGAGGGCATATCTTCAAGTGGTGTAAAAGTCTTGGTGTGGATTCATCAAGCAAGATTTGTAATCTTGTTACTTGGACTAGTAAGAGAGTACAATACTCAAGTACGGATTTGTACTTGAATCGTGGACGTAGGCTTGTCGAACCAATTTAAAAACCGAGTTAGCAATCTCTCTCTTATCTCTTTACTTTAAAGTAATTGATTTTAGAATTGCTATAATTATTGTATTTACACCTAATTCCCCCCCTTAGGTGTATAGTTGCCTTAATCTTTGAATACATGATCACGGCGGAGCTTCTGGAGTGGAGGAGAAGCTCCTGGTGATAAGGGGGATGATGGTGTGTCTCTGAGAGCTACCCCTGCTTGTGGAGAGAAAGAGTCGCCGCTGTTTAGAGAGAGAAAGTTGTCGACACCATTTCCAGATAGAGCTGCAGCCATGGAGAGAGAGACCTGTCGGTTCCCACCGTGATGTTGCACCAAACACGCCCAACCAAAACTTGCAATCCATGAAAAGCAGGCAAAAAAAAAATGAATCGCAATCGCAGGAAAAACTTGAATTTTCTACTTCCGTGAACCACGGTTTACGTTGATTTTTCGGTGGGTCCCATGGTAAATTAATCTGTGTTTTTTCGTCACCAAGTAAGTGAAAACTGCTTATTGTTTGTATATCTAGTTGGATCGCATTACTAAACAAGCACTTAATGTTGTCGGGCTAGAATTAATGAAAGGAATGAAACTCAAAAAACATTAAAAGTTAAAAGAAAATTGAGATGGAGTTGTATGGGTCGAGTATTTAAAAAAAACATCAATACTATTTCTCTATTAAAAAAATAAACATCAATACTATTCTAGAATCAAAATTATTAATATTTCGATTTTCACCCCTCCTGCAAAATTCTTTTTACTTTTGACCTCTTATAAATATTTTATAGCTCTGCACCCATTGTAGTCATATTCTATTTGATTTATATCAGAATCTAAATGCTAGAAAAATGGAGATGCGGGGGATCGAACCCCGTGCCTCTCGCATGCAAAGCGAGCGCTCTACCATTTGAGCTACATCCCCGTTTGGTTGAGGGTCGCCGTTTTAGTTATATAATGTTTATATTCTTGTTTTGACCAATCATTTAAGGACCACTGCACCGATGGAGGGAGAGCTGAGTGAAAGTGCTGGCTGCTGCTGCTAGTTGTTTCTGTTTTCCCGCCATGGCTGGAATGGAAATCGATACAGTGGAAAATCTTCAGAGAAAGCAATCCACTTACCAATCCCTGGTCACCATCTCCCGTTATATCTTCCCATTCTTCTTTTGTTAAAAAAAAAAAAACAACAATGGAGCTTCAGAGCTTCTTTTTGTTTTTTTGTTCTCACAAAAGTGTTGCTAATACTGCAGGATGAAACATTTGTGATTCAAAATGAGACATACAGAGGTCAGCAATACAGTCAAATATACTTTGCTCGTCTTCACATGATGAGGACTCTACTTTACTCTCTTGTTACCCATTGGAAACCCCATGTCCCTGGTATCTGTCCATCCATCTCTTTCGTTTCCTTCTTCTTTTTCTTGTTGGATTGAAGTTAAGTTTTGCATTTTTGTTCGTTTAGGTGATGTGGGTTTTGATTTGTTATCTGTTTTGAGCTTAATTATGGCATTAAATGTTCTAATTTTGGAAGTAGGGGAGGAGTAATTTCTGGAATGGTTATCTTTTAAGAGTAAAGTTGGGTATTTGCGGAGATCTTTTATTTGGGTGTCTTGTTATTTTGTTGATGGGCTGGAATGTAAGAGGTAATTCGTAAGTTATGGTGATATTTAAGGCTTAGGGTTTTAGCATTTGCGTTTCTTTTTTTCTTTTCCATTTCTTTTTGTTGATTTAGTGCATAAATAATTTGAAAATTTTGTAGATTGTTCTAGGATTTCAATGAAATTAGTTTGTTGTGAAGGTTTATGTTTGAGTTTGTGCCCCTTAGGTCACTTTTTTGATGGGCTCTGGCTAATTGTACATGGTGTTGATAAATTTTTGATTAATTTGTCTTCCAAATCTCTTCATTTCCCTCTTTATAAGGGTCTTGGATGTAGTTGGTTTGGAATTTAAATGATATGATAACTCTATATGGTTTTAAGTTGCGTGGGTTAGTTTTTTTTTTAGCCAGTTTCTTTTTGTTGCAGTTTGTACAGTTTTGGGATTGGAAGAAGGCAAAGAATGCATTATTGTTGGTACCCTGTACAAGCACATGAAACTTAAACCTTGCATTCTTGATGAATACTCAAAGGAGGTGTTTGGTTGTTAATAATAATTTCATGATCTTATTATTTCTATTTTTCTTGAAATTGAGAAAAAAAACCAGGTTGCTAAGGTGTTTGATTTTAAAAAACACTTGAGTGCAATGTGCAGAGATCTGCAGTGCCTCTTGTCAAGCATCATAACTTCATGCATCCAGATGATCATTTGGTTTTGGAAGATGAAAGTGGAAGAGTGAAGCTTGGTGGCACCGTGCTTTCACCTTCAGTATATGTCACAGGTATCTCTCATGCTCGAGAAATAATAAACTCTTGTGAGATCAAATGCAGTTTGTTGGCCAATATTAGAGAAGCACAATTTTTTATATTGTTTTGGCAACAAATTGCTATGGCCTGGTTGATCACTGTTCTTCTTGCCGTGCATTCATGCTTTTGTGCTGCATTATCTGTTTGTGACATGAAAATCATCTGGTAATAATTCCATGCTCCTCATACTTTTGTATTTAAACATAAATATGGATGGATGGACTGGAATTGTGTGCATGACTAAGGTAGGATATGGAACTATTTGTTTTCTACAAGTTGTTGAGTGATAATTTCTTAATATTTGCTTTTCATGCATATTGATTTTGTGGTGATGTGATGCATTTGATAGGTGTTGTTGTAGCTTTGCATGGAAAGGAAACTGGTGCTGGTGACTTTATGGTGCTAGATGTCCTTGAAGCTGGTTTAGCACCCCAGATTGAGCCCCAACTTAAATCAAGTATGATATGAGTTATATTTCTGGCATCCATGTTCGTGATTTTTTCTCTACCTGGATAAGATATATACCGATCTTTCTATTTGTTGCTTATACACATCCCTATTCATTAAGTTCTTTTGGAGATGAATTCATCTGCATTGTCATCATTTGCTTTGGATTTAATAAAAGTTTCAACGAATTGAAAGTTAAACTTTAAATTTATTGGGAAACAAATTGTATTTACTGAAGCATTTTGGAATTTCTAATTAGCATGGAGTTTTTGTTACTAGAAATCTTAACATACGAGAAATACATTTGGGATTTGTTTCACAAATTATGACCTAAAAGATTAAAAATATATATATATATATAACTTAAAGATCTAAAAATGAGGATCAAAATCTCGTTATCTGTTGAAATTTTGAATGTGAATTTGAAGCTGCTTCCTTAGTAGATGAATCACTCAATGCCCATTTCAATAATATAAACTTTGACCCTTCTTAAGTTTGATGTTTGGATTCCATCGCCCATGTTATCTTTTTGGAGCCCACCTTTTATTTTTCTTTGAGAAGTTAATTGTCTTTTAGACTTAAAACTTGTGTTTTCTGCAAGTATTGGTTTAAAGAATTCAATTCCAATTGTATACAGGAGAGGACAAGTATGTTGTTTTTATTTCTGGGGTGAGTGCTGGGAGCAGCTTATCAAACCCTCTCCAATTTCAGCTTTTTGTGGATCATATAACAGGACATTTGGGGGATGAAAAGGTATTTGCAGTTTCTGGTTTCTTCTCTTCTCTTCTTTTTTTCTTCTTAAGGCTGGTCTGCTGCCTATCTTGCTTACTTGAAATTCTTAACTGAACAGGAACAGGGTATTGCGGCAGAGATAGTTCATGTTGTGATTGCAGGTAATTCCGTGGAAATTCCCCTTGGTCTTCTAAATGGACAGGTAAGAGTTTTATACTTTTCCTGTCTCCTTTATCCAGTTGTAGTTCTGAAGTTCTCTCTTTCCATTTTTGTTTTATCTTTCCATAAAATGCTTTGTGCTATTATCCTTGTAAATTTTTTGCCTCTGAAATTGTGTAAAGTGAAAGCCAGTGCTATGCTTAGATATAAGAGAAGCTTCCCTGACAGAAGCTATGCTATTTTAGCTACATTGATTAAACCCTAATGAAATATCGATGGCTAAAGGAGAGAGAGAATATGCTAATTAGCTACTATAAGAATTAACAACATATGTAGATGACTCGCTTTATGGGTTCAAATTTAGTGGGATTTTTTTTTTCTTTTTTCAGAATTGAACATCATATATTATGTCATGTCATGTCATCTAAACAAGATAACCATCTTTTGTCCCCTGGTCATTTGGCAGAATTTGGCTTCAAAGGATCAGTCTAGGCTCTCTGAGCCAGTTCAAGAGCTGGATATTTTGTTGACTCAGGTTGTTTTTATTATTTTGACTAATAAATTTTAGTTAACTTTTGTTGTCCCATTTTGTCTTTCATTTGGATCTCCTTATCATGATCACCTTGTTTAATACCTCTGTTTAGATCGCTGCAGGTGTGCATGTGGATATCATGCCAGGATCCAATGATCCAGCGAACTTTTCTTTACCTCAACAGGTTTACCCTTTCTTTATCTTTTCCTTCTTTTGGGAATATATGTGCATATTCACTTCAACTTACAGGATTTTGTTTTCTCTTTTCACTTCAGCCATTAAACAGATGGCTTTTTCCTGGATCCAGAGCTTATAACACTTTTAGGTCGTGTACTAATCCTCATTGTTTTGAGCTTGATGGTGTCAGGTAAGAAATGAGTGCATAATTCAACAGTGAGTTGTGATAATTAGATGCATTTTGACAATGCTTTTATGTCTCATCCTTTTCAGGATTCTTGGAACGTCAGGTCAGAACATTGATGATCTTAAAAAATATTCGGAGGGAAGGGATGGACTTGAATTTATGGAAAGGACATTAAAGTGGAGGCATCTGGCACCAACGACACCTAACACACTCGGTAGAAACACCTGCAATGCTATATATTTATGTTTTAACAGCATAAATTTTGACAGTTGATTTTGCATTTTTCTTATACGAGCTTGATTATTTGGATTCAAACAAAGAGATTAGGAACACTTGCAATTAAAATTCAATTTTTTTTCATGAGCTACAAGTTCAAGAATCCACTTCATCAATGGTTTTCAGGATGTTATCCTTTCACTGATAGGGATCCTTTCCTGATTGAGAGCTGTCCTCATGTTTACTTTGTTGGTAACCAAGATAAATATGGAACTCGCATTTTAAAGGGTACTGTCTCATGATCTCATACTTGACAAATAAGGCAAAATAGATCATGGTTGAATTTTCTCACGGTTAAATTTAATGGTGAATTAATTGCAGGTTCAGAAGGGCAGTTGGTGAGACTTATTTCCATTCCTAAATTCTGCAATACTGGAATGGTGGTTGTGGTAAGTTCTTATATGTATTATATCATTCCGGGTTCTGAAACAATTAAACCTGAACTTGTATTGCAGAAGCTTTTACCATGCATGTTTACTTGTGGATTCATGTCTTGCATTTGTTCTTTTCTGGATTTGGAGAACGTGTAAGGCCTCCTCTTTCTGTAATACTCATCGTTTGTTTCTAGAATATATTTTAGTTTACAACAACAAAGCCTCGATCACAAACAAGTTGACTGGCTATATGGATCCTCTATACCATTCAACTCGCTAACCAACCAAATCCCACCAACATCAAGAGGTTTTAAATCCTTCAACACCACTTCCACCCATGATAAAATATTATTTCATTTAAGAGAGAAAATAACACTTCTGCCAAAATCATAAGAAAAGATAATCTGTTGTTTGATGTTAGTGCCACTGGAAGATATAATCATTTTAATAATGCAACCTACATCCGAGGATAGTTAAGTTACTTTATCTTTGTTTGCTCAACAAAGTTTATCCGAAAGATGAAAGCAACAGAGATGGATTAAGTGGGAGAATAAGAAATTTAAAAAAATTGTCAGGGTTGCTCAGCTAATACTATCATACTCCCGCTCATAACAATGTTAAAATGACCCTAGGTTAGAAATATAAAGGTGCACTGCCTTGTGTTCTGCTAGAGTGCAGTCTCTGATTGCCATTCTTCTTGGCATGTTAATTTCTGGTTCATTTACGTAGTAGGAAAACTGACTGAAGAATGAGAAGAGAAATTGAGTGTTAGAAATGGGGTGCAAGAATCTAGTTTCATAACTAACTGTAATGAGATTGGGAGCACAAAGTTTGCCCTTTTTTTTCCCCTCGTCTGTTTTTTCTAAAATATTTCTTCTTTCCACAATACTTTCCAATAACTATAATTTCCATATGTTTTGCAGCTTAACCTGAGAAATCTGGAATGCCACACTCTTAGCTTTGAAACTCAATTCAGTTCATAAAAACATTGCGTGATGCATGGCATTCTGTATCACTTGAAGGACTAGACCTACTAGGACTTTTTCATTGCCCTTGCACTATATATGAAGCCTTCTTTGGAGTGGAGTAATTGGTAAATTACCGCCACCAGTAGATTAATCGGACGATTCATGACCGGCGATAGGACGTGTCTTTGCCAGCAGGTTCGCCAGCGGCCTAGACGGTATCTCTTTCTTGCATGATGCTTCGTAATTTTGGTAGGCCTTCTTGTGAATTGTAAGGTTTTATATATTTTAAAATGTAGTTCAGCTTTTTCTTAACTTGAAAACTGAATTACTCTCTGTGGGGCCAGAATGAAATGATATTGGTAATGTGATGGTCTAAACTTTGTTGTTAATGTGATGTTCAAAAGATATCTCATACGCGAATTAGCTTTCGTGTATTCGAGGGCTCCTTGCTCGTTGAGATTGAACTTAAGCTGCTTAGTTCTGGTTGGTCGTTAAGCAAATTCTGAAGCCATGGATTCATAAAACGCCGCCTTTTTCATTACACGAAAAGAAGCTAGTGTGGTCCATGGGTTCATTTCTCCTCTAAGAAGTTTGGCGATAAAATGTTGTGGGCACTAGCTTTTTTATTTCATTCTCGTTGGCATGAATCATCCATGAATCAACTTTATATTTTCAGAGGAGTGCCTGTTAACAAGCCCACTTTTCAAAACCCTAATCTTGATTTTGCCAGCCCATAACTCAAATCACGGCCTCAGCTCAATCTGATTTTTATTGCATTTCCATGTATATGTACTGAGTGTGTGGGTGTATATATATATGCTACTTGCAATTGTATCAGCAAGAAAATGGGTTGGGGGCGCATTTCTGCTTGGAATTAATGCTAATTTTATCATTGTCAAACACTAAATCACCTATCAATGTCAGTTTAATGTTCCATTGACCCCATTATTCCCTCTTCAAACGGCTATATTTCCATTATTCAAATCATTCCTCTGCCTCAACGGTCCATTTCTCACATGACACACCACTACCCTCCAAAAGCAGATCCTCCATATATACACATTTCCCTTCCATCAAAATACATCTAAACCCATCTCTCTCTCTCTCTCTCTTCTCAAAATGGATTCTTCTAATAATAACTCTAGTAGTGCTGCAACAGTTCAACATGTAACCAAGAAATCTTCAGACGATTTGCTAAGGAAATTTGCAGAAATGAGCGAAGACGATGATGATGCTAAGAAACTGGAGTTGACATGGGTGTCAAGAAGTCAGTCAAAAAGGAGGAGGACAAGAAGGGACGTTGAAAGTGGCTACTCACGTGAAAGCCCATCGCACTATAATCGAAGTTCCAGCTTAGTGGAGAGAAGGTCACTTCTTCCTCCATTGACGAGAAAATCTGCTCTGCTTAGGCAACTTGGGATTGGAAGGCCACAGCTCAAAGCAAGGGATCTCAAGACCAAGTCAATCTTGGCTTCCATTGAAAAGGTGAGACATTACAAAAATATTTAACACTAAGTTTTTTTTTAAAAAAAAATATTTATTTTTAACTTTAAGTTATTAGTTTTTAGTATTTTTATATGATGATATCAAAAATAATTATAAAAATAAAAAAAATATTATTTTAATGTAATCGTAACTACACTTCCAAATAGACACTATAATATATTATAATCGTATTCATAATTAATCGTTAGACCAATGTCTCATTTAAGCACAACATGTATATTTTACTAATTACAATTTCTTACGATTGTAGACATGGCGCAAGACTTTAGAAGGAGCCTCAAAAGTACTCTTGGAGAAGCATTACAACAGACACAGGCGATTGATTAGTGATATGGTGTAGCTTGTAATATATCTTCCAGTTGCTTTAAAACTGGCCTAGAGTGGAAGAAGAAAATACAGGCTTCGTTTTTTGTATATTAGACATCAAATTTACATTATTTCTTATTGATTTTTCATGTGAAAGGTGTAATAATAGCTTTCCTTGCTTGCCCATGCTACCACTGGCTTTGAACAACACTGGATCAATGATCACCACCACTACTTTCTTGTTAAATTGTTTTTGAAGAAAGATTGTTAATGGGTCCAATAATCCAAGATCAATGAAGAAAATTGACCCCATTTCGAGACCCGTCCTTGAAACGATTGAAGAAAAATGGCCAATGGGGTCTAATATCCATGACCAATGATGACAAAAAATCGTATGTATACCGCGGATCTCGAGTTTAGTTTAGAATATACAGTTGTTGTAAAAGCATACGGTGACAGATGATTTGTAATCTACACTATTGTCTAGAATTCAAATCAAGGTAGACATTCTTTATAAAAGCTTGATGACAGAGCGCTAACAATCTGCATAGTAGATTTTAAATTTGAGTTAAAGATTGAGACAAATCTTCATTGACACAACCAGATTTTATTCTAAAATCACAAAATATAGTTTTTAGGACTAGAGTTTCTCGCATCAAAAAATAAATAAATAATCAATGAAGAGTTGCAAAGAACACGTTTTTTTTTACCAATAATAAATTAGCAATTTTATTTGTTTCCATGAGGACAAAATCAAACACAATAAGATCATCAATACATGGCCCATCCAAAAATCACAACATGCCGATTCTACACTCTCAGTAGTCTTCAAAAGTTCAATTGTCCTTGTCTTCGTTCAATCACATATAAATATAAAAGTTGATGATTTAATCTATAATTAATTATACAATAAGGTATTTTATAATTTTACTTTATATATCTAACTGATTTAATTCTATTTTTATATATGCATTAAGTTTTAATTTAACAATATAGTAAGACTTTTGTAGACCATTCTACCTATTAGTTTGTGAGATGCAAGTGATTTATAATTTTAACATGTATTTAAATTTAAACTTGTAGTTACATATCCGAATTTGAATTCTACCTATTAGTTTGTGAGATGCAAGTGATTTATAATTTTAACATGTATTTAAATTTAAACTTGTAGTTACATATCCGAATTTGAATTGAGAATTTATACTGAGATAATTCTTTAATACAGTATTAAAATTAAAATATCATAAATTCAAATTTTATTATCTAACTTATAATTCTTTTGAAGTATGTTTTTTTCTTCTATTTTTCAATGATTTCAATATGTTAATATTAAAAAACAATAAATAAATAAAAATATTGGCATCATTATATTAAAAGTTTAAATCCTCACTAACGACAATCCCTCGTCAAACTGTCATCCAATTTAGTTTGCAATAGCATGGCAAGGATATATTTTTGTTTAAAATTGTATTAAATAATATTTATTTATTAAAATAATCTCCATAAAACAATAAAAAAAATAAAAAATTGTGAACACACCCAAACACACTACCCCCAACATGGCTGGAACACAAAATTAAGAAAAATAAATATGTTTTTCGGATAATTTGGAGTGAATATGTTTCTTATATTTACTGTTTTCAGATTTATAGACTCTTGGCAATGAATTTTAATTTCATAAATTTATAATTTCTTTGCTTTCCAGTGGACTTCTTTTGATTTTTATTCCAATGTCATGTGTGATATTATTAGGGCTAATTTATATATTCGATAATAAATAAATTAAATTGAGTTTTCTATTTTAAAAAAATTATATTTTTTTAAAATATTATTAATTAAAGGAAATAAGAATAAATATGGTAAAATTACGATTCAAGTTGTGTTTTAATTATTTGAAATTATAGTAAATATTATTTTAAAAAAAAATATTAAACATGGATTAGTCCTTCATTTTTTGTCACCTAAATATTCCTCATAGGGGAAAAAAAGCATTGAATAGCTCCTATATTAAAATTTATTTTACTGTCATGTATTAGAACAATAAAAAAAATAAGATTTAAAAAAACATTATTGAATCCTATTAGGCAATAGAAGGGTGTTATAAATAATAATAATAATAATAATAATAATAATAATAATCACCACGGAGCAGAAAAATAAAATAAAAGAGAAAAATACTACAGAAATTGTCAGTTTTCCTCTGTTCAACTCTCTTTCGTCTTAACTAGCCAAAAAGTCGAGATCTTTCTCCAGTCTCTCTCCTTCCGTCCCTCTCGTTCGTCTCTCTTCTCCTCTATATAATTTCTCTGTTCTATTTACGTTGGTTTGTTTTGATCCCTCTTTTCGTGGTTTCTCTCTCAAAGTTTCAATCTTCACTGCCCAGATCTTGAATTCTCTCAATCCATTCAATACCAAGGCCAAAATCTTTAAAGGGTCGGTTTATTTTTTGATTAAAAAAAGTGGGTTTTGTTTTGTTTCTCAATAGGAAATGAGGGATGTTGTCGTGGCTGACAAGGATAGTAATGGCTTGTTGGAGACCGGTGAGGCGATATGCCCGTATGAGCAAGGATGACATCTTAAATGATGATGATGATTCTGCTATTCCTGACTCTCTTTTATGGTCTAGAGACCTTGAGAAACACTCGTTTGGAGAGTTCTCTTTTGCTGTGGTTCAAGCCAACGAGGTTATTGAAGATTATAGTCAAGTAGAGACTGGTCGTGATGCTACTTTTATTGGTGTTTATGATGGGCATGGTGGACCTGATGCTTCTCGGTTCATATCTGACCATTTGTTCTTAAATCTCATGAGTGAGTGTTTTCTTTCCCACTATTTGCTTGTTATTTTTTTAGGTTTGTTCATGTGCTTAGGTGTTGAGTTGAGTTTTACTTTCGTGGTATGGCTGGTAGTCTTATGTATGGTATTAATGGAACTGAATTTTGTATGCTTTAGAAGAAGTTTGGATTGTTCATGTTAGTTTCATCGACTTTTTTATGGAATTGATTGGTTTATGCGGTTTGGTTGGGCGAATTTGTTAACCTATGTATTTGGTGCTAATCTGAAGGAATTTTTACTTCTCTTTTATACATTTTTGCTGGGTTTTCTACGAATTTGTTTGTTTGTTATTTGGGAGACGAATTGATTTCTTTTAAGTGTTTTTTTTTTTGCCAACGCCTACTACTTCTGGTGTTTCTTTACATAAGTTTTTGGGTAAAGTTTGAAGTTCGGTGGAAAAATTTTGGAGATCCATGGTAAGGATGGTTTCATATTACGGTTACGTGGATTGATGCTTCTTCAGGACAACTCTGCTGTTTTGCACACTTCCCTTTCTCTGGTTCCTTGATCTACTAAATAATGCTGTGATTGCGGAAATTGAACATAATCCGTTGTTCTGTAGTTGCTCCTACACCCTTTGTTCTTTTCCAGGAAAAGAATTACATAAAGGGAAGTTTAACAGTATAGTAACTCTTATGACGTGTATTTCAATAAATGCTTTTCCAGGCAACGTTCTCTATGTGATGAACCTTGAGCAATTATTAATTTGTAGGGCATGCTAGAGAAAGAGGAACCATCTCTGAAGAAATCCTTAGAAGTGCCTTCTCCGCAACTGAGGATGGGTTTCTTACTCTAGTCCGTAGGTCATGTGGAATAAAACCATTGATTGCAGCAGTTGGATCCTGTTGTTTGGTTGGAGTTATCTGGAGGGGGATGCTGTATGTTGCTAATCTCGGTGATTCTCGAGCTGTAATAGCTTCTCTAGGTAGGTCAAGTAAGATAGTTGCTGAGCAGTTGACGACAGATCATAATGCTAGTTTGGAAGAGGTTAGGCAAGAACTCAAGTCATTGCATCCAGATGATTCACAAATTGTTGTTATGAAGCGTGGAGTTTGGCGTATCAAGGGAATCATTCAGGTTTGCTTCCATTCTTATGATACCAAATGTGTTCTTGCTTTGAATTTATGATTAGAATTCAGGGTATCTTCAGTTAACTCTCGCTTAAGGTTGTTTTTCAATCCATAAAATTTTCTTACTTCATTAAGCAAGTGGGTAGAAAGTTTGGTGTTTATAATTTAACATCGCGAGAAAAGTTGGTTTTTTTTTTTTAATTATCTCCTATTGCATTCGTAAACAATTCTGGTTCATGCTTACTTCGCTAATGATTCTGAAATATTTTGGAAAAATGGTAGAGGTGCAGGAATATGCAAGTTTGTAATACTTATCTTCATCTAAATCAATCCCTCTCTCCCTCTCTCTCACTCCCCTTTTCAGTTTTCCAGCAAATCGTTTTCTCTGGAATATTCTGTTCATACAGCATCAGGTATTTTTTATATGATACTATCTATACGATTTTTCCAAATAAATTGACTAGCAAAATTTTTAAAAGATCTGTAGGATATAGTCTCCCTAGTAGCTTTCTAGTCTCTACTGTCCTTAAAAGTGTTAAATGTCCTTAAATTGTGTTGCAAATTGAAAACCAATATAAGATGATTAGGAATCCTTCTGTGTGATATTTTCTTAACCATACATTTACCTGGTTCACCACTCTTGGAGGAAAAATACTTGATTAACTGATCGTTGCAAGTGGAGGTTTGCCACTTGGAAGCATCCTCATAATTAGATAAAATCTAAATATGGAAGCCTCTATGTGGAATTCCTATTCCGAGGAGCTGTGGAATAAAAGAGCAATATAAAAATATTGTTTGTCAGATTTTCTTGTCATTTCACTATCATATGAGATGAAATTCAACCTTTCAGAGTATATATGTTTCATGTGTATATTACATGCTAAGTTCATTATGCAAGCTACCTATGATAAGAGACCTTTTAGATTCAAATTTATTTATATCAAAGTTGAAATGATTTCAATTGCCTGTTAGATTTTTTCTGTTTCTCCCATTCCCATCAGTCAATTTATTCCCAACTATTAATGAGTTATATTTCCTGATGGTCTCTCCTGGTGAATTGTCTAGGTTTCTAGATCTATAGGTGATGCATACTTGAAGCGGCCTGAGTTTTCTCTTGATTCTTCTTTTCCACGATTTCACCTCCCTGAACCAATTCGCCGACCCGTGCTAACATCAGAACCATCCATGTATTCAAGGGTTTTACGACCCAATGATAAATTTGTCATATTTGCATCTGATGGGCTGTGGGAACAACTAACAAACCAGGAGGCAGTTGAGATTGTGTGCAATAATCCACGAGCAGTATGCTTTCACTTATCGCTCCCAGCTCATTTCTTTTTGACATTTTAACTTCAACTCACTGATATGTTCCTCCTCTCTTTAAATGTCAGGGAATTGCTAGGAAACTAGTCAAAACAGCTCTAAATGTGGCAGCTAGGAAGAGGGAGTTGAGGTATGATGATCTTAAGAAGGTCGATAGGGGGGTCAGGCGTTTTTTTCATGATGATATTACAGTAGTTGTGATCTTTATAGACCATGAGTTGCTAGAGAACAGTACGTCAGCACCAGAGATGTCAGTACGAGGTTTTAACGACACTGTCGGACCATCAAATTTCAACATTTTCCAAGGAATTGATGCGAATGCCCGGTCCACTATATAACCGAGCATCTAGGCATTTGAATTGCGCAGTCTAGTCGAGGTAGAGTAAACCTGGCAAGTTTCTGTCGTCGTTCCTGTACCTTTTCTTTTCTTGCAAATTAGTACTATATTAGTTTTGTTCCCTCTCCTTTTTTCCTTTCCAAGTTTTGTGGGCCGTAGAACCATATTTCTTTCACTCTGAGACATCCATGTTGAAAATTCTTACAAGGGGAGCTACAGATTTTTAGATTTAAACATTGTGGACTCTGTACACAGCTGAAGTTTGTACTATCCATACGCAGTGTTTCAACAAAAAATAGTGCTCGTCAATTCCCATTGATTCTAATTATTTTTGTGTAGAATCAGGTAAACCTAATGGAGCAAGATGGTTTGATTCGTAATATTTCAATCAAACATTAATGAATGATTATAAAGCATGATCCGAAGACAATAGTTAAGAATGAAGTTTATGGTTCTCCTAGCCCACCCTTGTACTATTCAACTACCACCCTGCGTCCAAGCTTCCAAGGCATTCCCAGTATTCAGGCTCTGCATGCAAATGTAGTTTTGACGAGGGTTGTCAATGTCGTTTTGTTTCGGCTGGAATGATTGGAACATTCTGTGTTATTAAAAACTGAGATAAAATGATGTTTTCATCTTGATTTTAATTTTAGTCTGTTCTGGAAATACCGGCTAAATATTGTCTGTAATGTCTTAATACCATTCCGGTGTGCTATTTTGGCCTTAAAGTTCTCTTAATTTTGATTAATTTTTAGTTGTGTTTCTAATTTTGAGATTATGTTTGTTTGACTTTGTGTTTATATTGTATAATTTAAAGTTAATTTATCTTCAATTTTAATTATGCTTGTAATTATTAATATTTATATATATATATATATATATATATAATTAATTATATATGAACAATACAATCCCGAAATGACACATCAAAACACTCCAAAATCAAAATATTTTATACCCGTAAAAAAAACACTCCAAAATCAAAATATATTTTATACCTATATAAAAACCGGAAAGATGATAAACTTAGTTATTACCATAATAATCCACCCGTGCAGCAATGGCTCCATCTGGCATGGTGGTGACAGGAAATTATGCGCCATTGAATATTTTATACCGAAAAAAGCTTTCAATCGAGAAACGCCCACTGTCCATGCGCTACTGCTCTCACTACAAGTTCTAAAGTTACATGGAATGTTTGAGATTATTTTAAAATTGTTTTTTATGTAGAAAAATATTTTATTTTTCTTAGATATTTTAAAATGATTTTTTTAGTTTTAAAAAAATTATTTTGATATCAATAATCTAAGAACATTAATTTTTTTATTTAAAATAAAAAAAAACTTTTGAAATCTATTAATGCCTTTGGACCATCAACTTAGTGAATGTTGAGAGTATATTAAGTTGTTTTTTAAAGTAATTTTTTTAAAAAAATATATTAAAATAATATTTTAAAAAAATTAATACCAGACATCAAAATATCTAAAAATACTAATAAAAAATATTCAAAAGCTTTCCCAAACACCTATAAGTCCATAGTCTAACCATGTGATGTTTCATATAAAACCATAGATATCAAATATGTTACGTTCCGGTCGAAATGGCCGGAACATGCATTCCATTTATAAAACCGGGACAAAACGACGTCGTTTTTGTCCCGGTTTTAATTCGATCCGTTCGGAAATTTCAGTCGAACGCCCAAATTCCGTTCAGGCGTTCGGGTTTAAAATCTATTTTTTTTATTTTTTTAAAAATTATTTTTGACATCTATACATCAAAATAATTTAAAAACACCAAAATATTTTAAATAAAAAAGAATTCAAATTTTAATTATGCTTGTTAAATTAATATTTTTTTCTTCTATATATATATAATTAATTATATATATGAACGATGACGATACCGAAACGAAATACTAGAACACTCCGAAACCAGAACATTTTATTACAATTGAAAAACCAGAATGGGACAACTATATATAAAACACCCAAGCGCTTCATAGTGATCAGAAAGTCTAAGTGGTTTTGCTTTCCCACCGAGCCCTGATTAGACTTCAACGTGTCATCAACATTATCCGGCTTGTTCCGTGTATCTATTCACTCAGCACGCAAGCATTTGTCGGAAGATGAACCAGAAAGTAAATAACAAAACCAACAAAATTCTCATCCTCCAAAGGTAAGATGCAAGAATCAAGTTGCTTGTCCGCATGGATGTGAACATAAATACTGCTTTTATTTAATAAAAAATTATTTAGGAAACAATAAAATAATGAATCTGAAATTAACCCAAGCCAAATCAGTTACATTACACAACTCTTCTACACATCCAATGACAAAATAAATAATCGAGTCTTAAGTTTGATCCACTCGACCTCATTTTTGTTGTCCAGACATTGCAAAACACGATAAGAGAAAGTGAAAGAGGTGACAAAATGCAGAAGATAACTTTGCAACCACTTGATTAGAAGCCTTCTGTAATACAAAGTGTATAATATAATACGTATTTGTCCAATAGCCTCTTGCTTTGCATGATTAGAAGCACTTCCTGTGGACAATTGATGGCCCAGACTCATCATACTCAGCCTTTGCAATCCACATCTGCACTCAAAAGAAAATAAATTTCTCCAATCAGATTAGAAAATCACAGTACAGGAGTCGATTGCTTGAGTCCTGATCATGGTAGATCAAGAAATCAGATACAAAATTCAGACAACATTATGCCCCTCTGAAGCTTTGCTATCATTCTAGTTACTCCTTCAAATCATCACATAAGATTCATGCTCTTAAGCATGCAACATATAACAACGCTAAACAATACTCTTTTTTTTTTATGTGAGAATATATCACCCCCGGAAACCCGGTTATTCTAGGCTCTTATAAGGGATACACGTCCTGACTCGAACTCGAGATCTGTTGTACAGATCACAAGTCTTTTGTCATCATGTCATGCCCCTAGGGACAGGCTAAACAATACTGTTAAAGCATAACATTGAAGATACCAAAACGAGAAGAATAGGTTAAAATTCAATTATGTTCGCAGCTCAAATCTAATATATAGACACAGTACCTGCTGGAAGGTGCTGAGGGATGCCAAAATGGAACCTCCTATCCAGACACTGTACTTCCTTTCAGGTGGTGCAACCACCTTAATCTTCATGCTACTGGGAGCTAATGCTGTAATTTCCTTGCTCATCCTATCTGCAATGCCTGGGAACATGGTGGAACCACCGCTGAGGACAATATTGCCATAGAGATCCTTCCTAATATCGACATCACACTTCATGATAGAATTGTATGTGGTTTCATGTATGCCAGCAGCTTCCATTCCTATCATGGACGGTTGGAAGAGGACTTCAGGACAACGGAAACGTTCAGCTCCAATAGTGATAACCTGCCCATCTGGCAGCTCATAGCTCTTCTCAACAGATGAGCTGGTCTTTGCTGTCTCTAGCTCTTGCTCATAATCAAGAGCAATGTAGGCTAGTTTTTCCTTCATGTCCCTTACGATTTCACGCTCCGCTGTGGTTGTGAAAGAGTAGCCACGCTCAGTCAAGATTTTCATGAGGGCATCAGTGAGATCACGGCCTGCCAGGTCAAGACGCAGAATGGCATGTGGAAGGGCATAGCCTTCATATATGGGAACTGTGTGACTCACACCATCTCCGGAGTCCAGAACAATACCTAGCGAAAACACATGTATCATGAAAAATGTTATTTCTCCTAATTTATCTCCACAATCAAAAGATCCCTAATGTAAATCACCAAGCCGGGTTACCTACATGCTTGTCAAAGACAGTTCATTGGTTTTCATGATCCCTGTATATATCATATAAAATTCTCCAAAACCAAATGTGATTATGGTCGAGGGTGAAAAATAGATCATGTAACTTACAAATTAGACACAATGAGGTTTGAGAAGTTATCCAAGACATTCCATTTTTTTATCTTGATCAAGATAAATTTCTTTTCTTTCCTGAAATTTTTTTTTCAACCAATCACTAAAATTCCGCTTCATTCATAAAATTTCCAATGCAGCAAGCCAATAACTATATTTTTTTTCCATTCATCAATTTGAACATAAAAGCAAATAGAGGATGGACCATATCACTCACCGGTTGTACGACCACTGGCATAAAGGGAAAGGACTGCCTGGATAGCGACATACATTGCAGGAGTGTTGAAGGTCTCAAACATGATCTGGGTCATTTTCTCACGATTGGCCTTGGGGTTAAGAGGAGCTTCTGTAAGGAGAACTGGATGCTCTTCAGGAGCCACACGGAGCTCATTGTAGAAGGTGTGATGCCAAATCTTCTCCATATCATCCCAGTTGCTAACGATACCATGCTCAATTGGGTATTTCAAAGTCAAAATACCTCTCTTTGACTGAGCCTCATCGCCAACATAGGCATCTTTTTGACCCATACCAACCATCACTCCAGTGTGGCGTGGGCGACCCACAATGCTTGGAAAAACAGCCCTTGGTGCATCATCCCCAGCAAACCCGGCCTGAAATTTCCAATCCAAATCAGTAATCACAACCAATATCGCTGTAAGAATCAAAAGTGGATCACAAATTCCCCGACAAATCTAGCTAAATACCTTGACCATTCCGGTACCATTGTCACAAACAAGAGGCTGAATATCCTCACTCTCTGCCATTTCCTCTCACCTGCCACATTCAAAATGCCAACTTACATTAAAATGCTATACAAATTGGGAATCACGAGTATTTAATGCAATATTTTGAAGAAATAAAAGAGAATAATGATCCCAAAGGAAAGCAAAATAAAAGGATCACATTTCCTTTTTACAGATAATAATCAAAACCTGAATATTCATTTTGTAAAACCACATCAAAGATCAAAACTATAGCAATGTAAGTTTCAAAATCAAGCCCACATTTAAAGATCAAATCTTTTAATGGTTTGACTCAGTAATGTTATAATCTAAGCTAAACCCAGATCAGAAAGATGAAGAATTTTGAAATTCAAACAGCATACCGTTCAGAAAACTGAGTTGTTCTTTGTGTTTCTTCCTTCCTTCGCTGTGTGTGGGCGTTTGTTCAAGCTACCCGCCCTCTTGTTTTAAAAAAGGAGAAGATGTGAAATGAAATTTCAGCCTCAAATGAAATTCAACTTAAATTAACCTCAAATCTGCTTTGGGGTGATCATGGCCGTTAGTTTCGAGCTTCTGATCTACGGACCCCATGACGCGTCATGCTCACTGTGTAAACAGCTGGCTCGCTTTCGGTTGTTTTGTATGTGTGGACGGATATGCCCTTGGTATTTGTTATAATGCCTCATTTGGCCTCTGTCCTTAGCCAAGGGCATGTTGGTCAAGTAAGCCTTTAATTGTGGGATTTTTGTTAATGTTTTTTACCAATCTCAATTTGACCTTCTCATTGCTTATGGCATTGGATTACTAATGCATGGATAGAATTGTGTAATCTTCTTTAAAAAATAATGTATTCATTGTATGTGTTTTTAATAATATTAGAATATATAATTTTTTTTCTTCGTTTCATATACCAAGTTGTTTTTTTCTTCTTTTTTTTCATTTTAAAGTATTAAAATACCAACACCGGTAGATGTAAATGAAACCCTAATAATTTGTTTCTTTTTCCTATTTAAGAGATGTTTTGAAGCTTTTAAAAAAAAAAACACAAGTAGGAATAAAAATGATTCTATATATATATATATATATATATATATAATTTGAAATTTACCTTAAAAATTAGGGCATCCCTTCCTAAATTCGTTATTTGACCATGTTTGCCTTCCTTCTTTTTTTCACAGGACAGTTACCTTGGTAGTGGTGGTAAGTATACTTTGAATTCCACAATTACCCTTCTCAATTATGAAATTGAGAAAAATGAAGGCGTGCTTTTAATCTTTCAGCGCAGAGGGGTAAATTAGTCCTTGAAAAAGGACCCCGCTGAAAGAAAAGAAAAAAAAGAGATTTTATAACCAAGCAGGCCTTTTGTTTCATTATTATTTAATAGGGAAATAAAAGAAAGAAAAATGAAAAGGAACTTTAATTGCCAACTCAGCATTGCTTTTCCAACTGTCTGGAGATCATGTCGGTGTGTCTTTTCAGGTGTTGAGATGCCCAGCACCACCTGTCTATTACATCCTTGGTTTTCGCTTCCTAGCAACCGAGTCGTCGTTGACTAGATGATCTGTCAAGGATCAAGCGGCTGACATTGTGTCTCGCTAAATGAGGCACATGATGTGCCATGCATGACAAACACAACGTGGGACAGATTTATGGTTGACTACTTTTTAATTAATCAGCCGCTAATTGTGGTTGTAGTTTCTTTAATTAGAGTAGGAGAGGATAAAAATGCTTCCTGCTTTCCTTTCTTTCCTTTTTTTTTTTTTTTCTTTTTAAGAGGGTGACATAAATGTTAATTCCATTTAGTTACGTTCAAAACCGAAATAAAAGGCGTCATTTCCATCTTGGTTTTAATCTTTGTCCGTTCTGAAAATTCCGGACAAATTCCGCCGAAACGGCCGGTTCTGTTCCGGACGTGCAGTTCGGGTTCAAAATCTATTTTTTTAAAAAAATTATTTTTGACTCTATACATCAAAATAATTTAAAAACACCAAAATATTTATAATAAAAAAGAATTCAAATTTTAATTATGATTATTAAATTAATATTTTTTTCATATATATATAATTATATATGAACAAGATTGACAATCGAACAAGCACGTGTAACGCCTCAAACTCGAACGTTCTGTTTCAATCGAAAACCTGAATGATATTGACAACTATGGATAATATCCCTCCTCTTTTCTAGCTCCAATAATGATCGACAATTTTAAAAGCATGATTCATAGTGAAGTAGGTTGATAAAAGTCAATTTAATATTTAAAAAAATGCTATTATTTAAAAATAATTAATATTTATTAAATTAGAGGTCACCGAATATCATAATTAAAAAGGCTAATTACTCTGAGAAAGTTTTACATGTTAATCTCACTAATCCATGCGTTCGTTTAGGGTTTAATCTAGAAAATAGTGGGGTCGTTGAATTATTTGATGAACATATGATTATTAAATTAAAACCAAGTTTTTTTAAAAAAATAAAATAAAATGAATGGCATCGTCTTCGTAATTCACCACAAGAAGTACATTCTTAAACTGCGCCCCTGGTTTTCATGGGTTGACCAAAATCCTCCCAGGTTGATAGCAAGCTTGTTAGTGGAAAGGAAACCCGGCAGAAAACACAGTTTAATTACTTTAATTATAGCTAGCAATGAACAGACAAGCTAGCATGAGTGAGATTTAACTTTGTACATGTGAATAATCGTCCTTTTTGAATCACTGTCATGATCGCAAGTTTTTCTGGTCCCCGCATGTAAAATCACTCTTCTTTCTTTCGAAAACGGTCGGAAAATGGTCGCCAGTGATCCAGCTATCTGTTGCCGGAAGATAACACTTTTTTTCTTCTTCTTGAAATCTGACGACAGAGACCTTTTTCTGCGTATTATTATTATAATTATAATTATAAATAAAACTATCTAAAATAACTCAGACTTTCCCTGTAGCAATATAGATAAATGCACTTTAGACTCGCTATCAATCCATCATGCATCACGTGAGTTTATCTGCCTGTTTTTTTTTTTTCTGATTTTTGAACAGTGATTTGACGAAAATGCCTCCGAAAACGACAAAAAACGCCGCTACACCCGGGGTTGCGTGGTCATTGCACACGTCGGACCGGTCCGACTCGTCGGTTTTCTTCTTATTTTATTATATTTCGAAAGTGGCTAAATACTATTTTAACCCCTAATAAGACAAAAAACTGATTTTTGGAACAGGGGTAGGACCGTCATTTACCTATTATTTTAATATTTATTTTCTCGGGTGTCAGAGCATTTTGAGCACGCGCCTACCGGTGTTCCGCCCCATACCCTCTTTAGGCGGCGGCGTACGGTGGCCGGAGACATGATTTCGGAGTCTATTTCGATGCACTGCCGCGTGGTCTTCCTCCCGCGGTGGCGCGTGTATTCTAATAACGTTCGTGGACGTGGCAGATGCTGTTTAAAGCGGCTGGCAACGTTTCTCTCTCTCTGCACGTACAAGTGTAGGAGAGTCCCCCGAAATTTCACCTTTTTCACTTCAGTCCCTTAAGTTTTATTTTCGTTTCTGACCCTGATTTCTGGTATGTAAGTTTTGAATTTAGTTCGATTAGGTCCTCTTATTGGAATTGATGCAATGTCCATATTTCAATTCGGTCCTCCTTCTTTTAATTTCCTGAGTGGATTGAAAAATAAGAATTTATTAGGTACAATAGTTTTAATTTCTTCGGTTTTGTCCTTTTATTAAAATTGATAATATATTTGATTTTCATTTTGGCCCTTATACTTTTAATTTTTTTTATTTTAATCCCTTGATATTTAATGTTCATTTCAGCCCCTCTTACTTTTAATTTTTTATTTCAATCCCTTTATTTCTTTTTATTTCAGGAATAATCCTTACTTTTGTCCATATATATATATATAAGTGTGTTTGGCTTTGATTTTTAATTTTTGTTATGTTCTTATTTGTTTCAGTTGTATTTTTTTCCAAAAAAAGTAGTTCTTAGATTTTCTTTTATATCCATGATCATTTGGAATTTATTTTTTATTTGTATGTCATATGTTTTTTTTTACCTGATAATTTTTATTTTTTTTGTTTGATCTGTAAAGTTTTATATGATTTCTCTCTTATGATTTTTTTTTGTCTTTTAGGTTTTTTTCATTATTAGTATAGTAGTAGTAGTAGTAGTAGTGGTAGTGGTAGTAATTTAATGGTATTCTCTTACTGACTCTTTTGTTAATGTTTTATAGGTTTTTTTTCTCTTGGGATAATTTGATAATTTTTATTCTTGTAATAGTTATGCAATGTAGTGTGATATTTTTTTGATAAATTTTCAGGTCAAATAATTTTTTTTTCAATCAATAATTTTTATTGTTTTTTTAATTTATTTTATTTTTTCATTTGCTCTTTTGTTAATGTTTTTAGGTTTTTTTTAAGCCTTTGATTTAATTTCATTTTCTTCCCGTTATTAAAACAATAATAATTTAATGTTTTTATTTTTTGTTCTTACATGTTTTTTTATTAATAATTGTTTTTTTTGTTTTCTCTAAGATTTTTTGAATAATGTTTATTTTTTTTAACAATGATGATGATAATGATAATTTAAGAAGTTAAGACTTTGATTTACTGTTATTATAATAAAATATATTGATTTTTTTTCATTACATCAAATTTTATATATTAAAATATTATTTTTTAATCTCAACAATTATAAAAATTAAGCTAGTGGATGCTAAGAAAGTTTTTCATGTAAGAACAAAAAATAAAGTGATGGGATTTTGGGTCTGTATTTTCACCGGCGTACCTGTAATTCCGGTGAATGTGGATGTTTAGGGCTAACGAACTTCAAAATCCCAACGGCCCTCGTGCAGCTGTAGCCTTGTAGCAATTATTGCACGCTGCAGAATCTGTGCACTTTGAGATTATCTCGTGTATGGGGTGGTAGTTATGATAACTCATTGTCTCTGTAAAACCCCCCAAAGTGATTCACATTCGGAGTAATTAAGTGATCTCCGTTTACTCAACTTCAGTAATTATCAAGATGCACGCATGTCTAACTTGTCAATTCCGAGTGTTTTTTTTTATTTTAATTGGAATAGAATATTTTAATTTGGAAATATTTTGTTATTTTGTTTGGGGGTTGTATAATTATATATGTGTGTGTTAAATAGATTAATTCAAATTCAAAAATAAAATTATTTAGAATTGTATGATTTTAATTTCAAACATAAGTAAGAAATTAAGAGTTGAACTGATATAACTCAACCGACATGATGAGTTCAAAGATAATATGAAAAATTGATAAAAATATAGTTTAATTAAAAAAAATCAAGTTGACATCTTCAAAAATATTGAAACAAAGATTTATTGAATCAACTCGGATCAATTTAGATTAACCTTTCAAATATGTGACCTTCATTATAAGACAATAATAATCTTAAATAAAGCAAATCAAATCAAATCAAATTATAAGGTTCAATTCGTAATAAACTCATTTTTGAATAATGAAATTGAGAAAAAAATAATATGTAAACAAAGATACAATAAAATGATTTTTCTAAATAAAATTATGAACATGTATAATATTATAAGAATGTCATCATCAATCTCACAAAGTCATTATATTCTCTGATTACTCTGAAATTTTAACATAATATATATATTAACATGTCAAGAGACTCGTCTTAAATTTTTATCTCAATCCAACTATTGGATTAAAAGATATAATTAATGTTGTAAAATTATTTATTATTTAAAAAATATCATGTGGCCAGAACGGGCTGGACAAAATAGGAATGTTCTGCCCGGAATTTAGACAGAATTTCCAGAACGAGTCAAAATTTTAGACAAAATAAAAATTGTATTATTTTATCTTATTTTTCTAACTAATATAAAATATTTTGACAATTTTAACAGAAATGGAATGAGATCGACAACATCGGTCTGAATTAGTGTTTTCCTCTCCGCCGTTAACTTTAGCCGGCATGGATGTCTATGGGCTATTTGGTAGTAATAGCACATAAAGGCCACGACTATCATGATAGGCTACTGCTTGGTTCAACTCAAGCCCAAATGCAGCACAGGCCCAATCCAACTAACCTAGATATTTATAGAAAACGTTGATAAGAGCATTGCTCTCTTTTTTACTCTTTTCTTTCCCCCTTATGCGACTTTCCTCTTCTGAATTTAATTACTAACGGTATAAGATTGTTCTTGTGATTGTTTTTTAAAGTGTTTTTTTATTTAAAAATATATTAAAATAATATATTTTTATTTTTAATATCAACACATGAAAATAATCTTAAAACATCAAAAATATTTAATTTAAAATAAAAAATAAAAATAAAAATAAAAGAATTTTATTTTTTTTCAAAAACATTTTTGAAACGAGTATCAAACACCCCCATATATATATATATATATATATATATATATGAATGAGTTTAACTTTTTTATGTTATTTTGTTTTGACTTTTTATCTATTATAGGTTTTGTCGACGTTTCTCTTAATGATCTTCAATAGTCTCTGATTTTGTATTTGTTTGTCTTTTTTTTTAATTTTTTCCAAGTGAGTGAGATAATTTTAACATGCATGTAATATAAATAATATTAGTATATTGATTATACAATTAGCACACTTTGTTAAATATCTATACATGTTACTTTATTGTCTGAGCACTCATCTACTGTTGGAATTATATTTGTATCTTGTTGAGTTAAATTCAATTTGATATGACATTAAGTTGGTTTGATAATTATACAAATATATAATTTTTTGGATATCTCATTTCGAGAACGGGGAACCACATGACCCGGAAAACATACCTCCGGCTGTCCCGGTCTCTTACAGTAGACTTGCGTCTTTGGGGCTCCCTCGGACTCGAACCCTGCTCTTGTAGTTTACAAGAGAGGTCTGTGCCGTCAGGCTCCCCCGGGGACTACAAATATATAATGTGTCTTGATACTTGTCAAAGAATCTATACTAACAAAGAGTAATCAATCTTTATGCACATTATATTTGTATACCTATCTAGTGAAAGATGAACAATGTATAGTGATTGATCCTCCCGCATTGGTCATCTTCAGGTATCATCTAAGCTCTAATATGTATTCTACCATATATTCTTGGTAAGAATGTATTTATATGTTTTAGTTTGCTTGATTCTATATTATTCAATGGATGACTTGTAATTATGTATAGCTAAACTATGGACTAAATTTTATTTTTTTACTGAGTTATTGAACTCATCCCTCCATTTTGATATTATTTTAGGTTTGCATCTTTCGTTAGCAGGTTGATCATTATTTGAGAGCCTCCACTTCTTTATTTTTGGTTAGTATATCTTACTTACTCTTGCTATGCCTTTTCCTTTTCCTTTTCCTTTTGGTTCAATGTTTTGGACGAGCTATTATTCCATTGTTTTATTTGAAGTTTGGATTTTGATGGTGTGATAAGTATTATAGATTGTTAAACTTACCTTTGAAAAAAAAAAAAGGTGTAGAGGGGCATTTGTTTATTTTCCTTCCAATGTTTTAGTCATAGGGCCTGTTTGGAAGTGTAGTTGCGGTAGCTTTTCAAAGTGCTTATCGTGCTAAAATACATCAAAATGATATTCTTTTTTTAAAACAAAGTGTTTATCGTGCTAAAATACATCAAAATGATGTTTTTTTTTTTAAAAAAATTATTTTTGAAATTAGTACATCAAAATGATCTAAAACACAAAAAAATATATTCATTTAAAATGAAAAATATATTTTTTTAAATTTCGATCAAAAACCGGTAAGATACCATGCCAAATGTAAACATAATCTATTTAAAAGAGGGGTTGGTTGATACATCTTTTACTAGATATATAATATTATTTAAATACTTAATAAAGTGGCGCGTGAGATCTCTAGAAAATTTGAAATGGCATGTGTGAAGCATTTATATGGCTAAAGCTAAATAGTAGCTTTTAAGAGAATAGTCTTGGTCTTGGCAGTCCCTACCTGACCTTATGATACATGTTGCTTCTTCATCTTGGTTCACCATCAGTGACCGTATTTTTTCCTTCCTCTCTCATCCTAGAAAAACATGCTGACCTTCCAACAAAATCAAAGCAACCCTTCAATTATTTGTTTTTTAGATTTAGTTTCTTGTCTTTTGATTAATATATATTTTATTTGAAATAATCTATAAATTAAAATATGTTTTTAATTTCATCCACCATAATTGTTTTTCTTATGTGAAATTTGGTTCTTATTATTTTAATTGTTATTTTTTAATTGGTTTATATTTTTTTTTCAATCTCATTCTCGTTGAGTTTTTTTCCTAATGAATTTTATCCTTAGAATTTTATTGTTATTTTTTATCATTTTTAGTTTGATTTTTTAGACAATTTCATCTTTCATCATTAAATTAATCAGGGGTTGAGCTTCATGATTGATCTCAGGTCTAGAGTTTAACAAATCACGAGTTTGAGATATTAATCCAGGATTAAGATGTTCGACTAGGTTTTCTTGTTTTTTTTATCTTTTATTTTTTTATTATCATTATTTTTGGTTTATTCTTCAATAATTTTTATGTTTTCTACAAGATCTTTTAGACGTTTTGGTAGTAACATGGGTTGCATTAGGTTTTTTTAAATCTTTGCTAGATAAAGGTTTTTTAAAAGGAATTTTTTTTATTCCAAATTAATTTTTTTTATTTTTCAACATTAAATTGGCTTGATATGCCTAGGTTTTTATATAACAAACATTTTAATATTCAATGATAAAATTATATAAAAAACCCTCAAATGAAATTTTTTTTGACAAACCCCGATAAGAAAAAAAACTAAAAAAATGAAATCATAAAAAAATAATTTTAAAAATTATCTCAAATAAAACAAATATCAAGAAAAAATGAAGACCAAATGTGACTAAAAAAAATCAAGAAACAAAATCTAATTTTATAAATCATTTAAAAAAACAAATAGTAATAAAAAATCAATTAAATCTAAAGAAAACAATTTAGTGGCCAAGTATAAATTTTAGAAAGTTAGAGATGAATATCGACGAGAAAAGAAGGAAAAACTAGATGGATTGACGAAGCATTATAGATTAATTTTTTATTTTATTTTTAATGGGGATTAAAAATGGATGGACTTTCTCTAAAACTTGTTTTAATGACAAGATTTATCACCATTTTAGCTACTTCAGAGTCTATGCCAATATTCTTATTTGAAATTATATATGCCAATATTCTTATTTGAAATTATATAAACTAGCTTGGTTCTCCGCACCATGTCGTGAGGCCAAATATTTTTTCTCAACAACAAAAACAATGTGTTGCTTATGTTTCTCAACATGAAAATTTTACCTCAAACTAAAATTTTTATATGGTTGTTCAATAAAATAAATCAATAATTCTATATGTCAATTTATGACAACTTATTGATCAAAACTTAATATTAAGTAAAAAAGCTAGGATAAAAAAATATTATTTTAGAGAAGAAAAAAATGAATATTTTTTTTTGAATTGGAAATTAGATCCCAGAATTTTTAAGTGGTTAGAGATAATAAAAATAAATTTTATTTTGTAAAATCAAGCATTGAATCAACATCGACAATCATTCTCAGCATTGATAGAGTTTTAGATAAAATTATCAAAAAAAAATACATAAATTAAACTCAATCCCAAGTAAATTTAATGTAAAATGATTATATTGAAAATAAAAAAAGTCGAGTTAAAATAAATTAATGAAAAAAAAAACACATTGTTTATAAGTATTGCATCCCACAATAAATTGTGTTTTTTTTTCTAAGTTGCATTTTAACTGTTTTTTGTTTTCTATTTCTTCCCTTTTGCATTGCCTTCATGTTTATAATTTCAAACATTATTTCATAGTTACCAAGTATCAATTTTGCAAAAAACACACTACAATGATTAATAAGATGTAAAATGACATGATAAAATACATGCACATGAAAAAAAGATTAATGTTTGTTAAATGGATAACATAAAGACTCAATTAAAATAAAGGAGGTGAAATTTTTTTTAGAAAGACCCGATAAACAAAAAGACTTGAATGAAAATAGAGTCGAGATGATTTAATGTGTTGATATAAATAGTGTTTTTCATCTTAAATGTTTTAATTGTAATGATAATAATAACAAAACTAAGTTGTATTATATGTGTTAGTATCGTTAAGTTGGTAAATTACTTTTAGTTAACAAGAAAAGGTTTTTAAAGTTTACATCATGCTTAATGGAATTTAGTTTTTTTCTTCTTTTTTTTCAAAATCATTTTTTATATTGATAGATTGTTTTTTCAAATAAGGTCTAAATTTTACCAATTAATATTTTGGATCAAGTTATTGAAATAACCTCAATTTGGTGAGGGTGATCCTGACTTAGATCTAAAAAGTATCTAAAATCTCATTTGAATTTATTAAAAAATTAAGATAATTTAATTTTATATATATATATATATTCTTACAAATTCTAAATTCTCTGCTAATAATTAACCCTAATTTCATAAAACTCCACATGTTTATACCAGTCAAGTCAACATTTGTTTATTATACCTAAACAAATATTTATCCACAAGTATGAATGGTTTTTTTTTGGATGCAAGGAAACCTCATCTCTTGAAAAACATATTTTATGGATCTAGGTAAACGAGTAAAACCCTAACTATCCAATGTTCTTACAAAAGATGCACGTTCTGATATGAACTCAAGAGCTATTGTGCAAATCGCAAGTATTTTACCATCACGCTACACCCCCTGAAAACTATGGTTATACCTCTTTTTTTAATGATATACATCCCTTTTAAACTATGACTATAAAACTTTTAACTCTGATCAATTTGGTGATTCATTGACCCATTTTGGAATGAGTTTTTTTCTATATTATTTATAGATTTGATTTAATTGATGAGCAAATAAAGTCATTTATTTTAATAAGAGACCATTCTATATTTGGTGAAAACTATGGTTATACCTCTTTTTTTAATGATATACATCCCTTTTAAACTATGACTATAAAACTTTTAACTCTGACCAATTTGGTGATTCATTGACCCATTTTGGAATGAGTTTTTTTTCTATATTATTTATAGATTTGATTTAATTGATGAGCAAATAAAGTCATTTATTTCAATATGAGACCATTCTATATTTGAAAAAAATAGCAAAAGAGAAATCAACAATTATTTCATCATTATTCTTTAAATTGGATTCAATCATGATCCATGAAGTCTCTTTATTTTTAATTCCACGATATTTCTAACTTCGCATAAAAAAATGTAAAGAGGAAGAAATAAATTTCTATCTTTACCAATAAATTGGTAATCTCAATTTTTTATTTTTAGTTTTATTTCATTTCAAACTAAAAACATTAACATGCTATTTTTAATTACAATTCTATTTTCTTACAAAATAAATTTATCGTGGAACTCGAGACTTATTTATTCAATGCATTATAATATAAGAAAGAGCAATATACTTATGAATGTTGTGAATTTTTGAGTTAACTTGTTTTATTCAAAATAATATCATTATATTTTTTATTAATTTCTCTTGATATGGGCCCAACAAAATTTAGATTAAATATAAATATAATCAGGTAAAAAAATTACAAATCATATTAAATCAAACAAATTTAATTAGATTAAAATTAAAACTAATTTAACTCAAAACACATGAAGTTCTACATCGCAATTTTTCTAGTCAACCCGTCTATCAAACCAAATTTAACAGCTATGAAACTTTTTTTTTTTTCATTTTCTATACTATACTTTTTATTTTCTTGCGTGGTTGACAAGCTAATTATAGAAAATCAATGCCCTCCATGTAAAACCCTTTTAACATTTCAAATGGTAAAAGTAAAACAGAAAAAAAACCAGGTTTTTTAACCACTGCTTCCCACCGAGCATACCGCAAGACCCATCAAATGACTTCTGTTTTTTTTCGAGTGGAATCGCCGACGTCTTAAGCAGCTATAACTAGTTTCGCAGCTACGAGTTGCACGATCCCATGGTGGATTTGTTCTGCAAAGATGATGAATTTTGCCTACAAAGCAGCCTTTTCAATCCCCAAAACCAATCTTTTCCAGCTCCAAGTTGCTCTCTTTCACTCCTCTCCTGTTCTTGAACGCAAAAGACGCAATTTTTGTGATGCTGTTAGTGTCTCTCTTCCCCTTCTTTATCTTCTTCACATGTGGATATGTATATGGAATGGATTCTTTGATTTATTTTCTTAAAAATGGATTGTTTTTTTTTTAATATATAATTCTTGTGTAGTCTTCATTGCTGTTGATGAGCTGGGGTATAGATTTTTATCTTGTTGATTGGCCCTTTTAATCATTTTGTCTGTTGAGAAGGAAAATGTGTGAAAAATTGAATTCTATGAAAAATTATGATACCCAAAGACCTTAACTTTTTGATTTTTAACTTGGCAGACAGAAATGTCGAAAGATGCAATTCAATCTTGCTTCATATCTTATTTTTCCTTAGGAACCAGAGAGACTTGTATCGTAAATGTTTAAGCTTTACTTAAAAAAACCGGCTCGAATTGCTACTTTGTTCCTCCTTTTTTCAATTTGAGCAACCCACCTCTATTTTTGTCTAGAAATTAAGTATGATATTTAGAAGGAAGAAATAACGAATCATGGTACATAATAATAACGGTCAAATGAACTTCATTTGGAGCGTGCGTGGGCATTGGGTAGTGACATTTATTTGAAATATTAATCTGAATCTGTTGAATAATTCCCTTTTTTCTCTCCCGATGTTAGGGTTTAAGGAGAGGGGTGGGGAGTGCACGCGGAGAGTCTGTTTTCTTGGCCACAATCTGTGAATAATATGAAGTCTAGAGTTTCATTTTATTCTGCAAAAGTCCTGTCTCTCGATTAACGTACTGGTGTATTCTCTTGGCCTGGTACACTAAGTTTTCAAAAAGTTTTGTTCTTGGGAGCATTTCCATGATCTTTCTTCAAACAGCATTTTCTTGGTAGTCTAATTTATTTAGTAATATACATTCTCAAAAAGTTTAATCCTCTATATTTTTTTTTTCCCTTTATAGAATTTCCTATCTATGAACTTTTTGATAGATTTACTGAGCTCATCGTGTTTGATTAGAAGTCCAATCAATGGCTTCTTTTTCTTTATTTACTAAAAAGAGTTTTGTATTCCCCCCCTTTCATATAGTGTGAAATGAAAATATTCTCTCCTGTTTTTGCTAAATTGCACATTTCTCTTGCTGAATGAAACTGTTTGTTCAATGCAGAGTCATAGATCCAACAATAGATTCAAAAATTATTCTAGGAGGTCCAGGAGGTTAAATGCAAATGAAGCTTTACTGCGCAATATCGGTGCTTATGCAGACCACCTATTTCAGGTTCTTTCCTGACATCGCCAACTTGCCATATACTCTCTTATTGTTTTATCATCTCCAAGGAGTTTATACTTTCTCAATTGATGATCCTGCTGATTTAGAATGTTTGTTTCTCAGGCTTTGTTGTAAGCAGTCCAAAAGTGGGATTGACTGGCTTATATGTGTTATTTTAAGATATGGTCTTTCGGTGTTTTTTTGTTTTGTTTTTCCAAGGTTTGGTTTGGGGTTGGTTACTGTAAAATGTATGTTTCCATGATGTTTGAAATGTCCTCTTTGTCTTACGTGAAATCCTTTTTGATAACCTCTAGCTTTCTGCTGTTGAGTTTCATCGGGAGGTGAGCCTTGTACAAATTGCTGGATAAACCAGAGCTTGATCTGTGTCTGGGAGAATACAAGTTACAAGGATACGAGGGAAGGAAGGAAGTTGAATAGAAGGTCTAAGAGTGGTTTACAAATATTAAGAAACTATTGATTTTCCTTTCATCTAATTGTAGAAGGGTGTTTTTGTACAGGAGAGGTATCTTGTATAAATATTGAGCAAACACAATGAAAGGCCAAGGGAGAATAAGGCAATTCTTAGCAGATTAGTATATAATTGACACATGAGAGTAGGAAGCTGAACCAATGGTGTAATGCTGGTTTGAAGTCTATATGCAGAAGAATCCCTTAAGGTTGGTTAAATCTCCAAGTAAATTCCATGATTGATCTCCGGAATGGTAAAAGAAACCTTAATTGTTTAGAGTAAGAGAAGATCTCTCATTAGCTAATTGGTGAACTTTGTCGCACCTGACACCGTGACAACTTGCTCTATTTCCTAGGAAGGAGGAAGTGATCTTCTTATGAGGGGTGAAATGTCTTATATTAAATAAAAGCCGTCACCAAGCATTATGGTTTCTAAAAAACCTTAACTATTTTTCAGAGATTTAAGATAAAGGACACTCTAAAACATCCCACCTGAGTTAAGTTGCTTTATTAATCATTCCTTTTATGTCTAATAGTCTTTTGTGCCTGATCTGCTAATATTCTTATCTGTGAGTGATAATGAGTCTACTACAATAAGTTAAACCTAAGTAATTAGTTTAAGCCTAATAGTCTGGTTTATTTTTCGTCACTCATAGTTATTATCTTTTGATAATACTTGGTGAATTGAGATGTCTATAATTAGCGACTTTGATCATGACCTGTGACTAATAGTTTGTTAAGTCTAGCCAATGAATAACTAATAAGTTTATGTTGAGCTCATTGAACTCAGCCCAAATCCTATGAAGAGTTTATTGATAATGTTTAATTAAGTTTTATTTATCCATAGTACTCGAGATTCACCTGTAATATTTACTAGTTGAATAAAGATTGTATGCCCCATTCCTACCCAAATAACTTCCATCATAGGTTTATCCACTTGGTGGTGGAGCTGTCAGTCACCATTGTTTAGAGGCGATTGGTGACTGAAAAGTTTTGATTTTTTTTGGATCCTGATGCTGTTTTTTCTTGACAGCTTGGGTTGCAACGCATTGTTGAGCCTATCGAAGGGGAGAGGAGAAGAGTGACTATATTCATAGGCTGCACCACTTCCTGTTATTCTTTTTTTTGGTTGAGGTATAAGTAACCTTCAGCCGGTTGGTGAGATCCAACACCGGGAAGATCCGGCTGGCTGTTGTTTCTTCTTCTGTCATTTTCTTTTCCCTCTTTGTTTTGGTGTTTTTGGATGAGAGGAGGCTAAGAAAGTTGGTTTGATGACGAAGGGAGAGGGGAAGATTAAAGTTGTTGTGGTGGTCAAAATGATGTTTTTTGGCTGGAATCTGGTGAGGTAGGTTGAGATGTGGCTAGGGTTCTTGGTTTTGGGTTGTTTGGGAGAGAAGATGTTAGTTTTTGTTTTGTGTTTGACTCATCAAATTCCAGCTCCTTTTCTCTCTTTCACTCATAGAGGCTTGAGGATTTTTTTTTTATCTCTTTTCTCTCACATTGTTCACTCTTTTCTTCTATTTATAGCCTACCAATTTGGTCTGTTTTTTAGTTACTTGATCTATAATTAACTTAACTTTGTTTTGGTCCTTGTTTTTCATGTTCTGCATTTTAGTCCTTTGTCCATTTACTTTCTATTTTAATTTGCTCATTTTTTGTATTTTTGTAAACACTGATATCTTCAATTCGATAACAAAGTTATTAAAAATTACTTAATGGATGTCTTAATGGAAGAAATGTGTCAAAAATATATTTTTGGATTTAATAGGACATTAAAAATTACAAAATGGATGCAAAATTTGTCAAAAATATATTTTTGATTTTTTGTTGAACTCTTTTGAGAAGACATCAAAAAGAAAAAAATAGTTGAAAATTGTAAAATGGGTGTGTGGATGACCAAAATGCATTGAAAACATATTTTTTGAATTTTTAGAAAATGTTTGTTAATTAGGGGTAAAAAATTGAGCTATTATGTTAAACAATCCCAAAATCTTTTATGACTGTTATATTCACTATTGTTCTCTTCAAATGATAACTATTCACTCTGAACCATGTTAACTTGCTTCACATATAACATGACCAATAATGATCAATAAAATGACCCACACCTCTTGTATGATACTTATATTTAATAGCTCTTAATGATTTTCACGTATAACATATTTGCTGTATCATGTAAGAAAATATGGTTTGATGAGTTCAAGGGATTAAGGTACTATGTGACAAACATTTACGAGGTGTTGGTAAATGTTACGAAGAGGAATAAGAAAGAAAGATGATTGTTCACAATGCTTTCTTTACCAGTTTAGACCTTGTGTGCTTCGAGAAGCACGATGTTCATGCTGAAATAAGAATGATGATGATATTTGACTTTTAGTATATAATGTAGTATTTTGTGTGATTAAAAAAATATATAATGTTGAGAAAATTTAGATGATATGAGGTTCATCTCATGACTTGAGTCATGAATTTTAAAACTTAAACCGGGTTAACATTGGTCTTATTTTTAGTTTTTTATACATTGATTTTTCTTTTCAATCGCATCTTGATGATGGATTTTTTTTTACAATTTGATTTAATTTCATCTTTCAATTATAAATTGTTTAAGGATTGTGTTTCGTAATTTTTCTTGATTTTACCGCAATCGAGTTATCTCATTTGTATGGTTTGTGTCACAAGATTTTGTTCGCTTACCTAGTTTGGAAGATTTTTTTGGGTTTTTATATATATATATATATATATATATTTTAATTTCATCATTTTATATTAGATTTGTCATGTATTGAGATTTGTTTTTCTTTTTATTGGCATATTCTAGTCTTATATCTTGGGTTGCAGATTTGGCATGCTTGCTCAGTTTACTTTTTTCATTTTTTTTTATCAATTTTGTTCTTCTTCATTGAGTGACTAGGAATTAAACTCCATTTTTTTATTTTGATTGACGTGCTTGTTTTTAGGCTCTCATGAAAACTTTTTATCAAATTAAATGATGCCAACTTAATTTACTCCGTTAGTTCTATGAAACGAGTTATTGATATGTTTTTTGTGTTAAAATCCTCTTGTGCCCCCTGAGCTTTTTTTATGCTAAAAAAATAGATTCGGCTCACAGTGTAGTGCAGGACCACAAATCTAGTCAAAAGTGCATCACATGTATTAGTATTGTTGAGCTGGTAAGTTACTTTTTAGTTAATAAAAAAGGTTTATAGTTCAAATCATGCTCTATGCAATCTAGCTTTTATGATATTTTACAAAATGGTATCTTAAAATTAAAAATTTATATTGTAGTCTCTACACTAAATCAAGTTTGGCCTGTCCCTCTAACCAATGCTAATGGATGGAGTATCAAAGACATAAGGTTTGGAGAGGTTAGTTGATCTAAATCGCTATTAATAGTCTATGTGTATGGATTGAGTTGTAAAGTCTATGATTAATAGACAAGTTTTATATGTTGAAAAGTTAGATTGTACGAGTACATATTAGAATGGTCTATTCGTTATAAATATTAAACTTAATGATTTTTTTTCTGTTTATATTTTTCTATCTATGCATGTTTTGATAGATCCACTCAACACATCGTATTTGATAAAGTTTAATCAATGGCTTCTTCCCTTTATTTACTAAAAAACAATTTATATTTTTCCTCTTTCTTTATTGTGAAATGAAAAAAATTCTTGTTTTTGATAAGTTGAACATATTCTCTTGTTGAATGAATCTGATCATTCAATGCAGTGTCATAGACCCAACAATTATTCTAGGAGGTCCAACAGGTTAAATGCAAAGGAAGCGTTACTGTGTAATATCAGCTCTTATGTAGATCACCTATTTCAGGTTCTTTCCTGACGTTGCGAACTTGCTATATACTCTCTTATTGTTTTATCATCTTCAAGGAGTTCATACTTTCTCAATTGATGATTCTGCTGATTTAGAATATTTGTCGCTCAAGCTTTGCTATATCAGTACAAAAGTGGGATTGCTAGTATATGCGTGTTATTTTAAGATATGGTCTTTCGGTGTTTGTGTGTTTTGTTTTTCAAAGGGTGGAGGTTAGGGTTGATGACTGTATAATATATGTTCCCATGATGTCTGAAATTTCCTGTTTGTGTCCTACCTGAAGTCCTATTTTGATAACCTTTAGTTTTTTGCTATTGAGTTTCTATGAGAGGTGAGATTTGTATAGATTGATGGTTAAACCAAAGGCTGATAATGTGCCTGGGAGAATACAAATTGCAAGGATACGAGGGACGGAAGTTGAATAGAAGGTCTAAGAGTGATTTACAAATATTAAGAAGCTATTGATTTTCCTTGAAGAAGGGTGTTTAGTACGGGGAAGGTATCTTGTATAAGTCTTGGGACAGACACATTGAAAGGTCAAGGGAAAGAATAAAACACTTCTCAGCATACAAACTTCTACCTGCTTTACTTTATAAACCAAACCTGCTTCTATTTCATTTTCAAATCATGGTTGCTACTTTAAAAAATAGTAAGTTTTTGGATAAAGGCGGATGGAAAGAAAGGAATGCACTGGAGGGTAAGTTATCCCCAAACTAATTAAGAAAAAAACTGAACAAGAGGCAAAACTACCTTTTAATTTTGAGAAATATTTGTCAAATATACAATGTTCATGAGTGAGAAGTTTCAATGCTGTTCTGCTGCTTCCCTCTCTGAGACTGCTTCTTCTATTTGAGCGTAATTTGCAGAATATATTTTGACAGAGCAGCTTATTTCTCTATTTGTGAAATTCGTTTTATAATGGAAATTTGAGTGGCTGCAAATTTTGTTATTTTTCCTTTCTAATTATATTCCTGGACAGCAGGGGCCTTTAACTTCCTGTATTCTTAAAATTTTTCCTCTGGATTGTAGAGTTGGCATGATGGTTTTGATCAGGAAGATCCATCTTCAAGTAGCGGCCCCTCATGGTTTAGACAACAATATACTAAGGGATCAAGAAGGGGCATGAATGACAATCAGAGAACCACGAGTTCTAGTAAAAGTACGTACCATGAAGTATTTACACTTTGGTGTAGGGGTTAGTGGAGAGATTGACTGCCTTAGTTATTATTTTCCATGTTTGAATGGTTTTTTTGGGAGGACAGTTATTTAGGGTAACATCAACTCCCAATGCCACAAGGGGAATGATTGTTACCTGGAAGTTAGGGGTATTCTTTCGCTCCCGCACCCCTCACTACAGTATTATGAAAATTTTATTCTCTCTCCCATATTACATATCCCCTCTCTTTCATATGATTAACAATTTATTCTTGCGTTTTCCAACACATCAAACATTAACTTTAGCTTTCTCGTGACCATTAACCGCCATTTTTTAATCTTGAAACAGGCATCCCCTAATTTAACATGCATATCCTTTTGACTTGAGTATTTTTCTCCATGGAGCATTGCTTATAGTTTCAGTGTTGGACTGTTAAATCGTCAGTCTTTGTGATCTACTAGCTTGAAATTGTCTCCACAAGGGTGTTCCATACTTCATTTATTACTAATTTTATGTTCTTGTTCATGCATCAAATGGGATAATTTAGTAACTTTATCAATTTACTCTGCTATACGTGGTCGATAAATTCCTCATCACCCTTCTACAATTGCATGAGAAATTATACAATTTTCAACTCTTTTCAGAAGGTTTCCACTTTTGTGAAGAAGATGATGTTGATGTTGACAACATCTTCCGATCTACATTTGGTGGGAATCGATACTTTCACTGGTCCTTCGTCAATGATGAGAATCCTCAATGGAAGAACTCATCGGGCTACTACTCTTATAGCTATGGGAAGAATCAGAGATATCGGGTTGAAGACGAGTATGATTGCTCATCAGAATCTGATCACGATGGTTCGGAGTCAAATTTTGCCTCAGATAGGCTTGCTCTCGGACTGAGAGCTTATGGTCCCCTAAAACTTGAAGATGTCAAAATCGCGTGAGTTCTCATTAGACTGGTTGCTATTTTTCTAGAGCATAACAATTTCCAAACGAATAGAAGTTTCTTTTATTTACATATGATTTCCATTTCAGATATCGGTCATGTGCTTTGAAATGGCATCCAGATCGTCACCAGGGCTCTTCAAAGGTAATCTCTCCCACCATAGTTTAGGCCCGGGCATATATATCTAGTTTTTGCATAACATTTGGTCAAATCTTTTAAAGCTTTTATATATATATATATATATATATATATATATATATATATATATATTGATGTTCTTATAATGTCATGATACACCCTTATTAAAGGCAACTAGTACATTTCAACTCTAGTGGCTTCATAACAGAACTTATATATATATATATATATATATATTGATGTTCTTATAATGTCATGATACACCCTTATTAAAGGCAACTAGTACATTTCAACTCTAGTGGCTTCATAACAGAACTTATATCTTATAGTAAAAAAAATTACTGTTCTTGAAGGAAACACTGATCATGCATCACTGCTTCTCTAATCAGATCTAATTAAGTGCTATTGACAAACAATTAATCAAAGTATCTGAACAGGCTGTTGCAGAGGAAAAGTTCAAACTGTGCAGTGCAGCATATCAATCTTTATGTGATAAGTTGACTGCAGCTTGAAGATTGTTCTGAGCTTCTGTAGCCCAAACTACATCCAGTCAAGTGACTGAGGTCTCCATGGGAATGCCGATAGAGAGTTTAATGTACTTTTGAACATTTTTTTATTGAATTTCGCCATCGATAAAATTGCAAGAGATGGTAATGGATTTTATGCTGGACCCGAGTAGGTGCACAATTCAATAACCATCTAGTGGTGGCAACAAATTGTTCAATGCATTATTATAAGTTCCTAATTTTTAAATTTTGATTAAATTTATATTTTAGAACACTGCTGTGATTTGCCAGTTTGACTCAAACGTATAATGATAAAAAAAAAAAAGGTTTTTTCAAGCTCAATAATTTTTGAGTGTCAATTAACATGCAAAATTGTTTAATTAATAGCTAAAATTGATTTAATTAATTAAAACCTAAATCAAATAAAATTATCAAACCTAACCAGCAAAGTGGATTGAAAACAATAAGGAATATAAAAACTATATATATTTAAAACAACTTTTGGATTTAATCTGGGTAGCACAATTGTTCATTGTATTTCTATTAATTTTGTCAAAAATAATTTTTAAAAAAATAAAAAAAATATTATTTTGATGTATTTCAACACAAAATATTTTAAAAAGCTACTGCAATTATACTCACAAACATAAATTTAAATTAAATGTTGCCCGGACTAGGAAATGGCCAGATGTTTTTGTGACAATTTCGCATATCAAGATTAAAATATCAGATTAGCTTTTAACCTAATAAGCCTATAAAAATATAATCAAAACCTGTTAAATTAAATTAATATGAGTTAATTTAAATGAATCTAACGGACTTACAGATGTATGAATGGACTGATTTTAAAAATTATGTTTGTGATTATTGTTGATGATAAAAATATTCTAAAATCTTTTGTTTGATGAAAATAATAATTATGAACTACCTTTTTGTAAGATTATTTAGAAAAAAAAACAATTGTTTGTTCATAAAAATAATAGAAAATGAAATAAAAATATAACCGGAGAATTAAATGGACCCCATGTCGGACTGATCAAACGAGACTTCCAATCCTCCGGTAAAAATCTAACTTGTTTACTTTGACTCTGTTAAGAAGCAGCCTCTCCCAGACTCTCTCTCTCTCTCTCTCTTTCCCCAAAACTAGTTTTTTTTTCCAAACCAAAGTTAGATCCTTTTGAATTTGAACCATAACTGCAGCGTTCTTTACGTCTGATCTTGGGGTCTCAAGTCTGTGATTGTTAATCAATGGAATTTACAGACTTGACTTGAAATACAAGACCAGACTCAATCTAACAAGTTACGGTTTTGTTTACAGCTCCCCCAAGTTTTTTCGTTTAATCCAAAATGGAGACGCCAAGAAATCCAGATAGTGTTGATTTTGGACTGGGCACAAGCGATCGCAGGTACAGTTATTGGCGTCAATCTTCATTTCAACAACAATCACAAGAACCCAAAACCCCAATTTCTATCATCACGAATGATACAACAAAGCCTCTGCTTTCACGCACCGTTTCAAGCATTGACATGCCACCGGAGATTGATTACTCGTTTGATTACCAAAACGAATCAATTTTTGAGGACCCGAAGAGGAAACAACTAGATTTGGATTCTGTGCTTTCGATTTTTAGGGCTATTAGGTCTGGGAGTAGACAAATGAGGAGACTTTTCTTGATGATTTCGCTTAATGTTGCGTATTCTACTGCTGAATTGGCGATCGGACTCTTTACGGGCCGTGTTGGTGAGGGATTTAATCAGTTTTGGGTTTCGAGTGGTCGTGTTTAGGGTTTTTTAAAGTAAAGTCTGATTTTTTTATGGGGTCTTGCTGCAGGTTTGGTTTCTGATGCGTTTCATTTGACATTTGGATGTGGGCTTTTAACGTTTTCGTTGTTTGCCATGACTGCTTCTAGGAGAAAGTCTGATCATGTCTACACTTATGGGTCAGTTATTATTTTGGTTGTTATTATGTTCGAGTGAATTTTTTCCCGATATTGATTAATCTTTGTTTTTAAAGGAACTGATTTTAACTGCTAAATGCCTTTTCCAGGTACAAAAGGCTTGAAGTATTGGCTGCTTTTACTAATGCTGTAAGCAACATGCAAAATTCCTGTAGGATTTTGTGCTGTGGTTTTTTTTTGTGCTATTAGAGATATTTAGTCCAAGGTGTTCATGTTGATATATATTAGGTGCATTAATGGCTTGCTTTAGTTGGATACATTTGGTTTTGTATATTATATGCTTTAATCTGCTTTGGGGTTGAAGCATCAGGAGTGTGGTGCATAGTGAATGTTATGGTTGGCATGAAAACAATATATTAAATTCTGTAAGTAACATGCAAAATTTCTTTAGGATTTTGTGTTGTGGTTTTTTTTCCTGTGCTATTAGAGATATGATATTCCAAGGAGTTCTTGCTGATTAATATTTGGTGTATTAATGATTTGTTTTAGCTGGATACATTGGGTTTTATGTATTGAATGCTTTAGCCTGCGGAGTTGAAACATCTGGAGTGTGGTGCATAGTGAACAGCTATGGTAGTCATGAAAACAATAAGATATTCATTATATAGATGTATAGTTGAAATCTTAAAAATACATTTAGCACTTGATGTTTGGTTTGTTTTTGACTTGGAGAATGAGACCTATGTCTTGGCTTTGGTAGTTTAGGAAGAGGGAGGGGTTTTACCTTTGATACTCAACAAATAAAAGAGAGGAAGTAAATTTTGCTTTTTTGGATGTTTCTTTGGCACTGAAGACGTGTATCTGATGAAGAATTACTTTTACATCCGTATTCCTTTATAAAATTAAAACTTCATTGCTTTGCACTAACATCTGATATATCTGATGAAGAATTACTTTTACATTTGTATTCCTTTATAAAATTAAAACTTCATTGCTTTGCGCTAACATCTGATATTCTTGATTTTGCTGGTTGTGTAGACAGCTGTTTCTTTTGTTCATGTCATTCTCGTTAGCTGTGGAAGCCCTTCATGCATTCATACAAGATGAATCTGAACACAAGTAAGTTGGTTATGCTGATATTTAAAGCAATATACTTATTATATGCTGGATCAAGCATCATAGATAGCACATGCTTGCCTAAAGATAGTTACTATGTATGTAGTGCAGTGCACTTTGTGGCTCATCCTTTTATTTTTCATCTTTAACATGGAGATTACAACCCTTTTTACAGGCATTACTTGATTGTTTCTGCGGTGACAAATTTATTGGTGAATCTTATTGGGGTTTGGTTCTTCAGGAATTATGCTCGCATTAATATTGGTAAGTCTCATACTGCAGTTTTATATGTCACAGGAAGTCATTTTATGAAATTTAAGCCATCTCAAAAGGCTTACATGTACTAATAGCACTTATTTGAATAGCATATTAATTGAGGTGTATGGTATACCACCACTCCACTTATAAGGAGTGGTATACTGTAAAACATGGTGTTTTTCCAATTTGATCCTTGATGTGAGTTTTTGGCATATTATACATAGGGTTACAATGATTGTTAATGTTACAGATATGGTTTAATAGATTTTGATATTTTTATCTTCTATTTGGATTTTGTTGCATTTATTTGCGTGCAGTCTACAGAAAAGCAGAAGATATGAATTTCCATTCAGTTTGCTTGCATGTTATTGCAGATTCAATTCGCAGGTATGCTCTCTGAGTCTGTGTGTATACTTATTTTTCTTTGCAAAAGCATGTCCTTTTTTGATTACTTGCATCTTTCATATATCCATGATTAGCTGATGTACTCTTATTGTTTCTCAGTGCAGGCTTGATATTGGCATCCTGGTTTTTGTCCCTTGGGTATTTTTCTTCATCGTTGTTTTTTTCACAGCAAATCTCCCCTGTTTACCTCTTTTGTTTTTAATTTCTGTTTCACACATTACAGGGTTGAAAATGCTGAAGTTTTATGTTTGGGGCTGGTTTCTGCTGCTGTTGTTATGCTTGTCCTACCGCTCTTTAAAGCCACTGGTGGCATCTTGCTTCAAATGGCACCACCTAGCATTCCATCTTCAGCATTGAGCAAATGCTTGAGACAGGTAAGCTCCCATAAAGGCTTTCATTCATTTGCTATGATCCGAGTGTGATTTTTCAAATAGAAAGGGTGTTTCCAACATTTTGAGGAGCTGATTCTTACACAATACATTGTGGTTGAATTTATCTATCCTTACATATAATTTCCTATTCTGGCTAGGTTTCTGCTCGTGAAGATGTTGCTGAAGTTTCTGAAGCTCGGTTTTGGGAATTGGTTCCTGGTCATGTTGTTGGCTCAATTTCACTTCAGGTACATCACTGAAAGTTTGGCTTATTTGTTGTCATTGCTGATGGTGGCAGATGGTGTCCTTGTTATACTTCTGAAGCTCTACTTTCTGGTTGGTTAAAGACTGGTAACACAATTTTGTTTCTTGGATGACGTTAATAGGTGAAGGAGGGGGTGGATGATCGCCCAATACTACAATGTGTGCATGGTTTGTACCATGATCTGGGAGTACAGGATCTGACAGTGCAAACCAATTATGACTGAGGTTCATTTCCTATATAATTGTTTTTCTTCTTCTCAAGAACAGCCTGGGATTGAAGTCCATCTTTTGCATTCATTATTATTGTTCATTTGAAACGATTGTATTGTTACCCATAGAGGGGGATTTTAATCTTTAGTCCCCGTATAGAACGGATTTTGTGCAAAATATCTCTGTGTCTTACGGTTGTTCTTTCATGTTTGTAACTAACTCTTTACTCATTTTCATTTTCATTATTGACTGCCTTTTAGTAACAGTTAGTTTGATAATTATCATATGTTCATTGGCAAATCAATCATTGCCCCTCCCAAAGTAGTTTAAAGAGCACACATATATTTTCTTTTTGACTTGGCATATTATCAAATCTAGGGGTGTTCAGCTTTGGTCTATTTTTAGTTCTGATTTTTTTATATAAAAAAGAGATCAAACTGAATTAGTTTTTTAAGAGAAATGAAATTAATTGAGATTTAGTGTGTTAGATTAATTCAGTTAGTATGGATATTTCAACCAAAAATTGTTACTGAATCAACTGCATGTCAGACTTCATCACCTCTTCAAGGTTAGGTTCCATAATTAAAATGCCCTAACCTTTTATGCCACAACATAGAATTTGAGCTGTCAATGATGCTCATATTCAAGTGCGTGTGTTTCCATTCAAGACTAAAGCTCCTGTTTGTCATTTTAGCAGAGAACAACAAGATTTCTTGATCATCTTTAATTGTGCATATGCCATTAATAAAAGACAATGAGTAACCATCTTCAAGTAATTGTCCAACACTAACAAGATTATGTTTAATTTCAAGCACATACAACACATTATCAAGAGTTGTACTTGCCATAGTTTCAATATCAACATCTCCTCTGCCTTCTACATCAACACACTGTCCATTTGCAACTATTACGAATCCAAGGTTTTGAACATCACATCTGCAGACATGATTAGTTTACCCATTGTCAACAAGCCAGTTTGGATTTTTTACCTTAGTTTTTCTGCAAGTTTGCTCTACCATGTCCATGAACAATTGTTCATCTTTAACTTCTTAGGTATCTGCAATATATGCTTGTTTTCGCTAATGAGATGGTTTTCCAATATTTTTGAATGTGCCCAAATTGCTTGCACTTTCAACATTGTGCAATCTTGAGCCAACACCATGACTTAAGGTGATTGGTTTTATGAGAGTATTTGCTGCCAGAGAATTGTTCTTTCTGTTCATTTCCCCTTGTTTTGGGATTGTTGGAGAAATTCTGATTCTGCTGCCAATTTCTGTTCTGCCAGTTCTTCCCAGTTTCTCTTCCTTCATGGTGGTCTTTGTAAAAAATCTGGGATCGATTTTGGATTCGTGTTCTTCCGTCAAAACCTGCAATGAAGGCTTCTTCACTTGAACCTTCTTGTCTGTATGCCTGCCTCAGTTCTACAGCTTGTAGATCATTGATTAAATCTTGAAGACTTATCTCCGTAAAATCTTTTGAATTTTCCAAATAAATTTTATTTTCAAATTTTTCTGGCAAGTTGACAATGACTTTCTTGACTTACCCTTGATTCTTGAACATCTTCTCCCAATAATCTCATTTGACTAACCAATTTTGAGATATTAGAGGAGAATTCTTTGATAGTTTGTCTCTTTCATCTTCAAACCTTCAAATTGCCTTTTTAAATTCAATACCTGTATTTTTCTTATTTTTCATCACCTTGAAATTCAAGTTTTAATTTGTCCCAAGCTTTTAGCAGTTTTATCATCCATGATTCTTGTGATATATTTCTTCACTTAGTGCATTATGGATGCAAGTGCCTGAAATCCTTTTGCTCTTTATTCATTAAAGAACTTGATTTGTGCAATTGTAGGATTGTTTCCCAAGAGATTTGGTCATTTGTTACTTTCACAATTTCCAACAAATTAAAAGCTTTGAGATACTATGTCAATTTACAGCCCAAATATAATATTTTGACTTGAAACACAAGTGATTTGGTTGAGAAAGACGGAGAATCCATCCTAAATTCTGACAATCCAATTATTACTCTTGATTTTCCAGTAAACAGAAATAGTTGTTGTTTATGTTTTCTCTTTCTCTCGTTACAATTGATTTGAGAATTTTGATTGAAACAACGAACAAGAGAGTTTATTGACAATCGCAGTCAATTACATATCAATCAAAGACAGAATCAAGATGACTTTCTTGATTAATTTAGTAAATCTCGTGTTTCACTCACCTTCCCTTCAAAGTTAATCACTTTGAAAAGATCTCATTTATTTTTTAATTCTCGTGTTTCATTCAATCCCTTCAAAGATCTAATTCTTGCTCTGAACAAAAATATGATGAACACAAATAGTGAACCGTTCAGATTAGTAACTGGAATTGTGTTCTTGCCATGAAAAACTGTCACTATTCAAATTAGTGACAATTTCTGCTAAGTTTGCAGAAAAATAAAGAACACATGAATCAGGTGTAATTTGCCATTGAATTTTCAGAATAAGAGCAGAATTTTACTTAGGTTACTGCCATCCTTTTGATTTTATTTATAGAAATCAAAATTGAACTTATTACAAGAGTAAGAATTCTAATCATTTACAAACTCTTCTTCTATCCTAATTCTAATTGGAAATAAACTGAAATTCATAAGTCACTTCTTGATCAAACAATTGATCTTATTGAAATAAACTAGAAATACTAATTAAGAAAGAAACAACTTTGAATTTTGTCATAGCTCTTCTTCAATTCTTCAGCTTCCAATTGCAGTCCTGGAATCATCCTCAATCTTCAACAAATACTTATATGGGATAGCAGCCAAGGTGAATGTGTAAGAACCCTCCATGGTCATGCAGTAGCATCCAGTCATTATGTGTGTCTTCGGACCAGGACTTTCTTGTTTCGGTTTCATTTGATGGTACTGCTCGAGTGTTTATGTTTTCTGAGTACAAATAGGCAGTAATTTCCAGTCTGAGTTTAAATACTTCAACGCCATTGCTTCATCTTGAAGCAGCAATGGAAGATCACTAGTTTCATATTTATTTTCATAAAATAGATTTATAGTAATAGCACTTGTCAAATAACTATGAACATTGAATGGCCTCCTTTAGCTTTCTGGTTTTGTATAACTTGTAACGAGCAGCCTCAACGATAATCTTCAATAGCTTCTCGTGTGTAGCTTAATTTTCCAGTACTTCGTGCTCTTATATTCCTCTATTTCTAAACATGTTGCAGTGGAGTTCGCAGAAAAGAGAAGATATATGGATTATTATTGAGTTTGCCTGCATGTTCTTGCAGATTTCAGTGACAGGTTTTGCTCTCTCTTCAATGTATATAGTTTCCTTTGCTTTCTTCTTATGTATCCAAGTTAACCTGACGTCTAATATTCCAGTTAGCCGGAGGTTCATTTTCTGTATTAGGTCTTCTTTTCTTGCTATGTTCTCCGAAAGAGGCTTAGATTGAACTCCATCTTCTAGTTCTTACTAGATAATTACTTGCACTACGTGCGGGTCGAGTAAATATTTTTTATGATTGTTGGGATTGAAATAATTAATAGATTTTACTAGTTGAAAAATAAAATATAACATATATACATGCAAAGTTTGATATAATGAAACACATCAACACATCCTATTATAACAACAAAACATCAAAGGTTTAACATCTAAAAATATTATTATTATTAATTATTCCGAGAAGAAAAAACTCAAAAACATTAATAAAAGAGGAAACAAGAAAAAAACTAAAATTATTATTATTATTATTATTTCCTGAATAATGGAAAAATAAATTCAATAAAAGAATAAAAAGCCCAAAAACTTTAACAAAACAACAAAAAAATTAAAAATAAATAAAACTTATTAGCTAAAAAAATCATTTGACGTTAAAAAAAAAGACCAAAAGAAAAAAAAAGAAACATCAATTTTCAAATGATCATAAACACAAACTAAAATTTAAGAACAAAGTTTTGAAAAAAATGTTATCTCAACAAAAGAGAAAATAATAAAAATTAAAAATCAAAACTAAAGGCACATATATATAACACATGGAAAAAAATATGAACTATTTAAGAACTATAAGAAATTAAAATAATTAAATTAAAAAATTAAAAGTATAAGGGCCGAAACAAAAACCTAATATATTATCAATTTCAATAAAATAAAAAATTGAAAAATCAAATAAAGTATAACATATATACATGCAAGGTTTGATATAATGAAACACATGAACATACTCTATTATAATAACATCGAAGCCTTGCCACCTCGATATCCTTAGATAACTAAATGGGGATGAGGAGTAATCAGTCAAGAGACTCAGCTGAGTGTATGACAACTTTGGTTTTCTTACAGATTTGGTTATAGAAAAATTCTAGTTAAAATAAAAATCCTTGTCCCGATCGAAAGCACTGGTACCATGTAAGAAAAAAACATTAAACTGATCACCAAGATATACACCATCATTGGCCAATGAGATTTGACATCTCAGAAAACATCTTCCTTCCAGGAATTCTGGTGAACCTGCAGCTAGTTTTCCAGAACTATGTACATAATTTGATGAAGAAAAAATAAATTTATTGAAGAGTTGCTATTTCATATCGATCACTGCCTGAATCACAGCAACGTTATGGCTAGATATATTTCTATTTTCTACTACTACATTACTGATTAAAACAAAATCTTACTGACTGATCGACGTTCTCCTTCGAACCTTTGGCATTTTGATTCATCTCCTGCAAGCTCTGAAATTGGAGGAGTTGGTCTCCAATGATAGAGATGTCCCATTCTTTGAAGGATGGAGGCTTGGGTGGCCACATAAAAACAGGCCTTTCAGCTGGCACGTCTGGTAGTGGCGCCTCCCTGTAAGGACCTCCAAAACAGTTTTCATGGAGGGCCTATCGTTTGGATTTGGATGGCAGCAGGCTAACCCCAGAATAAGCACTCGCTCCATTTCTTCCTTTTGAATATTCCGTCCAATCTGGCGTCTGCACCTTCGAGGATCGTTCCCCTTCTGTAAAGTTCCCATAGCCCATGCACAATGTTACTGATGTAGTCATCCCGCTCGGTCTGCCCTCCAGGCTTCCTTCCACAAGCAACTTCCAGAACAAGAACGCCAAAAGCATAAACATCCGTTTCGGCCGTTGCCCTTCCCGTAAGAATACTCTCCGGAGCCATGTAGCCAGGTGTTCCAGCAAGCTCCTTCGTAGAGTGGTGAGTCTGTTCATTTCTAATAATGGTGCGAGCTAAGCCGAAATCTCCCAGTTTCGCGTTGAAATCCAAATCCAGCATTATGTTGCTGGCCTTTATATCTCGGTGAAATACCCTTTTCATGCAGCCATTATGCAGATAATCCAACGCATGTGCCACTCCGGAAATCACACTCAGCCTTTTTCCCAGCTCAGTGTAGCTTCCTGCGTGATCACTGGCTTTTCATCACAAAATACGTATTTATCCAGGCTTCCATTAGGCAAGAACTCGTAAACCAAGAGGTACTCACGCCTTTCATGGCACCATCCGATCAACTTAACAAGATTCCGGTGGTGGAGGTTGCCGATTGTAGTGACTTCTGCCATGAATTCTTGCTTACCTTGGGTTGATTTCTTCGAGACTCTTTTGACAGCGACTTCCTTGTTTCCCAAGATTCCCTTGTAGACAGTCCCGAAGCCACCTTTCCCGAGTTTGTTCTTACGGTCGAAATTACCAGTTGCTTTGCCAAGTTCTTTGAATTTGTAATTCCGAGGAGCGATTGAGGAGTGTAGGATTGCCTCTTCGATATTTGGATAAGCATCATCCAGCCGGTCCACTTTACATCCTCTTTTCCGGTGCAAGAAAATGGCGCCGATACCAGTACTAATCAACAGGATTAGTACCGATCCTGCAGCAACTAAAATCCAAACCCACCGCAGCTTGGAGTCTTTTATCTCGGAACCGATGAACTCCCATGACTTCACACAATTTAGTTGAGTGTTGCTACTTGTTGAGCCCGAAAACCCCACATAAACGGCTTCTGGAAGATAGGATGAGAGATTGAGATGCTCAGAAAGAACTGGATTGTCCATGTCCTCACCCACAAAAACAGTCAAATTCTTGCCGTCGTATCGAACAACCACCTTGATATCGTTGCCCGAAGAAATATAAATGTTTCTGCCATTTAACGAAACCGATGTTCTTGAGTAGACACTGTTTACATCCAATCCAATATGGTTATCATCAAGATCATCTGGAAAACTTTTTCCGGTGTCAAATTCTACTGCCGCAGTCCTGGCTTCCATGGATCCATTTAACGTGGGATTTACGATCCCAAGCCATTGCCCTTCACTTCCAACAGGAACATCTCGGTATGCTGTTAATATAAAAGCTAAGCCTTCTCCACTTGAAGCTGTCGTGTTTTTTATATTGAGAACGAAGGTTGTATTGAAAGATGCTTTCTTCCCTCCTTTGCTCCATAGTCTGAATGGCCATCTGTACAAGACCCTTCCAGACTTGTTAGCCATGGAAGCTCCACGAAACTCTGGTGTGACTTGGATGGCTTTCTCGGCTATATAAGAATTGGAACTCAAAATGAGTTGATCTCTAGCTGCTTCCGTGAAGTTTGGAAACTGAAAATCAAGGCTCTGTACCAGAGCAAGAGCCCAGAGGACAGCTAGAACTACAGGCGCGGCTACCAGATGAAAGCGCATCTCGCCAAAAGTAACTCTCAAAAGAATGAGAAGGTAGAATTGTAGCTAATTTTGTTCAACTTTCTGGCAAGTTTAAAGCCAAATGAATGAGAAGTTGAGGATACACAAAAGGCTGGTTCTTGGCAGCTTAAATTAGAAAAAATAAAAAAAAATGTTAGAATTTCTACAAGGGAGTAAATTTCCTTGCATGTTCTTGAGTATCTTATACTATTATTCTCTTGGAAAACTTAGAATTGTAGTTGTTTCTACAGCGAGGATAATATCAATCTTCCTAATATTTGGTTGACCATTACTGATTTTGCTTCTCTAATATGAAAAGCATATGATTTATGAGATCGTACAAATTCCATGAAGAACAAGTCTAGTTAGCTAAACCATAGTCAATGAAAATGATTATAAATTCCATGAAGAACAAGTCTAGTTAGCTAAACCATAGTCAATGAGAATGATTATAAAAATCCTACTTCACCGCAGAAATGAATACTTTGGAGAAGAAATTCTCTTACGGGGAAGAATGGAGTTTCCTTGCACGCGGCTGTGGATTGGTCTTTCTCATAATAGTGAGGCCGACCCAAAAGACCAGGTGCTTAGCCATTTGCATTGTTGAAAAGGGAAGCATATATCCTAAAATAAAATAAAAAATATATTATTAACTATAAACTACAAGAATCTCATGTTTTTACATCCTTCAACATTTATATAATTGAATATCGGACTTTCTAAAAGTTTAAGTTTTTAGGTAAAATAATTATATTATTTTCTAGAACACCCTTTCAAGTGAAATCACTTTAAGCTTGAAACTTGCATGAGTCCACACTACTTTGAGTTTGATTTTAATCAAATATAATGGGGGTGATGAGATTCGAAGTTATGATCATTAGGTTAACAAGTCTTTGATATCATGTTAAAGAACCATCTCACCTAAAAGCTTAAACTTTTAGATAAGACCCTAGAATATGATTATATTATTCTCTAATATTTTTCTCAATATTTTCAATCTATAGATCTTCTCATTGGTTTTGAAAATAACCCTCATTATATTAGGTTCTTTATATCTCTCTTCTTAAATTTAGCTTTTAAAAGAAATTTTATTTTTAATTTACTTTAATTGATTGATTATTTATATAATGTCTCAGATATATAATAATTATTAATGGAGTAAAGAAAGTTGACATGTACAGAACTTAGTGAAAGAAGAAGAAGAAGAAGAAGGGTTATCGATAAGTTAATATATTTGCAGCAGTAAAATCAAAATAATGTATTTAATTTATTTCTCTTCGTTTATGTATCACACATTATAAACAACCTCTTCGATGAAGATCACAAGGAAAGGTACAGCCTCCTGTATTTGTCAGAAGAGATTATTCAAGGATGTGGATCAGAAGACACTTTCCCCTGTCTTTTCCTTTTGGAGAAGAAGGATCTACCGTTGACTTTAGTTGGATCTTTGTTGCTGGAAGGTGGTAATCTATTGGCCGGAATTTGCTGGAAAACTGCTTCCCTCTCTTTGGAGTTTGGACGCAAAACACCATTTCAAGCATTTATTTCATCTAAGAACCTTGAAAAACACCCGTAAACATGACCTCAAAATAATATTTAATCATTTAAAAGTCAAAATTTGTCTATGTTCAATATAAAAGGTTGTGTTTGTTTTCCGAATTCACTTTCCGGAAAATCAATTTCCAAACTTTCCTGTGTTTGTTTGTCTTCAGGAAAGTTGGTCAACGGAAACACTTTCCAGTCAAAGAAAAATTTAGCTTGGTTTTCAGGAAAGTGTTTTCCGGAAGTTGTGAAAAAAATTAGAAATGTCATTATTTGCTGATTATATCAAATTTGATCCTCAAACTTTTGATTGCTATATATAATTTGTTTTGAATATTTATTTTTCAATTTCATCTCTTAAAATTTAATTTTTATATTAATTTTGGTCCTTATTTTTATAATTGCTATTTGCTTTTTTTCTTATCATTTTTTTATTGAATTTTTTTATCTATCAAATTTGGTCTTCATTTTTTTATTGTTACTTATTTTATTTGAAATAATTTATGAAATGTTTATTATTATTATTTTAATTTATTCACCTTTTATTTTTTTAAGTTTTTAGATTTGATCTCTATTATTTTGATTATTATTTATTTTATTTGAGATAATTTATGAAATTATTATTTTTTTCAATTTCATTCTCATTCAACTTTTTAATTTGTAAGATTTGTACCTCATTATTTTAATAAACTTGAAAAAAATTAATTTATTAATAAATTATTTTCCAGTTCATTTTCATACACAAACAATCACCGAAAATGTTTCAGTCATTTTCCATATTTGCCAAACATGAATTCACTTTCCCGAATTCACTTTCTAAAAGGAAATCACTTTCCAAGCAAACAAGCGGGGTTATTCTTTTTTTCTAGCAGGATTAGGGATAAAAAATATATGAATTGAATTCTTCTTTTAAAATGAAACACAATAACATTGACTTCGAGAATGATTTTGATGAGTTGCGCGAATGTGATCAACAATAACTTTCTCTTTTATTCATTGTAACCTAGCAACTTTCTCTCTTATCTCTCAAATTTAACGACTGAAATGTAAATAAAATAAAATTTTGGATTAAATTGTATACTTTTTAAATTGAAGGGACCAAAGCTGATATTGGACAAAATTTTAAGTCTAAAAGACTTTGACACCATTTTTTCTAAATAAGATTGTCATTTCACCACGCTTTAAATTTTTATTTCCTCAATTTTTATTTTTCTCAAGCAACAATTTTTTTTGCACAAAATAGAAGTTTCTTTGAGCCCTTTTCTTTTAGGTGTCATGTTTCTCTTCGATTAAGAATCTAATAACAACCACCATCATTTAGCTTATAATCTGACTTAATAATAAACACTTATACAATGAGTGATAATTTATTATAAATTAATAAATTATCACTCATTCCATAATGATTCATTAGAATCTTTCAAAATATTAAAAACATTTAGTTGCATCTACATTTGATTATTCACTTGAATAATCTTAATTCATTCGCATTGCATTCCTCACTATACTCTTATAAGGGCTTATATTATCATCCATAAACCCATGTATATTTGATTATTCACTATACTTAGAAGTTGATCTAAACATCATTTTTAACATGGTTTTGTAGGGTGCATAAACCAATTCAAGTTTTCTCGGTTCATGTATATGCAATGTCACAAAATCTTTATGGTAGAACTTTTGATTTTACACTTCGCGCATGAACATCTAATTTCACCTTCATTGATAATTTTCAGATTAGAAAGTATGAAACTAATAAAACTCTCAACCCTTTCAAGATAATCTTGTCTATATAAGTCTTCGATTTAGTCTTGATATATCCAAGAACGATCATTCATTGCTTATAAAACCTTTATAAAATATTGATTACAACATTTATTCATAATGTAACTATCAATACAAAATTCAACTTTTATTAAAGTTGAATTCACAATCCAATAACTATCAAATACTTCATTTTTAAAACACATTAAACCCTATTTGGTATCGATTCCATAAAAATCAAATTCCATCAAGATTTTAAATAAATAATAAGATTGACAAAAATAATCAGCATCCAACTAAATATACATTATTTATTCAAATTGATTTATTTAATCTAAATTAATACCTTTAAACTCATTATCAAATCTACAAAAAATAATTTCATTTAGATTTTCAACTTAATAATAAAATGGACAGAATATAATTGGTACCCATTAATTTACTCATCATTTCTTCAATTCTAACATACCTAAGTTACAAAAATAAACTTAATTTCATCAAATGATAAATAAAACTCATTTTCCCCCATCCCTAACAATCCTTAAATTAGAAATCATACATCAATACAATCAAATTATCTAGAAAAATATTTAAAACATTTTAATACATAAAGCAAACTACAATTACCATTAATAAATTTCATAGACTTACTTCAAATATAAATGGATTAAAAAAAATAGATGAATTTACTTACTTGATTGAGTAAAGCTTAACAATAAATAAAATAAGAGAGAGAAGTTAACATTATTACAAAGAATATAAAACTCGTTGATGTTTCATTGTGTCCCTAGACAAATATTACTATAGATTCAACAGTGAAATTATCATTTTACCTTGTAGATAATACACATAAAACACAACGTTTATATTTGAACAATGAAACTATTTTTTTACCCCTATCAACGAAAAAAAAGAGGCATGGCCAGGGTATTATCATTTTTTAATCTGATTATGAATAGTAAAATAGCACCTTTAGCGTGATGAAAAAAAGGCGGTGACGACGAGGGTATTATGGTTTTTCATGTTTTGTGAACAATGAAATTAAAATGCCCTTATAAACAACAAAAATGGAGGGTTGTCGCTGGTGGCATGATGATACTTTCATGTTAGATTTTTTTCGTGGTTATCACAGGCTATAATAGGTATTTAGGTAATTCCATATTACTTTTTTCCGGAATAATTACAGGCGCATAGGTGTATGGAGGGTAGAGGATAGCCGGTGGACAATTTTCTTTTGTACCCCTTTTCTCTCTCATACATTGGAAAAATACATTTTGGTTCTCGATGTTTATGGGTGTTTCATTTTAGCCTCTGAGTTCTTTATTTTTTCAATCCTGATTTCTTCTATATATGTTTTTGTTTTTTAGTCAATTTGACCCTTAAATTGAAATTGATCATATGCGTTTTTTTTTCATTTCAGCCCTTATTATTTTGATTTTTGGTTTTTTTTTGTTCCTTGATTTTTTTTGGTTTGCAGGTTTTAATTTATTTCAACTTTGTTCTCTGATTGAAATTTATCATATATGTTATTTTTCATTTCATCATTTATTCTTTTGATATTTTGTTTGTTTTAAATCCCTTTAATTTTTTCAGTCTCAAGGTTTTGATTTGTTGTAGTTTTGTCCTCTGATTGAAATTGATTGTATATTTAATTTTGCATTCATGTCCTTATTCTCTTAATGTCTTTGTTGGTTTAAATCCTTTTAATTTGTTTTGTCTCAAGGTTTTGATTTATTACAATTTTGTCCTCCGATTGAAATTAATTGTATATTTTGTTTTTCATTTCGGTCCTTATTCTTTTAAATTTTTTATTTGATTTGAATTCTTTTGATTTTTAGGTCCTTCCTGGACAATCTTTATTTTATTTTCGTATTTATGTATCTATACGATTAGTTTTGGTTTTAGATTTTTGTCATTTTCTTTTTTGTTGGGGTTTTATTTTTGTTCAATTTAGTCTTGAAATTTTAATTTATGTTGGTGATCATTTTAAAATTGATATTTTTCTTTTCCTCTTTTTGTTTTAGTGTTTTATGGTATTTTTATTTGTTGTTCATATTAGATGATTTTTTTGCTTATAATCTTGATTTTGGTTTTTTTATGCTCTTTTGTTAAAGTTTTTGTTTCTTTTATTCTTCGAGATAATTTTATGGTTTTTATTGTTTCGCAATAATAATGATGAGTTTAGTGGTTGTTTTTTTCTTGCTCTTTTGTAAAACTGTTTTGCATTTTTATTTTTCGAGGCAATTTAATATTTTTTATCGTTTGGGCAGTAGTGGTGATGAAAAGTTTAATTATTGTAGTCATGATAATAATAATAATGACTTAACAATGAATTTTCAATGATGTTTTCTTCTTTATATAGGTAGAAAATCAGCAACTTATTTTTGTTGTTTGGTTATTATAGATGTTTACATAATTTATATTTTATTATTGTGTCATATTATAGGTTCTTATTATGTGATAATTGTTACAGTAATTTTTAGCCACCAGTCATTTTCAGTTAAATTTCTTTCGATTTTACACTTTAATTCTTTTCGACTTTACTTTTATAATAATCGATATCTATGTCAAGATATTTAAAAACATGTTTTTTTTAAGAAAATATTTCTTTAATTTAAAATTAACTCTTTTTATATATTTTTAGATTCATTTTTTATTTAAAATGATTATTTATATATATTTTGAGATATATCTTGTTCGAAAGCTTTATTGAATTTGCAATTTAAAAGAGTTTTTGAAAGCAAAACAAGATTTTTTAAATTGTTTCCTTTGTTTTTAATTAAATATTTTGTATTTTCAGGTCATTTTGGTATAATAATGTCACAAATAATTTTTTAAGAATAAAAATAAAATTATTTTAATATATATCTAAATAATAAAAACAACTACTCCCCCGCACCACTTATTCATTTCCATTAATTTTATTTTTCATTTGGATTAAAAAGGAACCAGAACCACCCACAAGGTATAATAGCTAGTAGGCTGTAAGGTGTATGGGCCAAGGCCTACTTAATTGGTGTTCTCTCCATATGGGCCAAGGCCTAATTAATTGGTGTTCTCTCCATATGGGCAGACCCAACTTCAACTGGGCCCTCAATGGAGTTACTGTACACCAAGGCCGTTGTTAAAGACGCTATGCTGCACGTGGAAATGGGATTTGCCAAGGGCTGGATATACCTGTTCCTGACGAAAATTCTGATGTTAAGCTGCAATCGATTTAGTATTTATTAAAAAATAATATAAATTATATTCTGAAACCTCATTTAACAGTTAAATTTTTAGATGAAATAGTTTTTTAACAGTCTTATAAGATGAACTGCACGGAAACATCATCCAACCATAAAACAAAAATATATATATTTTTATTAACGTAAGTAGATCGCTTACGTATATCTCGATTAATTCTATAAATCTTGAATTTAACAACTATATAAACTTCTAGTGATCATTATATTAGCAAATACATGCTCGGGCCACAGCCCTTCGTCCCCGGTTGTAATACTTTGAACCCATTTGATAGTGTGTATTCTTGATGATGTTGCTCTGCCGAGCAGACGAGCCATTGAAAGTTGCTCGTGGGCTAGGCTAGCTTTTCCAAACCTAGCCTAATCTCCCGAGCCTTTCTAAATGACCCTTTGATCTGGATTTAGTAAAACGATCGGAGCTGGCACAGTCAGCAAAATAATAAGGTTTGGATAAAGAGAAAAGAGGCCGAGCCAAAGGTGTTAGCCATGGATAAGGGTTAGAGATGTGGGAAGACAAGAGGAGACGACTGATGCAGACAGACAGGGGACAACTCTGTTTTTTAAAATAAGAAACCCAGGGATTCAGACAATGAAAGAGATAGAATGGTTCACGGTTTAGTGATGTAGGCAAAAAAAATAAATACCGCAGCCGTAGTCTGGCTTTAGCTCGACAAAATATCTTTATAAAACTATTAAATATCAAAGTTTTTTTTTATATATATAATAGTACAATTCCTTTAAATATTAGTAATGATATATCAGTAAGATAAATCCTTGTGTTTAATATAAACTATTAAAAGAAAGATAACCCCTTTTAAATTTATATCGAGGGTGCTTGAAAATGTAATAACGATTATTTTTTAAAATATTTGTTATTTAGAAATGTATCAAAATAATTTTATTTTATTTTTAAAAAATATTTTTGACATTAACATATCGTAATAATATAAAAAAATAAAAAATATGTATAGCACATCTTTGTATTATCAACATGCTTTAATTGCTAGTTTGTCTTGGTTGTCATTATTTAATTAGCATTGCTATCATTCTAGCCATCAATTTTATCATTATAATAAACATATAGAATTTTAATCCATATTTATTTGACAAAGAATTCCAATCCACAACCTTTAATTTCTCTCATGTTTGCAACTCTTCATCTTCTTCTTTCTTATTATAAGAGTGCAATGATTTTTTTATCATCTTTCAACCCACCTTGCACCATATAGTTTATGGCTTCAATATCATGGGGAAAACCCTTATGACTACCTTCCCATATGGTTGTAGTTACATTTTAAAGTTTTGCTAGCATTTAATGGTTGTTGCTATTGTGAAAATAATAATAATAATAATAATAATAATAATAATAATAATAATAACAACTATAGAAAATTAAGAACACACAATTTCAATGAATACTTCCACACTTTTTATTATTGGATGTTGCAGTATATATATACAAAGAGTTATAATTATAAGAACACTCTCGCAATTCTAGATACTGTATCACTTAGTCAATTGATCAACACAGACTCTACAAAGAGGAGGGGTTGACTCAATTAATTTATTATTAGAATTAAAAAGAAAGAAGCACACAAAAAATGTGACAATCTATATGCATGATCTGGAAAGGGACTAAACCATGGAGTTGTCAAGTTCAAGCATGATTGTCAACACCCAATGTTAAGGGATGGATGAAATCATCATCTAGTTATTTGGTTCAAAATAGTTAGATCTAGTTATTTGGTTCAAAATAGTTAGAAAAACTCGGGTGCGTTGATTTTATCAAAGATTCAATGGCAAAAACCTTATTGTGATAAGAGAAGATATTAGCACGTCCAATGTCCCCAACTTAAGGTAAGTTGTATTGTATTATTTTAATGTTGTTAAATCTTTTTGATGGATATGATTTATTTATATGAATAAATTTGGTTTTTTCTCAATTTTGTTATGGGATCATGTACCCGAAATATTTTTTTATGTAAGAGATCCATATATATGCCCTAGCAAAATTAACCTATATTGAAGGGTGCATGGAATTTTCACATCTCCTGTGCCGTGGTAAAAAAAAAAATATTTCAATTAAAAAGTTAATAAAAATTCAGAATAATTATAAAAACATTTTGGTCAGTTCTAAATATTTGAATATTAGCCACTTGTAGGTCTAATATTTATATCATAATTTTAAAGAGTAATTCACATGAATTAAAATTATGAATTATTAAAATAATGGTCAATTTCTGAAGAATTAAGCAATCTGATTATTAATCCTGAGATGCAAGCAAATATATATTTTTTAAATTTTTATATGGAAAGGCTAAGCGATATGATTTGTTTTCGTATTTTTGAGAGACTTGGTTGTATTCAAATAAATCATTCTTTATCTTTTTATTTTTTATAAAGGATTTGAAACAAAATAAAAATAAACAAATAAACAAAATAAAAGGCAAGCACACACACACATTTTCTTTTTTACTATGTTTTACTTACATATCTACAAATTACTTGAGGAGCTGGAGGGGTTGAGGTTGACGGTGGTGATGGAGAAGGTCTGAAGGTTATCGGCAGAGAGGAAGAGGTTGTCAATGGTGGAAAAGGTCTGGGCCGGACCAATTAAGGGGAAGGAGTTGTGGGAGAAGGGACAGAATGGGGGTGGAAGGAACATCACCTTCAAAAATTATTTGAAATATTTGAATTATTTTTGAGATACTGAAACACTGAAAATACTGAAAACAATTTAAGTATATAAAAAAAATATTTTTGTTGATTTTTTCTATTTAAAAAAAAATAATTAAAAAAAATATGAAAAATTAGGTATCAACAATGATTTCAATCATCCATCATGCATTTACAGTTCACGAAACAGATTGAAAATGAAGTCTCAAATACCAATCTTGAGACACATCTTGTCTTCAACACTCTGGCTCCACAAAGAACAGAACACATCTTGTTTGTTTGACACTGCATTTCAAAAATATTTTTTTAAAAAACTAATTTTTATTTTATTTTTGGTGTTTATAATTCATCTTCATACGCTGATGTCAAAAATAAAATTTAAAAAACAAAAAAAAATCATTTTTATTAGTTTTTGAACGAAAAGTACTTTAAAAAACAACATCAACCAAAAGAATAACCGGTTCATGTGTTATTCAATCTGGGGCCATTAACGGTTGCATGCGTGCAAGAGAGCAATTGACAGCTCTTACTTTATAGATCATACATAATCAAAGATAAAAGATTTTGCTTCAAAGGTACAAATCATGCATTAAATTTGTGCCTCCAATAATGTTCAAAAGAACTTCCACATGCCAAACTGTGTTCTACATCGCAGATGTTATTTTCAAGTGTTCACAGCCTCAGAACACTTAGTCATGGGTCTATACCTAACCCTAGCTAGCCCATACTTGGCTCTCCTAGTGCAAAAGAAGATATGGCAACCCTAATAGTCTTGGACTAGCTCATAAAGTTTTGAACTTCAAAATATCCTCTCCTCATCCTGTGATTTTGATCTTTCTGATGAGGTAGCAATGCACGTGGGATGTTATTGCGATGGTCGGAAAGATTATGGCAAAAATGAAAGTGGATCCACATAGGTTTAAGTACAAAATCAACAGAGATGGTTTCGAATTCATTTTATAGCTTCCATTAAAAGAGTTGGAGAATAAAGTCTACTCCTTGAATGACTGTTTTTTTTTTTTCCAGTTCTATATATTGCGTCCATTACTATTTGAATGCATTAAAAAGAAATTCTATAAAATAATCTACGTTCTTACTAATAGTAATAACATGAGAAAAGGTTATGGTACCTTTTTTGTATAAAGATAACATCTCTAGAGGCTGTTTGGGAGGGCTGTTATACTGCTATTTCCTTAAAATTTGATTTGATTTTTATTTTAAATGATTTTTCGGTGTTTTTAAATTATTTTGATGTGCTGATGTCAAAAATAATTTTTTTAAAAATAAAAATTATCGTTTTGATGTAACTTTAAATGAAAAGTAATTTTAAAAGCAACCGCAACAGCCCTCCCAAACAGGCCCCTAATATACAATTAAACTCTCTAAACCTTTTAAAAATAAAATGAAAGACTGTTTTTGTGGTATACATATTGTCTTTGTGTAATGACATGTTTATATAGAGTTGAAATATTTGTAATGAATTATCTCAAAATTTATTATGAGAACTAAAAGACATCAACTCAATAAAAAATAATCTTGCCGACAAATTAAATTTCAAGTGTCAAGTGTTATCTTTAATTTTATAAATATTCATATAATAGCATCATGAACCTCACTAGCTAAGAGAGTTCATATATTCACTACACCTTTCACTTAATTTACTGCATAATAAAAATATAAACTAATAAATACTCAAAGAGAAAGTGTTTTTTTCTTTCCAATATGATATAATTTCACCTAGAAACTACACCAACAATTATTATTGGTGCAAGGAGTTTACTTAGTTTCACATCCACGACATGCTAGGGCATATTATAACCACATAAGAGAGGGTCAAACAAGCAATGAAATTCAGCACTATACATGAATCTGCCAGGTTAAGTGTTCGACACAAGTGTTTTAATTTATAGTCTCTTAGGCAATCAAAACTCTCGACTTCATATTTTAATGTGCCCACAAATAAATTATGTGTATAAACTGAATTCTAATTAATATATCTCGATAAATAAAGATACAATCTATGAAATTATTGTAAGCTACTGTCTAAGCTCGATCGAACTAAAGCAATGATCAAGAAGGAGGTGAAAATCTTTAGCTGCCATTGTATTATGTCATCATGGATTCACAAAAATGAACATCTTTTTGTTAATTAATCAAATTTATTGCTTGTTAAAGAACCATCTCATCTAAAAACTTAAACTTGTAAGTGAGGCCCCATAATATAATTTATATTATTCTCTAACACACCCCTTCAAGTGAAAACACTTTGAGCTTGAAACTTGAACATGTATAGAATGAGAGTGGTGAGATTCGAACTTGTGATCGCTGGGTCAACAAGGCTTTGATACTATGTTAAGGAATCATCTCACCTAAAAACTTAAACTTGTAAGGTGAGGTCACATAATATAATTTATATTATTCTCTAACATTGTTAATTACTATAATCAAAATTAACTATTAAAACGTTTTTTACGATTAAAAAAAAAAACCTATTAATAAGTTGCCTTTCCCTCTCTCGAAAAGTTGGTGGTGAGGGTAATTGAGACCCTCGACTCCACGTGACTTATTGGAGGGTACTTTATCATGACACAGTTTCTATGAGAAGGACGGTGCACTAGCAAGAGTTCTTAGCTAGGAAGGGAATCAAAAATGAGGATCCAAAGTCATCAAACTACCACCACTTCTTTCTGATCACTATCTCCTACTTTGTAGTGCAAAATTGATGCAAGTCGTCAGCACATGTTCTGATACATCAAGAATATATTTAGTTAGGCTTATGTTTGTTAACTTTAGGACCCATGTGAATAGTCGAGGTGCGCGTAAACCGACCCAAATACTCATATTAAAAAATATATATTTAGTTAGTGTTTAATACAATAAAAAAGATAGAGTTTTAAGAGATAAAAACATAATTGATTTAAAATACATATGATAATTATCGTATTATCATGGATGGGTAGCACCGTAAGTTAGGGAGAGGCTCGTTGCACAACCATTTATATATAAATCTTGTTTTTTTATGTGAGAAAACTCTACCCTCTAGAAAATACACTTTGTGGGCTTAAGTAAACCAGTAAAATCTCAGCTGTCTCAGAGTCTTATATGACCACACGTTTTAATTTAAACTTGAGACTTGTTGTGCAGATCAAAATCCTCCCGTCATCATGTCACATTTCTTAGAAACATATATATATATATATATATATATATATTATTGGTGATTGTAACTCGCATTAATCTCTATTATGGTTTAAAAAGAATTCGTGATCACATTAGATTTTTAAACCAAATATCATCATGACAAAACATGTTGAAAACTAAATTACAGATTAGGATATATATAAATATTTTCGCGATCCGACAATTTGATTTTGCAGAAAGAATCGTCTGTGGAGAGCAATATTGAGAAGACTTGGTCTACTTATTATGATACGGCCCCCCACCTCTCTTGTAATGCAATTTCGGAAGGTCCTGACCAGAGGACAATATTTGTCCAAGTTCATTGGGTTTAATCATCCTATCATGGTTTTCATAATGATCACCATGACCACCAACACCAGTGCTGTGATGTTATTATATTGCACCCATATATTTCGGTGTAGAATTTTGTGTGGCTTAAACCAGCCATCTCCCATGGTTATTCCATGATCCATCAGCTTTTGTTTACCTTAAAAATATTCCTGAATCAATCATTCAATAATCGTAAACTCCACTCAGCTTAATACTTTTTCTTTAGGATAGTCACCGAGTACTATTTCTCGGAAAACATATTTTATGAACTCTCACAAAAAATATACGTCCTGTACAGATCACAAGTTCTCTATTATCACAGTTACATCATCGTGGCTTAAAAGACACTTGCTTCAAGACCCCTAAGAGTCAAGTGAAAGCCCTTTCTTCTTATTGAACACCTGAAATGAATGTACTAGATTTCTTAATGATAAGAGAATTTTATATTTTCCTGTTAAAATCATTATTCCTAATCATCAATTAGTTTCGTTCTGATCTCATTAAAGAGAAGAGCGCATAGGGTGCGTCGATGGAAGAAAAAGAAATTAAAGAACCGGTGATTGAATCTGGATTTCTGAGGATGTCATGTCAACACTTTGAAGTTTTTATTGCTCTCCTATTAAAATCTTTATCCAACTACAGCTCCAAGAAACTAGAAAAGGATTTGAAAGTGAAAGTGTAAATTTAAAAAGATTTATATATCAAGCCTGGTTTTTTAAGCTAAGATAGTCATGTAAACAATGACTATTTAATAGATAAAATCAATATAAAATAATTATAACATGGGATCAAGCGTTATGAAAGACGAATGTATGAATTTCTTTATTCTTTACATGAAGAATTGAAAATAAACTATTATTAGTATTGAAAAATAATATATTCAAATTTAAAAAATTTAAGTTGATGTGATTCATATAAAAGTATAGTCTCAACAATAAAATGAGTATGAATTCAAAACTCAAACTCACATTCTTTTAATGAAATCAGACATGTATTTCAAATTTATATATAAAAAAAAACTTTATTTTTATCTTAATGATTATTATCTTTTTACTCAAATAAAAGTTTAAAGTATTATGTGAGGTCACATGATATGATTTATATTATTCCTTAACACATCTCCTTAAATGAAATACTTTTTAGCTTGAAACTTGCACACGAATTCACACTATCTTGTGGTTGATTTTTATAAAATAAAATGAGTGTGGTGAGATTTGAAATTGTGACTGTTTGATCAATAAAACTTTAATACCATATCAAATAACTATTTTATCTACAAAATTGACACATGATAAGATTTATAATAGAATAATAGTGTAATGGAATCGGAACCAACCAACATCACGGGGATACAAGAGCTTGACAGGCATATGTCAGCACTTAATTTGATCTACTTCCTTTCCTTTTCAGCCATTAATATCAAATTTCTTATCGGATTGGCCCATAAAATCTTTTCTGGGATGATACTTGACAGTGTCCCCGATCTTAATCACACTTTTAATGAATTCACGTGGCTATACAACCTCCCCAGAACTAGTCTATGTTCTGCAACCTATGCTGTGCTAGGCTATGAACCCTTTTTTTCTTTCTTTAATTGCAGGAACCCTAATGTGTTCCTTTCACCCATGCTTTGCTCCCTAGATTATCCTCTGTCATAGGGATTCAGCCATGTCCTATCTATTTCATATCTGTCCCTTATCCCAGACATAGTTTGATTGACAATTGCAGTCATTGGTTTTTTGAGTGAAGATGTGCCATTTTGGTTTTGGTGAAAACAATGTACAAATTTTTAAGAAAATTAGGTTTTTAATTTTGACAGGACAATAATTTGCATGCAAGTTTCTATTGCTAGCTGGGACAATCAATAATTTGTACGTTGATAGCTCGATATCTTTGGAATTCATGAGTGTTTTCATGTATAATATTACAAGTATCATTGTTTTTTGCAACAAGTTATTCACTACTCCCAAATTCGTGGTACTCTCCTGCAAAAATAATACAAGAAAGATGACAACATAAAATTTTGCTAAATAAAGATGCCATACAAGAAATATAATTTTGAAAATCTTATCACTAAATATCTGGGTTTTTTTTAGCACATATTAAAAATTTTGATAAAAAAAAATAGAGAACTGTAGTTACAAAACAAAACAATCCAACTAATTTAAATCAAGTTTTTGCCTAAAAACATAATATGCATTGTTGCTTTAAATTATGTTTTTAGGCTCAGAATCCGGATTCTCTGCCCAATCAAAATCACAATCTACATACAACTTTAAATATAAGGGTATTTAATATTGATCATAATCAATTATCCATTTGAGATATCATAGAACACATTTTAGAGTTATCTAGTGACATTCAAAAGGGTTATGCATACACTAACATAATTGGATGACAATATTAGAAATATATTAAAGTGCTCTAATAATCATTCTATTATATATGTAAGTAATGAGCCATCTTGACTAGAGCTGTCAATTTTGTGCCGTTCCAGCCGGAACGGCTAGAACGTGCCATGCCGATGAGAAAACCGCGACGAAAATGACGTCGTTTCGTCCCGGTTTTCATTTCGGCTAAATTCCAACCGAAACGTCTCGGTTCCGTTCCGAGCATTTTGTTCCGGGTTCAAATCAAAACGATGCCATTTAATGTATCCTTATTCCTTACCTCTTCGATTTAAATCAAACATACAGCCCCAACTCAAAATCAATTCTTTCCCAAATCAATATTCCCTAAATCAATTTTCCATAATTCTTCCATCAGCTCACCTCGAATCTCACCTGAAATCTCAACTTCTCAAATCTCAATCCCTAATGCAATAACTCCTCACCTCAAAATCGCAACCCTAATCCCTAACTCAAAATCACAAACCCTAACTTGTTCTTCCACACGGCGGCACCGCCCTCATCGGGTCTTCACTTCTTCCCCAAATCTTCTCACGGCAGACATCACCCCCATCATTTCATCTTCCATGGCATTAACTAAAAGGTACACATTCCAAATGCTCATGTTGAGTTCTTCAAGCTTTGATGCATAAAAGTGAAAGGTACACATTCTTTGGAATTTTCGCTTGGATGAGTAATTGAAATTCTTAAGTTCATTATTTAGAGAAATGCTAAGTTTTATCGGATGTCCGAGTTATATTGTTTGTTTTAGGCTGTTATTTGATTCGATGTCATCTTCGGATCACGGTGTTAAAGTTCAAAAGAATTAACTAAAATGTCATGTAGCATTATATTTAGTACGTGATTTGTGTTGGTGTATTAGTTGCTTAATTTAAAAGGAATATGTTTTGTGTAAATGGATTGCGATGTATGGAATTGATTTTTAAGATAGTGGCAATGGTTGGTTAAGGGATGTAAGGTTTTATGGACTGTTATGTAGTGGATGTTAAATCTTGATGGTTTAGGGTAACGTTTAAGAAGATAGAACTAGGTTCCCCGGGATTTGATTTTTTCTAGGTGGTGATTGGGAGGGGTTTTGTTAGTAGGAAAAAAATATAATGCATGGTGGAAATGAGACATTCTTTTAGACATCATAAATCTTGACCAAGTGAAATCAAAGTTGCATGTCTAGTAAAGATGCTCCTATGACAATGCACATAGTGGAATGCTAAAGTGATGTCATCGTGTTTGCTTGTTCAATAAATGGAAAAAGATTTATCATGCACAGATTTCTGGTTTGAACAACTTCCCAACAGACCAGACTTTTTCTTTCTGGATAGATTAATTAAGCTGAGTTACAATGGGTGATAGAATTATCACATTTATACATGGACTTGAGGGTGGTTTGTAACCTGAGCGTTAGGGATTGACTCAACTGATGATGAAAAAAGAAGCAGAGGTAATCGATGCCTAACATCTGGTAATTGAACAAAAGAGAATTGATAAAGTGGCAACTACTTTCATGGATTCCAACTAACCAAGACAAGAATGAGGAAATGAAAGAACATGATAAAAGAGAAGCAACTTATTAACCGGAAAACTCGTCCATAAATTCACAAAAGAGAATTGTTAAAGTGGCAACTACTTTCATGGATTCCAACTAACCAAGACAAGAATGAGGAAATGAAAGAACATGATAAAAGAGAAACGACTCATTATGAATTCCCTGACAAGCTTCATCACCATAACCTAGTTATCGATTTCATTGAATAGAAGCAAAAACAATTATGATAAGGCTCTCAACAGTTTATTTTTCTTTCATCCTATTGTGGTAGTTTCTTTTCTCAACTTGTTAATATACTGATACTCATTGTATTATGGATGTCCTTTGCAAGAAACAATGCTTGTTAATATATTGTTTCTCATTGTATTAGTAAGGGAATATGAACAATTATTACTGTCTAACTTGTGATATTTTTTTTTCTTCAGATAAAATTACATGGTTGAAAACTCATCTAGTGGTGGGACTTCCATAGCTTCAGCTCCAACAAGATCAGACGATCCAGCATGGGCTCATGGACAAGTGGTTGTTGGTGCAAAGAACACAAGTGTATGTATTTATTGTAACAAACAAATCAATGGTGGTGGTATTACTCGTTTGAAATATCACCTTGCTGGTATTAAAGGCCAAGTAGAACCTTGTAAAAAGGTCCCTCCAGATATTAAATGGCAAATGAACCAATTGATAGAGGACTTAACAATGGAGAAAGATAAAAGAAAGAGAGTTAGAACTGATATTGGAAATTCTCAATCAGTTTCCAATAGCTTCGACTCAACGAAGATCAGACGATCCAAGCATGGGCTCATGGACAAGTGGTTGTTAGTGCAAAGAACACAAGTATATGTATTTATTGTAACAAATGAATCAATGGTGGTGGTATTACTCGTTTGAAATATCACCTTGCTGGTATTAAAGGCCAAGTAGAACCTTGTAAAAAGGTCCCTCCAGATATTAAATGGCAAATGAACCAATTGATAGAGGACTTAACAATGGAGAAAGATAAAAGAAAGAGAGTTAGAACTGATATTGGAAATTCTCAATCAGTTTCCAATGATGAAGTTGAAAAGGATGATGATGCAAATCCTCATTTAGGTGATATGAGTTCACAAACAAATAAAAGAGGGATGTCTACAACTAGAAAAAAGATGTCTTTATTTGCTCCATGAACTACTCCATTTCACAACCTAATATTAGAAGTGCAATGGCTTCTAAGGAGAAGGAACACAATGCAAGAAAAGTTGTAGCAACATGGTGGTTTGATGCTAATATACCGTTTAATGGTGCTAAATCATTCTATTATAAGCCAATGATAGATGTCATAACATCAATGGGACCTGGTTTTAAAGGCCCATCATTTCATGATTTGAGGGGATCACTTTTCAAAGATGTAGTTCATGATGTCCATGAATACATTTTAGGAATCAAGGCTGATTGGAAACTTTATGAATGATCTATTATGGCAGACGGGTGGTCAAATAGGAGGAATGTACGAATTGTGAATTTCCTTGCTTATTCTCCGAGAGGCACCGTATTCTTGAAGTCTGTTGACATTTCAGGACTTCGAAAAGATAAAGAGACATTGCTTAAGATGTTTGATGAAATTGTGAAAGAAGTTTGACAAGAAAATATTGTCCAATTTGTTAGTGATAATGAGGCTTTATTTAAGGTTGTTGGGAAAGCTTTGCAACAAAGGTATGCCATCTTTTTTTGGTCTCCTTGTGCTACCCATTTCATTGATTTAATGCTAGAAAATATTTGTGATCCAAGATTTTTTTCGATCATTGATGAAACCATTAAAAATACAAGAAATATAAGCAAGTTTATATATAATCATACATGGGTTTTAGCTTTGATGAGGAAAAATTCACAAATGGAAATGATTTATGTCGTCCTAGCATAACAAGGTTTGCTACCCATTTTTTAAGCATCCAATGTTTACTGAAATTTAAGAATGAGCTTAGAAAAATGTTTACTTGCACAAAATGGATTGAATCAAGTCATGGCAAAAGTCGGATTGGAAAGCAAATTGTTACTATAGTTTTAAAAGATAAGGACTTTTGGCCGAGATGTGCACATATAGTCAACGTCAGCGAGCCTTTAGTACGAGTTCTAAGGTTAGTAGACAGTGAAGAAAAATCATCAATGAGATATTTATATGAGGCAATGGCTAAAGCAAAAGAAGCCATCAAAACAAGGTTGAAAAATAGAACATCTCAATATGGACCATATATTCGGGTAATTATTGCTAGATGGGATAAGTAACTTCATAGTCCATTACATGTGGCAGGATGTTTTCTTAATCCTGGAATATTTTTTAGGCCTTCTTTTTCAAAACAAAAGGAGGTAACTCGAGGTTTGCTTAGCACAATTACTAGATTGGTTCCTGATTGTGATATTCAAGATATCATTTGTGGCCAAATTGAGGAGTATAAGAAAGCAACTGGTGATTTTGGCATGACCCTAGCTATTCGTCAAAGAGAAAAGTTAAATCCAGGTAATAACTTTTATTTTTTAAAATATAATGTCTTTTTTTATATATAATATTTGATTTATTCAAATTTTCTTATCTAGTTGCATGGTGGGAGCAATTCGGCAATGATACTGAAGAACTTCAAAAGTTTGCAATTCGAGTTCTTAGTCAATGTTGTAGTGCAACTGGGTGCGAAAAAAATTGGAGTGTATTTGAATACATCCATTCCAAAAGGCAAAATAGGCTTGAGCACAAGAGATTAAATGATTTAATATTTGTTCGTTATAATCTAAAGATTCAACAGAGGTAAAATATCAATACTATTATATTAATAATTATTTTCTATTAAATTGCTATTAATTTTTTAATTTCTTTTGTGTTTATTCTTTGTAGGAATTTGAGTAAAACAAGAGATGCTTTAGATCCCATTAGCCTTGATAACATTGATCTATTAAATGAATGAATTTGTGAAGAACTCAAACTTCTTGATGGAGAGGATATAAGTTGAGAGAGTATTAAAGCACCTTTGTCTACTTTAAATTTAGATGATGAAGAGACATGTTTAAATGAGGAGAATGAGCTTGGTGGAAATGACCAACTATTGGAATGTCTTATTGATGACTTTCCTTATATTTCAACGCAAAATCAAGATCCTTATTTTTATATTAATGATGTAGAAGATGTTTGATTTATATTTATTTTATTTTATAACACTTTACTTTCATAATATTTTGGAATTTTAAAGATGTTTCTAATTTTGAGATTATGTTTTTTTGGCTTTGTGTTTGTATTGTATAATTTAAAGTTAATTTATCTTGAATTTTAATTATACTTGTTAAATTAATATTTTATTTTTTTCATATATATAATTATATATGAACATTACGATACCGAAACGGCACGCCGGAACGCTCCGAAAATCAGAATGTTCCGTTCCATTCAAAAAACCAGAACGACGACCGGAACGGTATTGACAGCTATGATCTTGACATGCTAGTTTCTTGCCAAATACTATTTAAAAAAAACAATGATCTTGTGTTATACATTGTTTTTTATGTAAAAGATCAACTATATACAGGTCTTGTCATAGATAAAGACTCATTAAATCATGACATGCTTGAACTCTAAGAGTTAACTTGAGTTGCCAAGATCTTTAAGTTAAAGTTAAATTCCAAGTTCATTAATAAACTGATGAATAACCTATTTGTTTGATTGTGTCATGATAATGTCATTTATATAGACAAGGACAAATATTTATAAGCAATTATTACCATAAATAAACAAGGATGAATCAATAAAAGATTAAAAAAAAAACAAATTCAAGTGGTTGCTAGGAAAGCTTGTGAACCCATGCTCTTGGGCCTTATTTTAGTCCATTAAAATATTTATGAACCTATAAACTAAATCCAATTAAGACCTATCAATAAATCATTTTGATTCTTCCATAAACTTCTCTCCATCTAATATCCCATGAAAGAATGCATTAGAGATGTCTAGTTGATGAATAGGCTAGTGAAAATTAATAGTCAATGCTAAAAATAAATGAATAGTTGAGAAATTAATTATTAAAAAAAAATCTCATGATAATCCACTTCATCACATTAATCAAATTCTTCAATAACCAAGCATGCCTTTACCTCTCTAAGTTACTATCTTGTTTTCTCTTAATTTGATATACCTATTTGTTATGAAACATATGCTTATGAAATGGTCGTAGATATAAAAATCATACACCATTTACCATTAATACATTAAACATATGCCTCATGGCATCCTATTATTTATAGATGGACACAACCTATATAAAAGAAACCAAATTCTTGTTCATAATAAAGAGTTGACAACATATAAATAAAATGTTTACTATAGATAAAGGTTTTCTAACTAGAAAATTATTTGGATTTAAATTTTTCAGTTTAGGATTTTATGATTATCTTTTAGACCAATTATTATGGAGGCAAGTATGTAGGTTCATCATAAGATATGGAGATATAAGCGTTGACCTAGACTTATAATAGGAGGTTAAGAATGAACACAATTTGGATATATTGAAATAGGTAAGAATTTATCATTGTTTGAAAGATGAAAATGAATTATGATTACTCAAAACTTTTAAAACATATTGACAATGAAAAAGAAATTGGGAATTTAAAATGAGAAACCACTCTAGAGAAAACATTATCAATATTGGTTATGGAGTCCAAACTATATTAGTTGTTGAGAATGATTTCTCATCAAAGATAACATAGAAAGAAATATAAATTTTATCATTGTTTATATCCAAATATTCATATCTTTTTTGTTTTCCAAAGTATCATAAAAACACATTTTTTAATGTTAAAAAAAAGTTTATGTTTTTCATACAAGCTTGTTTATTAAATAAATTGATGTGAAGAAGGAATCAGTCAAAAAAGTGGTTGGTAAATGTGATTTTATAAAAAAGGGTAGGTTTATTTCTCTAAATTTTCTATGTTTTCTTTTGTAATTTTATTTTATGGAGAATAATATTTACAATTTAGGCAATGATAAGTATCATTTGTGCATAAAAATTAATTAAATTCATTAAAGGGAATTCATTTTCATTTTCTATTAAAAATTACTTAATGTTACAAGAGAAAACCTCACCTCCCGAAAAACACACTTTGTGGGTCAAGTGAGCGAGTAAAATCTCAATTGTCCTAGGCTCTTACAAGAGGTGCACACCGATCTACTGTGCAGATTGCAACCCTTTTGTCATCATGTCATGCCCCTTAAAGACCTTTCAAGGGAATAAGTTTTCATTAAGAGCTTTATAGTTTTTGAGAGCTTTAAACTCATCAAATATTTCAGTTATAAGATATATTCATGTGAAATATGAAAAATCATTTATAAAAACAATATAAAAACAAAATTCACCAACCAAAATTATTGGAGACAACTAAACATTAGAGTGTACAAGAGCCATTGAATCTTGTAGCTAACATGTGGAGTTATCATATAGATTTATGAAATGAATCGGTACTAGATAAATATCCAGATTGAAATACATATTTAAAACAACCTCAAAGGGGTGACCTAGACAACAATGTCATTTATTTTTTGTTGTCTTAGCTCCTAATTTAATTTGCAAAGCAATGTATTTATTGGAGAAGTTCTTGTTGCCAGTGACAACATATAGACAGTTCTCAACTTGACATTGAAATACAACTACGTTGGTCTAATTCTATTCTATATAAAAAAAATAACTTAATATAAAACAGAGGTTATTGTCTAAAAAGAACTTGTTAATGGATAGAAGTTTGATGGATGCATAGAGGTGTGTCTAGTATTTTCAATTGATAAATATGTCTAGTTGTTAATTGTGATCATGTATGCTCTTTAAAATTATTATTGAGTGTCGCACATTGAAGTTTGATGCCGAGGGGTCGATAGAGTCATTATCTAATTGTTTAGTTCAAGGTTGCTAGGAAAACCAAAGCATATTGGTTTTATTAGAGATTTAAGAATAAAAGACTAACTATGGTAAGATAAGGTATTAACTATTGGTTTTATATACTTACAGCTATTTTTTTTTTTCAGAAAATAGAAAAAGTGGGTATTTAAATTCTAGTCAAAATCACTTACTACTAAAGACAAGTTAATAAGATATTATTACTTCTAAACTCTTATTAACTTCTGAGCATATAAGCAAATAACCACATGCACATGATGAGCGCATCAATTAAGGATTTATGGAGCATGAGTAAAGGTTGCTACTCTTGTATGCTTCAAGCCAGGTCTCTAGTGAAGATAAATTGTTATTGAAAGCAAAAATTTAATAAGATAAACACTAGGTTGCAAAATAAATAAATAATACAAGTCAAGATAAATTGTTATTAAAAGAAAAAGTGAAGCATAAAAAATAAAAGTTATAACATCCTAACAGGAAAAATAAACGAAAGATCAAGTGGGTAAACCTAGAAAGTTTTGTAATTCTAAGAAATGGATTCCAAGGAAAAGAAAATCATATTTATTATATACTCAAAGGAAAATGTGTTCGAGTGAAGGTAGTCAGGCCAGCGTTAGCATCTGTTAATATATTTCCCTAGTGACTTCATCCTCTTTTTCCACAAATCCCACCCACTCCTAGCTACTCCAATGATATTCATGACTTCAGATTAGGTGGTGGTTTCTAAAGATTAAACCTAGAGGTTTTAATAAAAGAAAAGAGTGTATTTCTTCTTTTCTTATATATATAAAACAATAAAATACACCTGACAGCAGATTATATACACAGCTGTAGATAGGGAAATTAACGAAATGATTTGCAGAACTTTCAGCATTGAAATGCTGCAATTACCTTCATAATTTTGCTCTCAGTATATATTTTACCAGGGAATTAAGCAATCAAAATGTCGAGAAAAAGGCTACAAGGATTAGCTACGAGTGTTAACTGAATGCCCACAGTATGCATGTTTGAAAGACCGAGATGCTGACAAATTAAGACAGTTGATCGGAACCAAAAAGAAAGAAAGGTGGTAACAAGGACAGGACAAAATAGACATGACATGAGTGGAATGTAAGGGGGATTGGGAACATGATAAGTAAGGGTAATTTTTTTTTTTTCTAGCTCTCTTCCAGGTTTTCGGATGTATTCTGGGTGACCTCATGCCCTAACCACTCCTCACGCAATAGTTGGTAGCAAAATGACTAAGTTGTCATTGTAATGTCTTTGTAATAGGACCCCTAGCAAGAACACTTGTCAAAATTCTATTCCCTTTCAATAGACAGTCAGGATTAATTTCATCCCCTTGATCTGATGATCAACATTAGCCCTCTAAAAGAAGAAGAAAAAAGGGGAAAAAAATGTATGCATGCATGGTAACTTTGTGAAGTGGTAACCCTGGTATACCCCTCTTTTCATGGTAAGAACTCAAAACCATATACGAGTTTTCATCCACATTCCTCGATCAAACTTTGGCTGGGCTCGGAGATATTATATTCAAAGTGTTAACATCTTAATTAATGCAGCGTTTCAACAAAAGAAGCTCGAGACATACATACTTTGTCAAATGTTTGCCAAACAATGTCATAGCTAGCTGGCATAATTTTGGAGACAATGCGGTCGTGTCATCCTGTTGTTGGCACAGCCTCTTCAATTTTGAGCCAATCGAAGAAGCCAAAATTTCATTGTATATATATGCTCTCTGGTGTATATTACACTGACATTTTTGGCCTGATTTTGGAGACAATTCCCTCTTCAACTTTGAGCCAATCGAAGAAGCCAAACTGTCAATGTATTATAAGCTCTCTGGTATTAACTGACATGTTTGGCCGAACTTGGTCTCTCTCGTTTTACTTGTTGGTCTTCAATTAGAAAAAAAAAGGTGATATCAATATTCAATCATCTTTATTGATTCAGGTGTTAAATTTCCTTTTTTTTATGCCTTAATTATTTGTGTTGCTAATATCGTGGGGGAGGCGATTTTCAGACCGAATTATCATATGTGATACGAATTTTTTTAGCATTTTTCCTCCTATATGGTGAGCAACAAAGTTGGTAATTGAGCACTGCTTTCGGCTCTATTCGGACAAGCAATGAATAAATGTTGTGCTCATCATCACATCATGGAAGACAAAACCTAGTTGAATTGATATTTTTAATAAGAAAGAGCAAAACTAGTGATATCTATTTTTGTTAATCTAGGACAAATTACTTTGGTGCTACGTCCGCACTAGCCTATGGATTACAATTATCTGTTCTTACCTTGTTTTGCAATAACTACAAGTAGATGATGACACCTCAACTCCATATACCGAACATTAGCAACTTTTCTTTTGCAATAACTAAAAGTAGATGATGACACCTCAACTCCATATACCGAACATTAGCAACTTTTCTTTTATTTGAGTAGTCATCATTTCTCGAAAAATATATTTTATGAGTTTAGATAAATGAGTAAAATCTAGATTATCTTATGCTATTACAAGAAGTACATACCCTGACTCAAACTCTTTATCATCACACCAAATCCCATGGGATAACATTAGCAACTTTCTCTACCTATTTCTAACAATGAATTAACAGCCCCACTTGCATTAATGTTGATCTCTACAGCTTAAACCATTAGTAAGAGTTTTTCTAGAAACTCTAGGCTTTTTAAGAAGATCAAAGTAGTGGGGAATGATCAATAAGCTTAAAAAAAGAAGGAATACACTTGAAGGGGTGTATTAGAGGATAATATAAATCATATTCTAGAATCACACCTGATAACTTAAACTTTTAGATGAGATGATTACTTAAAATGATTGAGAAATTTTGTGGCCATCCAAAGACTCCCTCGGTTTCTTTTAATCACAGCATCTTTGATGAAAAAGAAGTTCAAAAAATTCAGATCCAAGCCAACACCTGAACTGGTTTTAACAGATTGGCTAGCAAGAAACTGCGTCTAAGACTGTTTAGACCCGAGATTTAAAATTAACCCAGAATTCTGAAAGTTAAGGTGATTGGAAAAACTGGTAGATCGAGATGAGTAATTGAATCAGAGAAGCAAAGTGGGAGCACTTATTATTGTACTTGCTAACTTATTATTCGTCGGCATCATCTCAACTCCTAAATAGAAATGTCTCACCTTTCACGATAACTCTGTTGACACATAGCCAATGGTTTTGCACCAAGTACAGGAGTACACGGAGAAAATAAAAGATCAGAAGGATGGTTACAAACAAGTATTTAACCTAACTGGTTTCCATGCACATGTTATTGTACTACATTGAATTATTTCTACTTCTAAACAAACTTATTTTGACTTTTATGATGTCGGGCTCTCGGATATGAAGCCATTCCTTGCATGAACATACATGGGGAAGACAAACACATAGTTTCCAGACCACTACTATCATCGAAATGACTACACGTAAGATGCTCAACAACAGAGGATCTAATATAAAACAAACATCTGGGTTTGGATTCCCCATCATGTCTCCCACGAGAAGAAGGGGAAAATAATAGATACTGGTTTTTTATTTTCCTTTTTAATAATGTAGAAGAACGTGTCCACTAGAAAACTTGCCAGTTAGATATTTAATATTTAGTTACAGTATCTTGACAAAAGAACAAAAACATGTTTTCTATCTTTATTGTCTTAAGAAAAACATTTCAAATTATTCTAGAAACAACTTTTTGATCTGGGATCGATTTTACCGTAGTAAAATGGAGTGCGGCACGACATTTGATGTGTCATAATGCTTGGATCTTGGACACAAAGCACCATCACTAGATATAGATGTATGCTACCTAGCCTTCTAACTTGAAAGTCAACCGAAATTACCCTCCAGTCAACAGTTACAGATTATGAACTGCGAAATTGAAAAGTGACAAGTGGGGATCGAAGTTGAAGAATTCCTAAAAACAATCTAAAGTTTTTAATCCCTAGTGGTATTTCATAATCTTGTTGTGTCCATCTCTTGTGTACATGGATTTTCAAGACACGTGCTGACTGGTCTAGATGAGACGTGAATCGAACGTGCTAGACAGCTGAGATTAAAAAATTATATAAATAAAACAGCTTGTTTTTTCATGCCAATATATAGAGACTTGTTATTATTAGAAATAATTAGGGGCCGGAGGAGGTAGGAATTTGAAATGTGATGGAAAGGAATTAGACTTGTTGGCCATTGCCTTCTTCTCTTTTCGGATGAGGATTTCTTTTCATGTTTGATCTTCTTTGTACCGCATATTTTCTTGTGAAAAGGGGTTGTAAGCTTGCATTGAGTCTCTCTTGGCTTCTTAATTTTATCTCTCTTGATGTTAGGTTATAATTAATTTATCTCTCGCTGATCTTTGCCATCTTGTTCTTGTATCTTAGTTTAGTTTCTCATCTTTGCCATCTTAGAGTTTCTGATACCATGATATATAGAAAGATCTAGGAGAGAAGGAAGAAAAAGTAACTCGTATATTATATATGTTGTTGTCGATGAGAGGAAGTACCTTGGATTACAATACTTTTAACACATATATTTATACTAGTTTAGGATAATTCAAGAAGATTAAAAGGGTATAAAAATGTATCTTTAATGATTGTAATCTACTTAGAAGAACAAAAAAGATTTTCTTACTTTGAAATTGTCATGCTTCAGATGCAGCAAGAGGGAGACATGTTCCTCACCGTATGATCATTGGGTTAAATTATCAGTAAGAAGTCATGATTGCGCTAATTAGATCCAGATTCTTGCAAAAATGAAATCTACTTTGAAGTGGGAATCCGAACATGGTTCTAATTTTCTGAGATGGGGCTACCTAGAAAAACAAGAGAAGCAGATTAACCAAGTAAATTGAAGCGAGATGTATATGATTAATTTTCTACATTTTCCTTGATATCATTTAAATAATCTATAAGTTATTTCATGAACAATCTTTAAATATCTATAAATTTCAGAGCATATCAAAAACAGATCGATGTAAAAAATTAGAGTTTGAGCAACTCTTGCTATATATATATATATATATATATTTGGATATACACCATGTCACAACGTCACAAATAATTTTGAAAGGCAGGACGTTATGCTACCAAAATTGCAAGTCACTCTAGGAAACGCTACTTTCAGAGGGCAGAAGAATATTGCGACCAAAAATGTGATCACTGACGGCAATAATGGGGGCACCAAGCGTGCGCTTCCAATAAAAATAAAAATATAAGTAATAAGAAAGGCAGACAGACATTGAGGCTACAAGTATTTCATCATCTTCTTCTTTTTTGCATGAATGATACTGCGGGCGACAAGCATATGTTTTCCAAAAGGGCTGCTGAATTCAACGGATGCTTATTAGGTCGTCAAGACAGCAGCAGATGGGGCAATAATTCCTGCAATATTCGTTCGGCTGGGCGAGAAAAAAAGAAAAAAGAAGCTTTGAATAAAAAATATTAAAGATGGGAATCATTCTAGGGGTGACCCAGTGCTGGGATCTAAGACTCCAAGCTAATCTAAGCCGATAGGCTTGAGTTGAACCTTTTGGTGTTTCCCGCATTCAAACTACTGTCATCCTCATCCTGTTCTTCACTTTCTTCACACAGACCTAAGCTCCCCCCAGGCCCCTACACATCGATCGATCCCAACTATAAAGCTACCACTGTAACCCACAAATCTAGACCAGTAAGCACATGAATCTTGGATATGGTGTCGAGCTTAAATCGGTCGCCCTAGACAGGGATGGGAGAAAAAGGGTGAGGTGGGAACAGAGAGAGCACAGTAAATCAAAAGTGGGAAATGATTTAGCCTACAGAAACTAGTTGCGTTGCTGATGAACACTGAGAAAATCCGGTGTAATTATCTTCACGTTTAAATTCACAGAAAGAACTTCACAGACACACGATCTATAAAACATGGTGCCAGTTGAAAATCCAGTTGCAGTTCTGTACTGCAATGCATGTTCTTGATGCGAAGAGACTTTCACCCATCTCACCCCCATTAACTGTTCATTAATGACGTTCAATATACTGGTCAATCAATGTCCAGTGCCAAATGTTGCGATGTAATCGATGAAGTACCTTTCAGCCTGACCTGATCAGCGATAGCCCCACCTCTTTTCTTTCAAATTGTGTGCAATTCTCCTCCCTCGATCATCAAACCACCACTAAAAAGAATTTAGAAACTACCACTAAAAAGAAGAATTTAGAAACTACCACTAAAAAGAATTTAGAAACTACCACAAAAAAAAAAAACCACTCTTATACATCATCGTTACAGAATGTCACTGGATTAATGCAGTCACACTTATAGCATATTATTTATTTTACTAGTATTTTCTTTTTTATTTTATTTTATTGGAGATTTTATTCAATATACTATTCAAAAACCCAATCTTCTTCTTTTTTTTTTAGTTTTATTTCTATTTTATCCTTGAATGCTTAGTTGTTTTGATAATTGAATTTCATAATTAATTTTATTTTTTTAATCTTAAACTATATACTAATCTCGTGAAAAAAAATTCAACCTTCAAGATCAAACCTGTTAGAAGTGAGGCTTCATAAAAAAAAATAGAGAGTTATTTTGATCTCATGACAAGGATTGCAGGTTTGGTATGTTAATTGAGGTTGACTCTATTTATTTTTTAATAGGTTTTATGGGGACAAGTTAATTAATGGGTTGATTTGAGTTGTTTTTTTTTGTTTTTTTAATTTAATTTTTTTCAAGTTTGTCATTGATTAGAAATTGACCTTTATAATTTATAATTTATTTTTTATATATAAAATTATCAGAATCTCATGATCCGAATTGCAACTTAAATCAATCTAATAAGTGGTCGTCTTAATATTTGAAAAAACAATTATCAATATTTAAAAAATACATCACTCAATATTTATCATATTTTGAGTTTATGATTATGATGTTTTCATTGGGAAACACATCAACAACACACTTGAACATCTTTTGTAGGTTCAAAATAACATCAACATCAGCAACCCTATCTAAATGTCAATCAAAGTAAGATTTCCTACATCAAAGCATGTTAATCTTCACATGTTCACTTTAAGTCTGCATCTTCACCAAAGTACTAGCATATTGGTGAGGCTGGCTCGAAAACAATTCCACCCCGCAACATGATACAAAGACAATAAAATAATTGGATCAATCCCAATAATTATGATACAAATCTGATTAACTTGAAATTCAAAGGAGCAATGTCGAAGTTCACACCACCAAAAATTATGATTTCAATATCACTGCCCCCACAATCACATGGTAAATTGCCGTTTGGGTCTCAAGTTGGCCTTTAAGATTCATAGATTATTTAACCACATGTTCAAACCAAAGTTGGCTGGGGTTGATCCTAGAACCCTGCCTGCTCTGCCAAATCTTGCTTTCAGCAAGCACCACCTCGTGAACATCACGTGACCCTGGACCCATGTTTGACCACCCAGCCCTAACAGAGCTATCTCCTCCACCTTGTAGGGGCCGGCCCTTCGATGCCGGGAATTCAATCCTGAGCTGACAGCAGTTACAGCACAACTCGGTCAGTTGCTTGAGCAGAAGAAAATATGAGTTTAAGGATAGGCAGTGGGACACAGCAAAATGAATGACGTCGTATCTCCCATCACTTGGAGCAGGAAGAACGTACCATCCCCGCTAGAAGGGATAATGAGAGAAGATCAGGTGGGAATTGCGGATGCGAGACTGAAAACCTAAAATGAAAACCATGAACACGCACGCATCCAAGACCAAGTCTACAATTTGACAATCTTATTTCTATTTCCTGTATATTGAGAGGTTAGTTAATGTTTTGCAAATATTGATCATTTATCGAATAATTAAATATAAATGCAAGAACTTCATAACATGTTCAAAGAGATGATATGATCATGGACTCAAGATAAAGCAATCTATAAACCCTAATTATTAAACAATTAATGCAAGACAAATGCTAGAATTTAATCTAGTAGCAGCCTAAGAAATGGTGAAGCTAAACAGCACAAACATATAGAGAGAGTTGCATTTAATGTAGTTGAAATAGATTGCAATGAATAACAAACTAGTAGGTTTTCTAGTAATTAAATGATGCAATCATGAAACATAATCATTGAAGAACAATAAAGACTCAAAGCATAAATTAAATAATAAAAACAAATTACATCTCATAATTTTATTGATTTTGATTTTTTTTTTTGTTCCTTCCACCAAATCAAGTTTAGTTATACAGTACTATCATGAAAATAACTAAGGAGAGAAAGAAATTGTGAAAAAAAAATGGAAAAGGAAATGAGTGGAGAGAAAGGCTCCATGAAATTTGATCTCTTCCCCATAGATGTTTTTTTTTCTTCCTCTTTATAGGCCTACAAAATCTCTTAACAACACTATTAACATTATCTCCAATAACGACCACCAAATTTGAATATTTAATGAAATTATTTAAATAATAAAAGAAATTTATAATATAAAAAGGAGATTGATGTCTTTAGTTTAAACTCATGCACTAAACCTAAGAGTTTCTAAAAATAAATAGATCATGTTGAAGGGTGTTTTAGCACATGTACACATCTTTATGATTGATTTCAACCTCAATGCGGTCAATATCTCTCAAGACTCAAAAACTAAAAGTTATGGATTTGTCTTTGAAGACTACATATTAATTTAAATCACCTCGATCGAAGTTTGTGTGAGAGAGTAATGACCTAATTATGAATATATGTTAATTTATCTAAAATTATCCAATTAGCTTTGTTTTGCCATTAACGCCTCCTTTTGCATCTTGAATTGAAATATAAAAACAATAAGTACATTTTGTTATCAAATAAGTATAAAATACTAAATATTTAGGGATAAATATATGATATTTTTCAAATACTTATTGAACAACTTCTTGTTTAATTTCTTTACATTCAATACTTCTTCATATAAGTCATCATAAGTTTTTTTTTTGGGTCCGAGGAAACCCCACCCCTGAAAAGCGCACTTTGTGGGCCCAGGTGAGTAGGTAAAACCCCAGTTGTCCTGGACTATTACAAGAAATGCACGCCCTGACTCAAACTCGAGACCTGCTGTGCAGATTTGAAGCTCTTTCCCACCACGTCACACCCCTTGGGGACATCATAAGCTTTATGCTAGCTCAATTCATGATTCACAATAGCATAAGTAATATTTAAATCCCTGGAACAACAAACAATTTGATTTATATCAGGATTATTGAATTTGTTAACAATTTGGTACTTGTTTGAATCATTTAATATATTGGTAGTTTGGTACATGTCAGTACACCCATCAACAAGACCAGAAAGAAAGAAAAAAGTAAATTCTTTATTAGATAATTAATTAAATTCATCATTCATCACTTTATGTAACATTACAAGCTTTTTATTTATTTCTTTTGGAATTAGAACATTCATTTCTTTAGTGATCATATCATGAGCATTCAAAACAATTAATTTTTTCCTCAAATTTAGCTTCACTTTAACTTCCATTTTTTGACTCATTTTTTTGGCAAAATTTTTACCTTTTTATTATTTTTACCAATTTTCTTTTTCTTAAACATGAATTTTTTGAATTTCCTAGCTGCAAGAATATTTATGTTTTTTTTTCTTCTGTTAAACATGAATCTTCTCTATTATATCATTAATATAAGATTAATCATTAATATAAGATTGTGTTTGTAATTTTATATCTCTATTAAAGCTTCATCTTCCACTATTCTTCTCCTAAAACTTGAGGTTGGCATTTGTAATTTGAAGGTTTTCTGCATCTTAGACATGGCATTCAAGTCTTTGTTATTCCATTTATAATCATTGGATTTGTCCATGACCCCATCGTTAAAGGGAGTTTCAGGCTCGGTCCATCCATGCTCAAGTGAATACCTTTAAGAACTCCCTCTAGAAATTTACAAGCTCTCCATCTTTTCAATGAACAATTCTCCTTTAGAGTTGTCTTCACTTCACTCGTGTGTCAAGAGCATGTATTGTGAAACTCTATGCAACTCCCTTGCTAGGTGGGCACTCTTGTTTTGCTAGTTGGGCAATTTATTTGATAAAATTTATCTAACTTTATATATAATTTATCCAAACAAAATAGATAATTACATAAATAATCATGTTTTTTTTTATAAACCACGCGGTGTCCCAGACGCTGGTCTAGACTAATCTACGTCCGCACCGGGTGGGCCCCGAAGAGGTGAAAGTGCTCCTCAAATAGCCGACTCCATACAAGAGGATGGATTGAACCTCTGATCTCTTTTAAGGGACGAGAGTGCCCTCACCACTCACGTCAGGACCCTCTGGGTACATAAATAATCATGTTACATCCTATAAAATATATATTTTTTTCCATTTAATTTGAATAAACTTACAATCTCCTATAAAATGTATATTTTTCCATTTAAACTAACAATCTAAAAAAACTCATTTTCATAAAGTCAATCATTTTGATATTCACACATGCAGTGAATCCGAAGTCACCACTGAAACTCTATTTTGACTGTGCCGCCCAAACCTTCCCTTTAAATTGCCGTCTCCACCTTTCATTTCCACAAGCTCTTCCACACCTCTCCTTTTGCTGCTCCTCACAAGTAGCGACCGTCACAATTTCTCTCCTTCCTTCTCTTTCTCAAATGGGATCGCCGGCTCCGGCCTCTCTCAAACAGAACAACCTTCTGTTCCTTGTATTCATCATGATCTTATTCTTCTGCTCCATTCCTGATACAGCCAACCTTTGCTCCAGCCAATCTTCTGTCATTCCAAGAACTGTGATTCCATATAAGGGCTCCACCAACATCTCTTCGTTGGAAGCACTTCAGCTAGATGGCTACTTCAGCTTTGATCATATCGATTTCGCAGCCAGGGACTTTGGAAATCGATATCATTTCCTGCCACTAGCAGTTCTACATCCAAAATCGGTTTCTGATATTGCCAGCACTGTGAAGCATGTTTTCAAAATGGGTTCCACTTCTCAGCTGACAGTTGCTGCTAGAGGCCACAGCCACTCACTTCAAGGTCAGGCACAGGCTCATCAAGGTGTAGTGATAAACATGGAATCGCTTCAGGGACCAGAGATGCAAATTCACACCGGAGAGCTGCCCTATGTGGATGCGTCAGGCGGCGACTTGTGGATTAATATTCTACATGAGACTCTCAAACACGGGCTTGCACCGAAATCTTGGACAGACTACCTTCATCTCACTGTTGGAGGCACCTTATCGAATGCCGGAATCAGTGGACAAGCATTCAAACATGGGCCACAGATTAACAACATTTACCAGTTGGAGGTTGTCACAGGTATATATACTCGCGCATGATTCTGTCACACAAAAATTTTCATACAAGGTGGGCCCGAGATTACTTTACAGGAGATAGAAAGTCATTTCAGCAATCTAAGTTGCTGGAATCTTTGCTTTTCTATTAGACCAGGCCTGGGGAAAAATATCATGAAAAGAATGCACCTTGAAGAATAATGAAATTGACAGCGAGTTCTAACTATAACCAGCTAACTTGAAACAATGATTCTATTATTTAAAGCTAAATATGGCATAGATGAATCTGACCTGATGCTCTGGGTGGTGCAGGCAAGGGAGAAGTAGTTACCTGTTCAGAGAAGCAGAATGCAGAACTCTTTTATGGTGTTCTTGGAGGACTTGGGCAGTTTGGAATAATCACTCGAGCGAGAATCTCTCTCGAACCAGCACCAAAGATGGTAAAAATTACACTCTTAACATCTCTATGCAATGCTATAATGTCACAAGGAACTCTTATCTACAATGTAATTTATAACTTTTGACAGGTGAAATGGATCAGAGTACTGTATGATGAATTCTCTGAATTTTCCAATGATCAAGAACGTTTAATATCATCCAAAGATTCTTTTGACTACATCGAAGGGCTTGTAATAATAAACAGAACCGGTCTCCTCAATAACTGGAGATCCTCCTTCAATCCCAGAGACCCACTTCAGGCCAGTCGATTCATCTCAGAAGGAAAAACTCTCTACTGTCTAGAAATTGCCAAGTACTTTAGCCCAGATGAGTCTGATATTATGAACCAGGTAAGACTTGCACAGAGAGCACTGCAAAACACCTCTTGGGATCCCACCAATGATTTTACATAATCGAAGATCTTGTTCCTAACCTTATTTTCTCTCATGCAGAAAACTGAGAGCCTATTGTCAGAACTGAATTACATTCCATCCACACTCTTTCTGTCAGAAGTTCCTTACGTGGAATTCCTGGATAGAGTCCACCTGTCTGAAATCCAACTCCGGTCAAAAGGTTTATGGGAGATTCCTCACCCATGGCTGAATCTTCTAATTCCTAGAACCAAAATTAATGAATTTGCTCAAGCGGTCTTTGGCAATATTCTTACAGGCAATAGCAACGGTCCCATCCTCATCTATCCGGTCAACAAGTCCAAGTACTCATCCGAAAAAAAGAACTATTAATTTCCCCTCAATTTTCGAATATTATATCATCAACCTGATTTTTCCTTCACATTGCAGGTGGAACAATAGAACGTCTTTAATCACCCCGGAAGAAGAAATATTCTACCAAGTGGCTTTCTTATCCTCAGCAATGCCATCTTCCACAGGAAAAGATGGATTGTTTCACATTTTAGCCCAAAACCAAAGAATCCTAGATTTCTGTTCCAAAGCCAGTATTGGGGCCAAGCAATATTTGCCCCATTACAGCACCCAGGAAGAGTGGCAAACTCATTTCGGTCCACAATGGGAGGTTTTTGTAAGAAGGAAATCAACTTATGACCCAATGGCAATCCTAGCTCCTGGCCAAAGAATCTTCAGAAGGAAATAGCTTTCTCATGATGCTGGCCACTCACTAAGGAATATGAGGGGAAAGTTCGTCAGGAAATATGGACCATAATCCGTACAGCAGTAGATTACTATTATAAGGTCTGATAGAAAGTTGGGTTTCAATGGCAATCGTCGACATAATAGAGAGTAAGAGTCAGCAGGCCATTCAATTGTTAATAAAAATGAAAATTTTAAGGAGACCAATCTGTAAAGAGAGCTTATAGTATTAGCTCATGATGATTTTTGAACATATCATCAACTTAAATTTCTTTTATTTTTTTGAGCGAGGAGCAAGCATCTCTTTGTATTCCATGAATACCAAAATCATGCAAACAGAAACATGAAGTAAATAATTAATAAATTCCAACCACGGAGTTACATGTGACGAACATACCACAATATATCAGAAGCCAGAAACACCAGAAAAACTTGTTCGTGGCAACTAGGTCTCAAGGACTGGCAAAACAACTACTTCCCTTCTGCTGCTTCTGTCCAGCCAAGACCTGGTCTTTGTATTTCTCCCTGTGGCTCTTCATAGTTTCTAGAATCAAGGATTGTTGCTTCAAAGTCAGTTCAATCACTTGCAACAGGAAGAAAGCTACTTATATCATCTTTAGCTCCAAAGCCACCAGCTCGTATAAAATCATCTGGTGTTATGGAAGCCTCCATGTTTACTTCCCCAGATCTGTCCTCATGTATAGGAGTATTTGGAGAAACAAGTTCCTGCGCTCTCCAATCAACCACGTTAACTTTCATGTTGACTCCTGGAGTAATTGGATCAGGTTTTGGAATATCTTTCACATCATTCCTGGAAAAGCTGGTTTCAGCGGCTTCATTCCTTCTGTTTTCATCAGTATCTGCGGCATCCAGGAAAAAGAAAACGAACTGACGTAGGAATGCCAGCGTTTGCATGTAAACATATTTTTATAAAAAAAATAGAAATGGAATTACGGGAAACTGACGTATTATCACAATTGAAAGATAAATTTAAGCTGGCCCTCGTAATAAATTCCAGCCATATGTAAAGGTGAGATTCCAGTATCAAAATCTATTCAGGTACCAAACGAAATCTATCAACCAGCCATATTTCAAGATTATGGTTGCTCTGGACATGCATTAAAAACGAAAAATTCTAAAGGGGATCAAAAAACTTAACAAATATGAGCACTTCATTTTCTCATTGTGGGAAATAAAATAATTTTATGGGAAAAGATGGTAGATCATAGCATACTGATAAATAAATGTAACACGATCCTTATTGATTGTGTCGGCTATGTATAGGATGTTTACCTCTAAGCTTACCTATGTAAAGAAAGTATGAGATATTACTTCTAGTATTTGTTGTCTATCTATGTAAATAAAACAATTGCCCAACAGGATGATTTCTATAGTAGCTCAAATGAAAGATGTATCCTAAAGCTCGCAGAGAAAGCAAATAATTTAGGAAGTGCCTTTATGTGTTTTCTAAAAAATATATTACTCTAAATCTAGGTTTTGGATCTAAAGAAAAGGAAAGGAAATAAGAACGGCGGCTCTAAGATAACCAAGTCAAGAAATCTCTCCGAAACAATTATGTCAGCACTTGTTTGTTACACCTCCTCCAGGACCTATACTACCAGACTTAGATTGACAAGGCGATTCCAGTAACCACCTATTGAGGAAAACTGCCCCAAATCACCTTAACACTCACTCGGCAACATCTCAGCACAAAATCTCAGCAAGCATCAGTCAAGCCTCACTTTCCATCCTTAGCACTTATAGCCGTTACTACAAATCCTCTCTTTACTTGTACAGATTATTTCATTAATTGCACATTATTACATTACCTAGAATAGAAATTGTTCTTGTATAAATACAGTCATACACTTACCTGGACGGGATCAATGGTGATCAAGAAGACCTATGGTCTAGGTCAGTGACCTCCATTGCACAAAGGAGGGTGCTGGCTAAGGTCTCCCAAGTGGAGAGCCTGCATCATAATTTATGGTAGAGGGCTGCAAGTCGGCCCTGCTTAAAAAAAAAAAAAAAAATACAGTCATACACTATCAATACAATCATGGTATTTTCCATTGAAACTCAGAATAGCAAAATTCTCTATATGGTATCAGAAGAGCCTATCTCTCACGAGCACTAAGATCCTTTCTTTTTGTTCCTTCAACCATCATGTCTTCCCCCACAGAGCAGCCCGCTGCAACACCACAAATTTCCCAACCCACCACTACCCCTGAAACTGCTCTAATTGCTCTAAACATCACCTCACAGATCAATGAAAAACTAAAACCATCAACATTCCCTCAATGGAGAGCACAGTTTGAAGCACTCCTCATTGGCTACAACCTCCTTGACTATGTTCAAGGTGTGTCTCAATGCCCCTCTCCAGCGGGCACTTCCAGTTCTGAGTTAAATAAAACTCACTGGGTTAGGCAGGACAAACTCATTCTCAGTGTCATCTTGGCCTCAACATCCACCACCATCACTCCCCTCATCGCCAATGCAAAAACCTCCCATGAAACCTGGGAGAAACTCCATCACATGTATGCCAGCAAATCAAGAACCAGAGTTACGTAATTGAAGGAGGAACTAACTTTAATCCAAAGAAAAAATTGTTCCATACCTGATTACCTGCACGCCGTGAAGGCCCTTGCAAATGAAATAGCCCTAATTGATCATCCCATCTCCGATGATGATCTGATTCTTTACATATTTAGCCCTGTAGTAAAACCATCCACCATTCGAATAATCCTCACTATTGCAGTCATTCAAGGCTGGTCTTTATGTCAAATGGACGTTCACAATGCATTTTTGCATGGACAACTTGAGGAAACAGTGTACATGAGTCAACCCCCAAGGTTCAAGGACCCTTCTAAACCCAATCATGTCTGCAGATTACGGAAAGCCATTTATGGCCTTAAACAAACACCTAGGGCTTGGTATTCCACCCTCAAAAATGCACTTCTCACTCTCGGTTTCATTATTTCAAAGTTGATTCATCCTTATTTATTTATCGCACTGGTCCTACTGTTTGTTATCTGCTTGTGTATGTGGATGATCTTGTGATCACTGGGAACAATTTATCATTTGTGAATTCTATTGTTCGGCAGCTCAGTTCTAAGTTGTCCCAGTTTATGCACAGGCCAACTCATTTGCATTGGACAGCTGTGAAAAGACTCCTTCGGTACCTCAAGCATACCATCTTCCATGGTGTTCACATCAAAAGAAATACCTCCTGGACACTCAACACGTACTCAGATGCTAACTGGGCTGGCAACATTGATGACCGCAGCTCTACCTCAGCTTACATCAGTTTCTTTGGCCAAAATCCCATCTCTTGGAGCTCAAAGAAACAGAAGACCATTGCTCGATCCTCCACCGAAGCTGAATACAGATCGCTCGCCAATGCTGCCTCAGAATCAATATGGATACAAAACCTTCTCCATGAACTTGGGTTCCCTCTTAAGGCTCCTCCTGCCCTGCTTTGTGACAATCTTGGTGCCACTCACCTAAGTTACAATCATATCGATCACTCTCAAATGAAGCACATTCAAATTGATCTCCACTTCGTCAGAGATTTAGTCCAGAAAGGCACCCTCCAAGTCCAACATGTTCACACCACAGACCAACTCGCCGATCTGTTAACCAAGCCACTCGTCCCAAAGAACGCACTACTGCTTTACTGATCCAAGATCACCTTATCGACTGAAGCCCTATCTTGAGGGGGCGTATTGAGGAAAATCGCCTCAAATCACCTTAACACTCGCTCGGCAACATCTCAAAGACAAAATCTCAGCAAGCACCAGCCAAGCCTCACTTTCCATCCTCATGGTATTTTCCATTGAAACTCAAAATAGCAAAATTCTCTATACCACCATTCCGGAGATTGGCTTATAATTTAAATATGTTCAGCAGAGGATTTTTCATTGCTAAACATATTCGATGTTGATCCGTCTTCCAATGTTGATCCGTCAAGAACGAAATTTTTTCCGTCGCTACAATCCGTTGCTAATTGCTTTTTTTAGTAGTGAAAGCAGTCATGTTCCCATGTTAGCAACACATATAGCTTCTCTTCTAATTTGAAGGCTCCTTTAAACTTCTCAAATCTATCTGCATTAAATTTAAAGGCATGCTTTTGTGGATGAAGGTAGTCTTATCTGAGAATGAGATACTGACTCAGATTGCTGAAAGAGGAAAACAGAAAGAATGCTTTACTCATTTTGATGTTGCATAGCTCCTCAGATCCATCCATTTACCCAGTATAATAGTGATGAGTGTCAGAATTTAGGGGGGGTTTCATATGTGGGAAAAAAAGGATTATAAACACTTTTATCACAAGTTACCAAAAAATTCAGGAGGTAAAGTTTAATGATATACAAACAGCAGGGTGAGCATAGCACCTCGAAATGGTCCACTAAATTCCCGGCTAAGTTTAATTATTACGAGTATGAAATTCAGTTCCCTGGCCCTTATTTATGCAGATCAAAATAAAATAGAATAAAAACAATTTTGTAACATGAAATACTCAAAGGACTGCCTACAAGCCCAAACTCGCGAAGGATCTCTCAAAGCATGAGAAATAAATTACACAGAAAAACTGCAGAGCTGACGCCTGATTGAAGAAGTTAATATTTAGTTGAAGGTGATGCACAAGTTCATACCATGTAAAACCTTGGCCGGCATGTGATCCGTGGGGCATGAAAGCATAATCCAAGGGTTCTCGTGAAACAAGATCCTCCGTAAAAAAGCCTATCAAAACAGCAGCTAATATAAGATTCCGTGTTTATGAACTGTGGATTCTATATGATTTTCACCAGGAAACATTGAGCGCGGAGACAAATTTAACAATGACTGGATCAAGAAATCTATGAAATCATTATGTAAGAAAAACATCAGTTCTTTGACAGAAAGATACTGTTAGCTTTCATGCATTTGCATCAGACAAACAAAAACGAATTTAAATAATTCATTGTTATAAAAACAAGTCGTCTAGAACACTTGAAGCTTGAAGATCATGGTTTCTTGATGCTAAGAAACTATGATCATGATTCCACATTGACAACAATCAATTCCTAAAGTACACCCAACATCAATAAAACTGCATTTTTTGAAAGCCAGGAACTAGGTAACAGAAATCGATGCAGAGCAAGTCAAAGAAATTTCCTCCCTCCTCGAAAAAGACCAAGTACAGCTGCATTGGGACTACACTAAAATGGATTTAGCAGCAAATTTACGAGCAACATGATCCTACTCACTTACTCTCATTTCACAATAATCCCTCCTTAATCGCTATTAACAATTTAAAACACTTGAGTTTTTCAAAGGCTGCTCCTATTCCATTACAAACAGTTAGGCGTCAAAAAAAATCTCCAGTTTTGCATTAATTGATAAATCAAGACAGCAGCAATTACGTACAGATTAAAAAATAACTTATCAGAAGTAGACTACGAGAAGCCATTACCATTTAGCACATTACATACTAACAAGAAAAAAACCACCATTCGAGAAACAGAAATTCAGCACCAGAAAAACTACAGCACTCCGATATTTTTAATGAGGGAAAAGGAAAGGAAAGGAGCGAGGTGGATGTGGTGTTTGAAGTTGTAGGGTTTTGAAAGGAGAAAGGATGATTGATTGAGTTTAGTGTTTACCTTAGAGAAGAGAAGAAAGTGGGAGCCAGTTTCGCTTTTGCTTTCGCTTTACAGTGTTGTTTTGCCACCTTTGCGGCGACGGTGCCGTATTCACTTGCGTTTTGTTATAACCTGTTTGGGAGTGTGATTGTGATGACTTTTAAAAGTGTTTATTGTTTTAAAATACATTAAAATAACGTTTTTTTTATTTTAAAAAAATTATTTTTAACATCAGCACATCAAAATGATCTAAAAATATTATTTTTTAATTTAAAATAAAAATAAAAAAATTAATTTTTTTCATAAATATTTTTTAGATCAAAGAGTTAATTGGTGTCGTCATTTGTACGTTAGGATGGCTTTTCGGCTACGACGTGGATTCTCATTCACCTCTCATAATCACCTTTTTTCCACAGGATTTATCGGGGTGGTGGATCCAATCTCAAAAGCGTTCATTTAAAGGATGGATTAAAAAAATCATAAATATTTATAAAATTAAATATTAAAAAAAAAACTCTAAATCATGTAGTGAATAATGTGGACAAAGAGACAGTCACTTTCCACGGAAAAGTTTTGCAGCGTTAAAGGTTGGGACGAGGGCAAGATTACCATTTTTTTAATTTTTGATTGAAAAAATATTAGTTTTTTTCAATTTATTTGTACAATAAAAATAGTTTTACACTTTATGATCAATAAAATTTTGATATGTTGATACTTTTGGGGTTTTTTTTTTCTTCCTAATCTATAGCCAAAATACAAATTTACTTTTATAGAAGATAAAATATATGTTATGTTTTTAGGGATGTTTTGGTCCTCTCACATTAGTTTTTTATACAAATTTTAGAAAAAAAATTATATTTTAAATTTAGTCCTTCAATTGGAAGTTGTATATTGTTATTGTTATTTTATAATCTGATTTTTATTCTTTTGATTTTTTATTTTCACCTTGGCTCTTTTGTTAAAATTTTATTGGTTTTCAATTTCATCCCTTCATCAAAAATTAATATGTTGGGGATTTGACTTCATACCATTCCATCATTTTGTATTTTTTAAAAATATTTTATGATTTTCCTCAAGTTTTTTTTCTATAGATTTGTCACGATCTAATATTTTAGGTCAGGGGTTTTGCATGTAATTTTTTAATATAAGTTTTTTTTTAGAATTATTTTGTTTGTGTTTGATTTTTCAAGATATTATTATAATTAATATATTTTTTGGTTTAATACAAATAAAGCTATTTTTCAAAATAAAATTAATCATTTTTAAATAATATTATTGATACGTTCATCCCTGTGTAAATTTTTTTAGAGCGAGGATTTTTTTAATCAAATTCATTTATGTTTATCTTTTAGATCATGAGTTTTTTTTTAGGGTATAACTTTATTTTTTATTGATTTAAATAAATAAATATAGTTAATATAATTGGATGAATTCTTTATTTTGTATGATTAAATATCTTGATTTGCATTTATTTTTTATATTTTTAAAATTTATTAGATGAATGTATAATCTTTTTAATTTATACTTATTTTTTATATATTAAGAAACACATTAAAACAGCACGTCTAATATTTTTATTAAAATAAATATAACCCTCTGTGAATCATAGGTTAAATCACTAATAAAATAATCTAAGCACGTGAAGACATTCATGTTATTATTTTCTCCTTTAAACATATTTAACTCGTGCATATGACTACGAATAATTTAGAGGATTCAGTTGTGACACGTGCCAACCTTCTTTAAAAGCGCCAATGGAGAGATGATTTTAAATAGTATTATTTTTATAAAAAAAAGGGGTAAAATAGAAGAAATTTAATTTTAAAAAATAAATTAGATTTTCACAATTTATATGAATCAAACATTTTAAGTGTGTCTCTATATTATAATAGTTTTTATAGTCGAAGTTTTAAAAAAACTTTTAATTATAGACTTGAAAAATTATATATATAGTTAGAATTGATATAAAAAAATATTTTCTTATAAATTAAAAAATATATTACTTTAACGGTTAGAGAGTTAATATTTAAAATTATAATTGTATATAGAACCAATATAAAAAAAACTATCCGATGACCAAAATGGTTTTTTATATATAATATTATAATTGCAGAAGCTAAAGGTTGTCAATACTGTTCCAGTTTTTTTATTGGTAAGGAACGTTTTGATTTCGAAGTATTTCTACATGTGGTTTTGAGTTGTACTGTTCACATATAATTAATTAATTATATATATATATATATAAAAATATATTAACTTAACAAGTATAATTAAAATTCAAGATAAATTATTTTTAAATTATACAATATAAACATAAAATAAAACAAATATAATCTCAAAATAAGGAGGATTTTAAGGTTGGAACGAACCGGACGTTTAAAATTATAATTGTATATAGAACCAATATAAAAAAAACTATCCGATGACCAAAATGGTTTTTTATATATAATATTATAATTGCAGAAGCTAAAGGTTGTCAATACTGTTCCAGTTTTTTTATTGGTAAGGAACGTTTTGATTTCGGAGCATTTCAGCATATGGTTTCGGAGTTGTACTGTTCATATATAATTAATTTTATATATATATATGAAAAAAAAATAAAAATATTAATTTAACAAGCATAATTAAAATTCAAGATAAATTAATTTTAAATTATACAATATAAACATAAAATCAAACAAATATAATCTCAAAATAAGGAGGATTTTAAGGCTGGAACGGAACCGGGATGTTCCAGCCAGAATTTGATCGATACTTTTGGAACGAGCTGAAATTAAAACCGAGATAAAAACAATACTATTTGGAACCGAGACGTTCCAACCAGAATTTGGTCAATACTTCTAAAACGAGCTGAAATTAAAACCAAGATAAAAACAATATTATTTTATTTTGATTTTTTTAACGGTACAGAATATCTAACCGGAACGGTATATACAACCTGCTACATGAACACCTTAGCTCCAAGTTCAGTAAATAAGTGTAAACACCAGACTTTGAAATTCAACGAGTAAACAACAAACGGTACAATTTGCTGTCTAAAACCTCACTCTCCCCTCCCCTCTCTTGCTAGTCGCTTCCTTCAAAACGAAGCAAAACCGTGACACCAGACAGCTCACAACAATCCAAACAATACCTTCAATTTCACCAAAACCTAAATCTCCGCTTCTGTATTGCCTCAAATGTCACCTGCTGCGGCCGTCGATATCAGGTCACCGGTTAACTCCAAACACCCTTCCTCTCTCCAAAACCCTAACCGCAATCCAATTCAAAATAACCACCGCCAAACTGTAAATGCTACGGTTTTTGGTAACGACAGCGAAATCGACATGAGTAAAAATGGGTTACATACAGGGACGGGACAGGCGAGGCCGAGGATGGTGAAGGTGAGGAGGCAGTTACGTGGGAGGAATAGAGGAGCGGGTCCCGGTGAGCCCGGTTCAGGGTCGGGTTTTAACCCGTTTAAATCAGTAGGTGATGATTTAGATGGGAATAGTAGTGTGTCCAATGTGGGTTTTGTGTTTGGCGCAAATGGGGGTGTAAAAAGTGGGAATTTAGATTTGGGTTTGAATTCTGGTGTGGTATCGGATTCTAAAGAAACAGAATTTGGTGGGAATGTGGGGCAGTTAAGGGAAAAGGAGCCAACTTTGGGTTTGAAAGTGGATACTAGGGAGCTTGGTAATATGGGTTTTGTGTTTGATGCTAATGGGAAGGGGGTGAGATTTGATGAGGAGAATAGAGAATTGAATGAGCGTGCTGTGAATGTAGTAGTAGAGAGTGAGAAGGTCAGTAGTGTTGGTGACAGTGAATTTTGTGATGACGGAAGTGAATTAAGATCAAGTTTGAGTTCCAATAAGGGAGATTCTAGTGGTCATGGGGTGAAGTTGGGTTCTGATGATGTTGGTTTTGTGTTTGGTGCTGCTCGTGAGGCTTTCAGTACAAATGTGGTGGCTTCTGGTTCTAGTTTTGTATTTCGTGCTAATGCTGATGATTCCATTGTAGATGTAGGGGTTTCTGGTTCTAGTTTTGTATTCAGTGCTAATACTAATGATTCTAGTGCAAATGTGGGGGTTTCTGGTTCAGGGTTTGGGTTTGGGTTTGGGTTTGATGGGAAGTTAAATTCCATCGAGGGAAAGCGAGAATCTGGTGAAACTTCTGGAAATTCAGTCTTTGGTGATAGAGGGAAGAATAAAGTCAAGAATGAGGCCAAGCTTTATGAAGTGGAAGGTAATGGTAATGGTGTTTTTGTGTTTGGTAGTAGCAGCAAGAAAAGTTTCAATCTTAATGAATGTGTGGCCACTAACTTCCCTGTTGAGGTCAAGTCAAGTGGTGAAACTTTTTTAAACTACAGCATTTCAAAGGATCAAAATGATAATCTGGATTCTAGTGTCAATGGTAAGGGTAAGTTTGCATTATTTCCAAATAGCAGTAATGTAGCTAGTACATCTAGCATGAACCCAATATTTAATCTTCCAGAAGAGATTAGGAAACTTAATATTAATGAGTCCAAGAATGTTCATGGAGCGGACAATGAGAATTCATCTGCAAATGATGATTCTGCATTTGTTATCAGAAGCAGTAAAAAGGCTTCTGCCTCTTCTAATGAAAGTACAGATACTTGTTCTCCTGAACTGAATGCTGCTATGGGTTTGGGTGGTGATAAATTTGAATCCAGTGACAAGAACAGAAGTTGCAATGTCGGTAGTACTTCTATCAGAACTTTGAGTTCAGAATTATTTACATTTAAGGCAGGATGTGTGAAGACTTCTTTTGAGGGCCAATTATCTCAAGATCAAGTGACTGATGATACACAACTCAATGGAGCTGCTCCTCTTACTTCATTCACATCGGTTGGTTTTGACAACCACGTACATAGCGGAGCTTCTGAATCAACAACTATGGCTGGAGTTGAAAAGGATAACAACAAAACTAGTTCTACAAGTGCTCTGGGTGGATTAGGGATGCCCTTTACAGACTTCAAAACACCATGGAATCATTCTTGTCTAAAACCAAGTCTATTTCCTGAATCAAGTAAGAAACCAGAAATAACTGTAAATAACCGATCAAAGAAGGGCAAAAGATTAGAAATGAGGGTAAAGTTGAAGCGAGATTCCTTCCGTAAGCAACACTCAGGGAAAGATCATGTGCAAAATGAAAGGAGTAGCCAAGAAAATCTAAATTCACCTGGATGCTACTCACCCATGGATTTTTCTCCTTATCAGGAAACTGCACCAGCTGAGAAATTTTCTGAAGAAACTTCTGTGAAATTAAATGATTCCAACCCCCAAGAAAATAATTGTGCACCCTCAATGTTTTCAACAGCGACAACTGGTCTCAGAGGGGGTGAAGGATTAAATGTTAAGAAAGATGATGGGAAGCCAAGAGAGAAGATGAATCAAGAGAGTTTTGGTTGTGGTTCTGAAAGATGTTTCATGAGTGATTATATCTCTAAAGGGTTCGTTTTTGGTGCTGAAACGTCCTGCTCTGGTTTCAACTTTGAGCAGATGAGTAGCAGCAATGATGGCGCTGCTTCCACTGAAGTTACGCATGGTTTAAAGACAGAAAGCAGCCATCAAATGCAATTTTCCTTTGCTTCAGGAATGGAAGATATAGATGGGAGAAAATTTTCGTTTTCCGCCTCATCCTACTCATCAACACCAAAACGGCAGTATAGAAAGAAATATAGGAGGAAACCTCCATGCGAACCATTTATTGTTGTCCCAAACCCAATTGTAAGCAAGGTCAATTATTGTTCTTTCCAAATTCTATCCATGCCAGCACTTTTGTACATATAGCTTTTGACACTGCAGGGTCAAGAAGAATTATGTACTCAACAGGGAAAGGTAGGGAATAAGTCTAAAAATGATTTGGCGAAGCATGGTTCAATCTCATCAAATGGCTCTGTTCAGGATGAATGTGAAATGTGGCGAGCAAGGTGCTTTCTATATAAAATCTATTAATGGCTAAATAGTTCCCACATTGTTTACTGCTGAATACTAGTATATATATTTCTTTTGATACTCTGCAATTGATACTTAAGTTGTATAGATTTTGGTTTTTTTCCAGGGGAAATCATGCTTATCAAAATGGGGACATGTCAAAGGCTGAGGATTTTTATACATGTGGGATAAATTCCATTCCTTCTAGTGAGATTTCAGGATGCTGTCTTAAGTCTCTTGTTATTTGCTATAGCAACCGTGCTGCGACACGGATGTCTCTTGGAAACATGAGGGAGGCATTAAGAGATTGCGTAAAGGCTGCTGATCTAGACCCCACCTTTTTCAAAGTTCAAATGAGAGCTGCCAAGTAAGTCCTTTGCATGGGGTGCATGCAAAACAAATTACATCATGATTGTTTCTTTTTTTTTTTTTTAAACAATGTTTTGAACTATTTTTTTTTTTTTTGAGAATTGGTTGGTTGAAACAAGATTGCTGTCCTGAACCTATAAACAATATCCAGTAGAAGATTGTTGTCCTGAACCTATTAACAATATCCTTTGCATTCCACCTGAGAATGGCTCTCTTTGATTTTTCATTTCTTATATGCTTACTTCTTCTGAAGGATAGTAGTTGTTTGGTTGTGCTTCATATGTAGATTGTATATGACATCTATATTTTGATTGACCGTACTGCATTATCCCCATTTGCTTCTTGCTGAATGTATTGTGTGTTTTAAAATGATGTGTTGCAAGTTGTAAACAAGTGGGGATTTTTTTCCCTTTCCAGTTGTCATCTTCAGCTGGGAGAAGTTGAGGATGCACTTCACTATTTTAATAAGTGCTTGGAATCTAGAGCTGGTGTGTGTTTGGATCGAAGAACCACAATAGAAGCTGCTGATGGCGTGCAGAAAGCTCAGGTGTGCATTTGTTAGCTTAAGTGGTGCTGATGTGACCATCTTATGATAGTAGATATATGATGTTTTTCATTTATTTTATATCTATCTTAAAATAGTTGTTTTGAAAAAGTTAATAAAAGAAGAGATATAGAGGATAAAGGTTACTTTTGCACTTTAGAATATATTGTACCTTTTTCCTTAAGCGCATTACTTTTTCAAGCAGCAGCTCCTAATAAAGCAGAATAATGAAGTTCTAAAGGTTTGAAAGTAGAGAGCTAGGTTTCCCTTCTGGCAGATTACAATTTAACAAAGACTACATCCTACAGGCAGTATAAATCATATCTTCATAGTTGTTGCATTGCTAATTGGTCTATAAAATCTAGAAAGAAATTTATTTTGATTACAAAATGTGCAGTTAGGACACAAAAATAGGCACTTCATTTTTAATTGATTTTACATTTTGGATGGTTATTTGTCTTTTGGATTTTCCTTCCCCTTCCTTTCCTACTATCTGTGTGTGCATTTGCAAGAGATCAATTTCATGACTGATCAAGTTCCTTTCTTCCAGAAAGTGGTAGAGTGCATAAACCATTCTGCAAAACTTTTGGAAGAGAGAACATATGATGCAGCACATAATGCTCTAGATGTGATTGCTGAGGCCTTATCAATTAGCCCCTGCTCAGAAAGACTACTGGAAATGAAAGCGGAGTTTCTGTTTATGGTCTGTGCTCTTTCAACATTTTCTTCTTCTCTTGTTCAAGAGACTAAATAATTTGGAATGTTGAAGAATGTTAGTTGATGAGTTTCTGCCCATAAGAGTATTTCATTTGTTTGCCTCTAGATCTTTTCTAATCCTGCCCTTAAGAGTCTTTTATTTGTTTGTCTCTAGATCTATTCTAATCATAAGCTCTTTTGGTGACATTTTGTAGTTGCGGAAGTATAAAGAGGTGATTCAGATGTGTGAGCAGACTCTTAGTGCTGCTGAAAAGAATTTTGTTTCAATAGGTGTGGATGGGCAGTTTGTAGATATTAGCTGTTCTGAAAGTAAAAATTGCTCATTTGCAAGGGTGTGGAGATGGCACTTAATTTCAAAGTCCTACTTTTATTTGGGAAAGCTTGATGTGGCTCTTGATTTACTTCAGAAATTAGAGCGAATGGGATCCATCAGTTACAAGTAAACACATCATATTATCAATCCAGATCCAATTTTAATTGGTATTCCTTTCTCAAAAGAGCGTTGAGGTCCCTGATAATAATTCGATTTCTGCAGGAATGAAAATGCAAGTAAGATATTGGAATCATCTGTTACATTAGCTGTCACCATACGTGATCTCTTACATCATAAGGTATGTAATTGCTTTAAGTTCACTTCCCTTCTTAGGTTCTTCAAAATGATGTGTGATGCGTGATGGTTTCTATAACATGAATGTCGTCCTTAATGTTTTAGTTGGGTTAGAATACTGGGTAATATGGTTGCTGCATGGTATTTATGTCTTTTTGTTTATTGATGTTGACAACATGGTGGTCAATTTATCAACTTGTGAAACTTTTGATAAAAATCAACAATCTGTATACCCTAATGTATTTACTGTGCATAAAATACTGGATATCTTACGATTCATATCACCAAGTTGTCTTAATCTTCCCATTTTAATCATATGACTGCTAATGTTATAAATGTTTTCTCCATGATCATTTTTTAACAATGTATAGACATTTAAAAATCGCATATGATGGGGGGGAAATTCCAATGGAAATAATAATTGGGTAGCTTTTGGTATTGTGGATGCTTGGGGTTGATTTGATTGGATTGCCTATTCTGAAGGACTTTTAACAATGTAGATTTGGTTAACTGATTTTATTTATGGAGATTGGATTGCAAAATCTGCTATGTATGTTATCATTATATGATAATTGATATCCATGGAAAACTAAGGCAGTCTTGTGGTAGATTACAAATTCCGTGGTCTTACTCGGTCTTTTCTTGGAATTCTTCCAGTTGAACTAATTCAGCATCCTTGTCAATTACAGAGTGCAGGAAATGAAGCAGTTCGATCAGCACGGTATACAGAAGCAGTAGAACACTATACTGATGCTTTATTAAACAATATTGAATCCCGCCCTTTTGCAGCAATTTGTTTTGGAAACCGTGCTGCTGCACACCAAGCATTGGGACAGATTGCTGATGCCATTTCTGATTGCAGCCTAGCTGTGGCCCTTGATGGAAATTACTCAAAGGTTTATCCCTAAAATATATGTCTAGCCACCAGCTAGTTGATAATTTGATATTGAGCTCAACAAGGAAGAATTAAATGTTTCCTTTAACATTGTTAAATAACACAAATACATACTATGAATTGCATCCTTTGATGTACATATTTTGCCTAAATGCTTCCTCCCATTTTGTTCTGTAAGAGGGAAGAATTCAGCTTAATTTACTTAGGGATGTGAGATACAGACAACAAATTTTAACAAATGTTTCCCCCCGCTGTTTACATGGTTGCCTGATTGACCTACTGTTAATTTCTCTATTGCATGTAACTGGTGCAGGCAATTGCCAGAAGAGCTGCTTTGCATGAGATGATTAGAGACTATGGACAGGCGGCCAGTGACCTTCAAAGGCTTATTTCTATTCTTGAAAGTCAATGTGATGGAAAAGAAAGACAGTGCAGCAAACCTGCTAGATCCACCAGCAGGACAAAAGAATTAAGGCAAGCTCATCAGCGTTTGTCCTTAATGGAAGAAGAGGCTAAGAAAGGAATCCATTTGGATTTATATCGTATTTTGTAAGTCATTTGGGAACCTTCAACAAATTATGCTTTCACTGGAACAACATCGTGTTTGTAATGTTTGGATGCTATCACTCCTTAAACCAGATATCTGTCGTGCTTCTAGAGTCATAGTGGTATTGTTGCCAGATTTGTTGTATTATAATCATTATTCTCTTTGTCATGGTTTATAAAGCTGAAACTGTCTGAGCATAAAATATAATTCTATCATGACATATGCAAGCTTCTACTTTTGTCACAAGATGCTATTGTATATATTGAAATTTTGGAACTTGGTAAAGTTTGTTAATTGAGAATGTGAGGTACCTTTTTCTCTCTTTCTTTTTTAGAATTGTAAAATAAATACCTCAAATCTGCCCAGTTACGAATCATTCTTTTAATGGAAAGAAAAGGTGTTCTACTTTTTTTACCTGTATTTAATCTGTTACTGTTTCCACATCTCTGGACTTTTGAACGTGTTGATATTTGTGTCTATAGCAATCAAGGCTATTTTCTGGTAATAATTAAATGCAGCATTTTATATTTTTATAATTTGTTTATCATATATAATTTCTTTGCCAGAGGAGTCAAGGATTCTGAGACAACATCTGATATAAAAAGGGCATACCGTAAAGCAGCACTTAAACATCACCCAGACAAGGTTTCTAGCTTTTCTACCCCTGCATATTTATGACTGCTGGTCCTGTTTCCAAATCTTACCGGTTTCTCTTGTATTTTTTTCCCCATTTGTAGGCTGGTCAGTTCCTGGCAAGAAGTGAAAGTGGAGATGATGGGCTGCTCTGGAAAGAAATTGTCCAGGAGGTTCATGCAGATGCTGACAGGCTATTTAAGATGATTGGAGAAGCATACGCAGTACTCTCAGACCCCACTAAGGTTTGTTATCCACTTGATTTCAACTTGATAGGCTGTATTCTAGATTTTGAGCTTTCTTTTTTCAACTACCGCACTGTCATCAATTCCTATCTCATTATGTGTTTTTCACCCGTGAATTGTGTGGCTAGTCTTTTACATCAGTAAACAACCTTTTCTGTGTGGCTACTATTGTTAGTCACCTTGGTTACTATGAATGAAGGCATCCTTTGATTAGCAGCAATTAATTAAAATTGGAAATGGATTGTATGTAATTTGCATGTTTGAATGCACATCTGTATACTTTGATTTTGGTTGGTGTAGAAAAACTAAAAAAATCATTTTCAATGTCACAACTATCACAGTTGCAACTGCCACTCTTTGCCATCAATGCTGGTCACATTTTTCCCATCACCACCTCCATCATGTTCGCTATTTCCATCACCACGTCTTCTACTAATAGCCGCCACCACCCACCACTATCACTGGTATAACCATCATGGAACCACCACCACCATCATGACCATCAACGTTGCTCCCTCTATTATAAACATCATAAACATTACCGCTGCCATTATTGCTGCCATCCATGATAACCATTATGACATGATTAATGCTACCACCAACTTTAACATGGGCATGACAATTGCTGCAACACCATCACTTTGATAAACATGTGCTGCACTATAGTTCTTGACTCATTTGCTCCAGACACGCAAAGGCAGTCAGATTCTATCTCGTAATTGGTTGTTTTCCCCTGTAGTGGTTTGTTTATCATTGTAATTAGTATTTCTTCTTGTAATGGTTTGTTATTTAATGTGATCTGTATTTTGTCTTGTAGCCAATCGGGCATCCTAAATGGTATTTTGTCTTGTCTGTCTGTAGCGTAATTTGTGTTTCATTCTGTAGTTTATACTGTTTATCAGTATCATCTTGTTGCCCTATTATATTTCAATTGTAGTACCAATGTATGTTTTGCTTGCCAAATAATTTTTTTATCTATACAAGTCCCTTGGTTCTTATTCAAGCATTTTATTCATGGTAATCGAACAGTATTGAAAACTTTCGAGATTCTTCTGCAATTTCTTTGTTTGTCCTTTCCATTATTAATGACCTTGTGAACTAGAAGGGAATATTTTAAATGCTAATTGTAATCTATTTGTTTTCTTTCTTTCTTTTCTTTCTCTCAGTCCCCTGTATTACTTTGTATACTACTATGCTTAACTTGCTGCCTAATGTCTGTTATAAATTACTTTTGATATGTGTGAAGAAAATAGTAAGCTGATCATCCTTGATCCCATATAACTTGTATAGACATGACTTTGAGATTACAGGATGGTGTTATTCCATATCTGTATTCTGCAGGCTTCTTCTAGTGAAGGTTGTTAACTACTAGGAGCATTAGGACCGAAATCGTATGTTGTCTAATTGTCTGACTCGTGATCTAATATCTGTGCCCAAGGTCAAACTCAACTTATAACCTATCAACCTAAAATAAGTGCTAGGGCACATTGTTAAATGAGGTTTGAGATTTTATCTAGAAGTTCTAGTTGTCTCGCAAGCATGAGCATGTTCTCTTATTTTGATTAGCAACCATTGCCTCATTTTGATGCATTGTTTTGAATTGACAGCGTTCAGAATATGATCTTGACGAGCAATGTAGAAAAGCATCAAAGGAAAACAGTGGAAGCAGTCATGGAAGAACATCATACACACGTGGCAATTCAAATGAGAGAAACGAGTCCCAGCGAAATTGGCAAGATGATTGGAAGACTTATGGTTATTCACGTTCACGCTGGTAGGAAAATTTCCTGTCTCAGGATTTATATGCAAATGGCATTTTTCAGACCAAGTTCTGGTCCGCTTTTACAGAACAAAGTTCAAGATGGATCTTCAGGGCTGAGTAACCATTGATCTGGTCTAGCAACTAACAGCCTGGTAATGGATCCAGACTGATTGGTGTTGGTATAGAAATAGATGTGTCTCAGTAAAGTTGGAAGATAGCGTGTTTGGCATTGCAGCCAAAAGGTTGTTTGCCAAAATATTTTTCTTAAAATTATTATTTTTTACTGTTTTTGAATCGTTATGATGTTTGAATATCAAAAATAATTTTTAAAAAATAAAAATATATATAATTTTAATATATTTCCGAACAAAAATATTTTGAAAAACAATCGCTACTGCAATGTCAAACACGCTCTAAAATATATCTATTTCTTATGGAGGGTTAAGGGGAAGGTTGGGATAGAGAAGGATACTTGCTGTACCATGGCTCTGCTATTGGGTTTTTTAGCCAGGACAAACTTTGGACATAGAAAGAGTCGAAGATTCACTTCTAATAGTTTGTTTTCTGCAATCCCCCTCCCGGTGGCTTTATAAAAAAAATGTCCAGGTTGTTTCATTGTTGTAACTTCTTGGCCTCGCAGGTGCCTGGTTGTAGTGGTGGAATGTTTTCACCACAGAATACTTTGTACATTATATATTATAAAAATATGGATGTGGAAGTTTTAATTTTAGTTCTTATTTCATGCATGTGGAATTTTAGTTCTTAGTTCTGAAGTGAACTTTCCTGCTGTGTTATATGGGTCTAGGTCTTCTTGAACACATTCTTGGCAGGGAAGAAAATATGGAGTCTGGCGAATCACTCCATTCTCTCTACCTGGTTTAATGGGTTTTTTAAGTGATGCAAAATCGAAGAGGTGTTTGAGAGTGGTAGTGGTTGTCTTTTTAAAAATAGTTATTATAAAAATATCAAAGTGATATATATATTTTTTATTTTTCAAAATTCATTTTTAATATTAGTATGGAAATATTAAAAAAGAAAAAAAAGAAATTGCCCATCTCTGTTAGGACGACACTCGTAAAAGAACGACGGAATTTTGAAAGTGCCAAACCAAGAAACTTGTGGAAAAGTATGGATATTATTAAATCAGATTCAAAACATGTCCTAATAATAAATATATATTGAGTATAAACTCAATAGATAATTTTGTAATTTTTTTTATTTAATAAATAATACAATGATTTCCCACCTCTTACTGCACCAAAATGAAAGACCAAAGATATACAGGAGGGACAGGGTAAAGGAGGGAGAGAGGGCTGCGAGAGGTGAGCGGAATCAGTTAGAAATTCTATGGTATTTAATTTTTGATCAGTTTTCTCAGATTAATTGGTTTTTCAAATACTTTTCAACAGCCCTAAGCTCTAGCAACAAAATCTATGGAGATAACCATGCCCCAAGGAACTCTTTCAGGACACTGTCAGTTCTAACAGCATTCGTATCAAGAATAAAATCGAACAGGATTATGTATGTAAACACCATCTCGATCAATGCATTGGTCCTAATATGATTCGAGAGCTCATATTTATTGAAGGTAAATAATACACAAATCATATAAATTACCGGTGTGACAATAGGATGCAATGATTTTTCACTGATACAAACAAGCAAGACATAAACTCTCCTTCCAAAATTAATAACTGTTCTAGGATGCTCTAGTTCAGGAAGTTCAGGGCAAAGGTTAATCAGTTAAAATTTCTCGAATTAGTCTGTTCCTCAAACCAAAGAGAAACAAAATTCAAATGCCAAAATTCTTCAAGCAAATAGATCCCCTGGTCTGTACAAAGAAACTCTATCGAGCAGGCTGTGCATGTGCATGCTCCAGAATCTGACTGACCAAGTTGGAAGTACGGCCTGATAATGCCTTGGTGTGATCTATCAATTGCTCATACCTGAAAGATAAAAAGAAATTTGTCACTAATTTTCAAAGAATAGTAGAGACCCCTGGGAACTGACATATGAAGTTCATGGGAGGTGCACGGAGAATAAAGACTAACAACATGTATCATCAATCTTACACATTGGGTTGGTTGGGCTCCATAATAACAGTTCCTGATTTTGAATCAATCTTAGCGTCAAGCTTGGAGTTACGGATGAGATTCACAATCCATCTCTCAGCCTCCTCATAATTCAAATTCAATTTTTCTGCAAGGACTCTGCCATGAACAACCATGTAATTCGAATAAGTATTTTAACAGAAGCAATAAAAAGTACATCAAATGGTTGGTTAGTTCTCTTGGAAGGATGTCCAGTTCAGCTCTGGACAATCCGACCCAATTCACAAATATAATTAAATATAAGCACAACACTGACCATAATTGAACGTCTAATAAAAGCTGAAACAAAGCTGTATGTGGCAGCACGCACACACACACAAACAGAGATCAATTTATTATTCTTAAAATACGTCAACACTGATTACGTGTTTGGACCAATAGACATTAAAATGAGAGCAATCTAATGGTTTTGACCATCAACTCAAACGGGAATGGTTTTTCAAGGGACAGAGTTCATTCCAATCAACTACAATTGTGACATTTTAAACAATTAAAAATAAAAAATGTACATACCCTATGTCAATGCGTTGATGTATCCGGCAATAGGTTTCAAAGATAAATAGCCGGGCATTTTCAAGGAACTCGTCTCTCAACAGCACATTGGAAAAGTTGCCATCTTCTAGACGTTTGCCAAGGAAAGGATCATTTAGTATCACCTATAATGAGTGTAACAGGTTAGCATTATCCAGGAGATAACAATCAGAGGGAAAATTTATTATCAGAGAACATAATAAACACAAAAAGAGAAAAAAAGGGGGGGAAACTTTCCCATACACATTGGGGCATAAAAAGCTTACTTCTTCGCACTCCTTCATCTTCTTTTGTGCCTCGTCAAAATCATAATTAACATAGACACATGCCAAAAACTCCGTGATAGGATCTTTGTAAGAGTGCTGCTCTTGCTGGATAACCTTTATAAAATCCTTGAATTGAGGTCGTCTTCTTTTATTGACAATGAATGCAGTTGCTAGGTAACGCAAAAGATGGGGTGCATTCGTTTGAATGGCGTTGAGATACCTGAAAAAAATGGGAAGATATTTTTTACCATCTTGTAAGCCTTTGTCTTAAATAGGTGCAAATGAGATTACCACTGTCCAAAGGAAGGAAAAAAACCCTATAAAGATATGTTGGTTAACTCCGGATTCCTTGTATTTTTACATAATAAGAATACATTTTGATTGAGCAATACTCAAGTCATTTTTTCAGCCACGGAAAAAACAGAAAACATGTCAGAGTTGAAAATGTATGCAGAGCAAAAGAGGGCAAGCCATACTTGTCCTGGTTAAACAAGTCAATAATTTGTGTTCTTCCGTTGTCATTGTTGAAAAAAATGAAGAGACTCCAATGCATCAACCATATTCTACTTTGCACCTGATTCAAAGGTGATGAGAAGTTCTGCAGCAGAGAAGCATCCTCAATAAGCACGTGTTGCTCAAAAAATAAAAAGGAAAGAAAGAAAGCATACAACTCAAACAGAAAAGCAAGTGGCGGAAAACAACCTTTGAATCAATAATATCTTTCAACCGGTTAAGTTCTTCAAGAGCAATATCCCAGTTTTGCATCAGTATCTCAGCTGCCATCTTTCCCCACAATGCACTCAAACTCCTTTCACTGTTGTTGCATAAGCCCCTGTAGTGATACAGATAGTCAGCGGCACCAGAGTAGTTTCCACATTCAAACTGGAATTTGGCATACTGATATAATGCTTCGATCTGCTCCTGACCAATCTGTTTAGAGAGAGCACTATTGTTCATGAGTCTAGATAGCCTAATAAGATAACCCCTCTTTCCAAAACACAGAACTTTGGATGAAAGAAACACCAGGGGATTGGAAATAGCAAACAGGCAGCAATTTTCACAGAATTAATGTGAGTACTGCTAGTTTGGAAAGTCAAACAGGTGCAGGACATCTGAATCTGAAAAGAAAAGTGGTTTTGGCCCTTTTCATTGAAATCACTAGCTTTCACACTAATGGTCACCGTTGCTTATTAACTATTAATGGTAACAAAATACCCTCTTGAATGTTGCAACATGAAAAACTACAAACCCTCAGAGTTCCTACAATTGATTCAGATCTCTTGTAGTTCCTAGATAATTCCTACATAAAACAAGAAAGCAAGAAAACCAACACAACCCTCTTTTGACTGAAAAATTCCAAGAACAAAAATAGACCTGATAACGGTCATGAAGCATCTGAAGATTATACTGCTTATCAGGCCTCAGCTCCTGCACAGCACTCGCATTCTGCAAGAATTCCACCAGGGGTTTAGCAGCCTCCTCCAATGCCTTCAATCTAGCCACTACCTCTGCCCTTCTATCAATCATGTCTTAATACCAACAACAACAAGAATCAAACCTTTATCATTTGAAGCACGCAAACAAATTCACAGTATTTATAGTTCAAATAAAAGAGCGTTCTTGCCTTGAAAATCGAATACATTTGTTAAGTTTCAAACAGATACGCTCACTTTTGCTGTATTTATAGGTTAAGTGTCCAAACATTACTTTATTTTTTTACAATCAAACAATTTAATCAAGAAATACACACATTCACTATATGTACAACTACAATTTACGTGATTTAAAAGGAAGATTGTGGGCTTGTTTTATCACATTTAATACAGCAAAAAAAAAACACCAAACAATAAAAATAATACTAGAAACACACAAAACACACTCCTTTTATCCATATAAAAAATGAAAACTATCAAAAATAAAATATTTTCTATAAATTTCAACAATTTAATCCATCAATCACACAGTAATTCAATGTATCTACATGCACATGTGCAGAAAATCAAGTTTTTATCTGGGTTTTTCTTTGCTTACCTTGAGGTACTTCTTCGGTGCGGTAAAGACTTTTGTGGATGTCCATAGCGTAATCAACCATGTTTGTTTTGTTCAACAGCTCGATTTTGGCTTTTAAGATCTGCTCATCTGGGTAAAGCTGACTTTCTTGAAGGAATTCTAGCAGAGGGAATACCAAGTGGCGGTCTAGATTTGGTACAATTCGCGGTGTCAGATCGTAGGTCGCCATGGTTGCGGATATTGGCTGTTAATGCTGCTGCTTTGGGGTTTAACCTAGATAAGCAGAAGAGGGAGAGGGGTTTTTTAGGGATTTAATGTATACGTTGTATTTGTTTTGGGAAATATCAAATATAGCCCTGTCGTTTAGGTAAATTACTTTTTGAAAAACAAGCGACCATAATTTATTTATTTTCTTAAGAAAACTTAGTTTAGTCCTTGATACATTACTCCATTTTCAATTAAACCCTGTAACTTTAATTTTATTAATTTTGCTTCATATATAATCAATATTAAACAATATCATCCCTCATTCATCCTCTATTTCTTGGCAATTAAAATATTTCATTCAATATGCCTACGTTCATTAGGTTTTTTCTATCTAAGATGTGAGGAATAAAAACACTAACTTGCCCTACGTTCATTATGTCGTTGGCTTCGACTTTAGCTAATAAATAATGTTGTTTAATTTTAAATTATTGCAATAAAAAATAATAACACTTGGTGTGTACACATGGTCATCCAAACCATTACAAAATTGAAAATTAACCCACGAAAGTTGAATAACAAGTGTAAAATTCGAACTTGGAGGTAACCCTAATATAAACAACAAAGATATTGGGAGGGAAAAAAAAACTTGAAATTGGTGACAACCTTGTAACAAAAGTTTGAAGTATGTAAATAACGCTACAAAACCAATTAATCTTTAATAAGTCGGTGCACGATCTTTACCCTTGTAAAGAAAGGTTGTTTGCAACACACAAAAGAAGAAGAAAATCATGTTTATTCAAATCATCATAGGTAGCAAAATATGAAGTCATAATAAAAGCAATAAATGGTCCCTTTTAAATAACCTTAATATATTTTTTATGAGTTACAAGCCAATAGGCCATATACATCAATCAATTAACATAAGTTTAATATTGAAACAAACTCAATTTAGAATAAAAATCCAAAGATAATGATATTTAACACCAAAAAACATCATAAAACAAAGTTTTCTTGCTTGGAATCCCTATACATGGCCAAAACTCTCCCTTTGTTTTCTTTGGAGGCTTTGCACAAACTTCATGCTCCAAATTAGCTAGAAAACTTTGTTTTTGATTGCTATAATTTTACCCTTTAAATTGTCTCTTCTTAGTCTCCTTAATGTGATAGTAAATCCTATTAAATGAGAAATTGAACAGCAAAAAAATATCCAATCTCCTTGCCACTATATACATTCCATAATAGATATGGAATCCTAACATATTGTGGATGATAGTCGATGTCATAAATGTCTTCTTGTTTAACATGTAATCCTTGTAAAAGAGGTAAGCTAATAGTTGTCACACATGTTTTTAGGAGCATTTAAAAATTCTTGTCTTAATTGGAATCCATAATACATAAGAAAACAATGTTTCTCCAATTTTCCACACATTACTAGCATATTTCAATTTTGACTTCAAACATATGTATTTTCTCATCCTCGTGAATTATAAAATCTATCATATATCGTCAGAAGTTCATGAGTGTAATTTTCAAAACAACTAGAATTTACATATAATTCTTCTTTGTCCATGAATATTGTCCAAGCATTGGATGAAGGTCTATACAAATAGATTTCACAAGATTTATTCAGTAATTTCAACTCTTGAAAGTAATCTTATATCAAAGTTTGATTGGTCTGAAAGTCTAACTCAATATACAAAAGCATGTGTAGAGACTATTGTAAAAAGTTTCAGTTCGATCCAATAATCGATATGAATTGAATTTTATGCTTTGATAGAGTAAAACTAGACAACAAAGAATATTTCATAAGAAATTATTTACCATCTCGTCAAAGTCTTAAGAGATTTTCGATTGCAGTGACGGGTAATAATTTCAATCATGATTTTTATTTTCATGATTTTTCTACAATGTTGAATGCATAAAAGAATTAATTTTCCATGAGTGAACATAGTTAACATAGAATTAACTTTTTCCATCAGAATAACTATAGGGCTAACTAATTGGAAAGTAGCAACGCATGTCTTTTAAATAAGATTACTATTTTTCAAATTTTACAAATTTAATGAATTTTGATTTTTATATGCAATTAAAATGATATTTTCACATGACATTCATGAAAATAGGGCATATATATCTATATCTATATCTATATATATGAATTAGTGGTATGTCTAAGACTACCATATGAATAGTTTTATTAATGATATGGTATATTGAGTTATGTAGGAACTTATGAAAGAAATCCAGGGTGATGTGAGATTAAAAAGAAACTCTACCTGAAAACTCCATTAAGTGCCTGTTTGGAAATAAGAGTATGGTTGATGTTGTTTTTTAAAATATTTTTTGTTCAAAAATACATTAAAATAATATTTTTTTTTATTTTTTTGTTCAAAAACTCCATATGTTTTTTAAAGTGTCATAAAATGATCTAAAAATACAAAAAAAAACCTTCTGATAAATATGAAAAAGCTCATTAGAAGTAGTTTTAACTTTTTTTTTATTTTCAAGAGTAATTTTATTGTTTTATCGTATTTTTTTATATCGGTAAAAAATCAAATTTCATCTCATTTGACATGATAATTAAATAAAAACAACTGTAAGAAATACAAAAATATAATTTATCTAGTTTTAATATTTTTCAATTTTATGATTTTTTAATAGTAAAAAAAACTTAATGGATGCTAATCAATTTTATCATCATTAATGCAACCTTGCAAAAAGATAAAATAGCCTCTACCACCTTACCTATTTTTTCTTAGTGGAGGTGCAATGCAAACCACGAGACCATGATCTCGCTCACTATCCATCGTAAAAAATGCCCCCCGTTTACCTAAAAAAATAAATGGGAATCATAATCTAAAAAACTTGAGACACTTTTAAAATTATTTTTAATATCATCATTATATAAAATTGATCTAAAAATAATAATTTTTTTTCACTTAGACATATAATAGAAGTGACAAGTCTTAGAGGTTGTTTAGGATAGCTTTTCAACCGGCGTTTCCATAAAAGTTTATTTTTTTTCATTTTAAATGAATATATTTTAGTGTTTTTAGATCATTTTGATGTGTTGATGTCAAAAATAATTTTAAAAAATAAAAAATATCATTTTAAAATATTTCAGCATGAAAATCACTTTCAAAATCTACAACAACAGTTACTATCCCAAACAGTAATCCACCATTAATTGTAAGACAGATTAATCATGTTGACCATCAGGGCTTCAAGGCAGGAGTGTAAAGATGGTGGACAGCATGATGAAGGAAGATGAACAAATAATCAGAAGTGACATGACAGCACTTAGATGGGAAAAAGAAGAAAAGATTTTGCAGAGTGTAGTTTTGAATTTGAATGGTGTCCAATCTTATAATTATAAATTTAATGATTCTACAGCAATTTAATTATTTGCTTGGTGCCTTCACCCAACATTTTATAATAATCCAGGATGTTTAATTTAATCATAAAGTTATGAAATTAATTTAGATATTTAGACACAGTTTTGTGCGTGGTATGGTGGTGTAAAATATATTATTATTTAAAAATATTAATCTAATTTATTTTTATGTCAAATATATAATTTAGAAACATAATTTTTATATTAATAAAACAAATAGATGTCTTAAGCTCAAGCTTGCTAGAACTGCATACTGTACATTGGCCTTGAAATAACAATTAATTAATTAATCAATCAATTAATTAATCAATTAATTAATGGTAAAAAAATACCACCATTACACAAAGATGAAGTGGAATTTTGGCAATGTAAAGTGGATCGCATGTTGATGGATTGTAAATTAGCAATTAGCAGAGAGATTCTTTTCTTAAAAATTCATAAATAGAATATAAAAATAAAAGTATTAAATAGGTAATATTTCTTGCTTAATGAGTTGGGTAACCCTTATTATTATATTCTATAATAAAGTAGTGCAGTGCATTGATGGGTTGCAAATTAACACCCATCCAACCATTTATTTTCTTTCATGTCTGTCATTTCTCTATAATTGAGCGTTGGGGATGTGTCCCGTTTCTAGTAAAAAAATTAATCAATATACATATACTATTTATTAATTATACATATACTATTTAAGCTTGTAAGTGAAGTCCTATAATATGATTTATATTATTCTCTAACACACACCTTCAAGTGAAAAATTTTTGGGCTTGAAACTTCCACAAGTTCATATCACCTTGTGCTTGGTTTTTATCAAATGGAACGGGGGTGATGAGATTCAAACTCGTGACCGTTGGGTCAACAAGGTTCTAATACTATGTTAAGGAACCATCTCACCTAAAAGCTTAAACTTGTAAGTGAGATCCCATAATATGATTTATATTGTTTTCTAAATTTATTATTTATATATATATATACACACACAAAAAAAATATGTATACATAGAATTATAAATATACAAGTGTATATTATACTAATATTAGGGTGTGTGTTTGCATATAAAAAAGTAGTTATTTAACAAATAATGCATTGATTTAAGTTATTCTGTTTAAATTACCATTCCTGCCATCGTGGTGTAATAGTTAGAAAGATCCGTTTGTTCTATAAAATAACAAAACGCTAGATCAACCTTTCATTTTTAAAGCATCGGAATTCGGAGAGATTAAGGAAGGAAGACAACATGACTAGCACCAGTAACTTCAATGTCTACAGCATTAACAAGATGAGGTTTCTCCTTGTTTCTCTCGTCATTGCCTCATATTCACTCACCGTCTCCTTGGCTTTCGAGTCCGAAGTTGGTATGTTCTTTATCTCTCTCCCCATCTCTCGTTCTGGTTAAGCTTTTGAGTTCTTCATTTTCACTGCCAGTTTTAGTGTTTACATTGCTTTCTGATAATTACTATTATACTTCTTAACAAAGATTAAAATGTTTTAGAAAACCCAAATCACATTTTGGGTTTTGAAAGGTTAATTTCTTGGTATCCTTCTGTTTTGTTTTTTTTTTTTTTGTGAAGGGAGAAAAATTCAATCTTGAGGTTCAGATATGTTTTGAAGGTTTTTTCTTTGATGAAATCCCATTTTCAGATGGACCTGCGGATAGTTAAACTTGACCAATAGGTAACCTCTGCATAGCTACAAGCCGACCAGTGTCCCTTTTTACAGTTGTAAGGTCACCTACTTGCTGACAAAATTAAATGGCTTTCTAATGAAGAAGATGTAGTGTTCTTGATCTCTGCATTTTTTTTTCATACCTTTGGTGCAGAGCCAGGAGATCATTTAAAATGTTGATCAAAAACTGTCCAATTGCGCATTGTTTAGTGCAAAATTATTGATTTGCTTTTACACTATTTCACATTTTCGAATATTTATTTCACCATTTTTTTTATTCTTTGCTTTGTAAGTTATACTAAGTTAATTCAATTCACGATTTGCTTTTCTGAAAGAAAATCACTTTTAATTTTCCCATGTTCTCTACTTTGAATCCTAGACTACCTAGCCAAATCTGTGCTTTATGTCTTAGGAGTACAGAGAAGGTGAGGAGGCTGAACCTCTCCGTCAGTATAATTTTTAAGAGACTTGTTTTTATTACTTTTTGGTCAATTAGTAGAGTGATTCATTTCATATCTTGAACGATTATCTTCATGGCATATATTCATTTCTTATTCAGTCCAATCAAGCTGGCCCCATCTAACTATTTCCTTTCATCAAACAGAGGATGAAACTCATTTTACATACTTAGAAGGAACTGGAATAGGGCCAAGGAACTGGGGAAAGATTGATCCACATTGGGAAGCTTGTGGTAAAGGACAAATGCAGTCTCCTATTGATATTCTTGACAGAAGGGTGGAAGTTTTTCCGAATTTAGGAAAGTTGCGCAGGGATTACCAAGCAGCTCCTGCAGCTGTGAAGAATAGGGGACATGACATAACAGTATGCTACTTGTCCCTTCAATAACTCATTGATTCGTTTATGAAGCAACTCACTCTACTAAACAAAATTTCAATTTAATCCACCTCTGCAATTATGGTATGAACAAGATTGTTGACCCTGTAAATATTGAATCCTATGAAGTTGACAATAAATTCGTTGTTGATTGTTGACCAGATTCAGGTTACAAAAGTATGCATCACTTGTGCCTGTTATCTTTTGCATGAGACTAGGATTTTTTTGACAAAAAGAACATAAGAAAATCTTATCACTCCTTCTAAATTGAATTTTTCATCAGGTGATTTGGAAAGGAGATGCGGGAAAAATCACAATTAATGATACTGATTACAAATTGCAGCAATGTCACTGGCATTCACCCTCAGAGCATACATTCAATGGTTCAAGGTTGGATTGTTTGCGTTCTTTATTATTGATATTTAATCTCATTTGATCACACCTTGATGAGAACTCTTCCACCAACTCCACTAAACACCCTTCAATCTTCTCACATATGCATCTAATGCCTATTCGTATCTTTCTTCTCTGATTTTTGTTAAAAGGCATGACCTGGAGCTTCACCTAGTTCACTATAGCTCTCAGGGAGGGATAGCTGTTGTTGCAATTGTTTACAAATTTGGTCGGCCTGATCGCTTCCTTTCAAAGGTATTGTCAAGTATATCAGCTAGTCTATCGGTTTGGATGTGTTTGGTGTCTGTCAATCTGGTTTTTGTATTAAAATGTATGGCATGAAGTATGATCAGTAAAAGACACCTTTAAGCTTATGTACAAGTTAATAGTTCGAATTTAATCTGTAAATATGAAGTTAAATCTCTTTTTAGAGTTACTATTTCCCCTTTTGGCAGTTGCTCCGCCATGTAAACCATGTTGACCATAGAGAGAGAGAGATTGGGATTGTCAACCCAGGAGAAATCAAATTTGGGAGCAGAAAGTATTTCAGATATATCGGTTCTCTCACAGTTCCTCCATGCACTGAAGGTGTTGTTTGGACAATAGTCTTGAAGGTGCTTCTACCAAACCTTTCAGCTTCTTTATAACTTCTTAACTGATATAATGGATAGGATTGTTCTGATGAATTCTTCCATAAACAGGTCAGGACAGTTTCAAGGGAGCAAGTTAGAGCATTGAGAGATGCCGTTCATGATGTAAGTACTTTTCATTTACTTCAAGGATTCATTTCCAGTCAATAACTTTTCTGTTATTTCAGAATTGAAGAAATTTAGTTGTTTGATATGGAAATGTGAAATCTTCTGATAGCATTTTGAAGGAAAAACAGCAATGCTGCTTTGATATTCTTCTGTATACAAGATCACAGCACTCCGTCCCCAAGGGGCGTGGCGTGATGGCAAAGGGCTCGAGATCTGCACAGCAGGTCTCGAGTTCGAGTCAGGATGAGCACCTCTTGTAAGAGCTTGATCATAGCACTTCCATTGAGTCAGCTTCTCTTGATTTCTTCTGTTTCAGGGATACGAGGCAAATGCAAGGCCAACTCAACTATCGACTGGAATTCCAATGTACATGTATACTCCAAGACCGAACGGGGGCTCTACCTCGTAGTAATCTACATAGCGAGACTTTTTCATATCATTTACTCTGTTGGCAAGTTATTTCCCTTGCATATATATTTCAAATTCCAAGCTGTTTGTCCCGGTGAAGATCTCATACGAGTTGCTGTGGACATTTTTAAGATTAATAAATGAAGATTGTTAAGCCATCAAGAATTATGTCCATGCATGAATGTTTGTATAAAAATCATCATTAGGAACAGGAAAGGCATCTCTTTTCCGCTCATGTTTTCTCATTAGCAGCCATGCTTCCTCTAAAACCGGAATGAATTAGCTTCTTTTAGGCCAGTAATTTCTGTTCTTGTGTGTGTGTTGTGTGTGTATAATATTATTGGAGACTTGATTGGAGTTGGACCCTGTGAACAAGCGAAGCTCATCATCATCTGGTCAATGATTTCAACCAAGAGTCGCTAAACCACAATTCACGTGCGCACAATTTAAGGATCACTCCTCTCTGGCATTCATTCACAGTCCACTCTCTACATGTTAGCTGTAAGCTGGATCCACAAATCATGCAACTATGTATTTGCGGCAGCAGCAAAGTCAAAGCAGTTGATAAGATGATGTAATGCTTTTTAAAAATAAAAAAAATGTTATTTTAAAGATATTTTTATTTAATATTAAGATGAAAAATACATTGGGTTAACACGGGTTGACATACAATTAAAAAAAAGTGAACTTCATTCAATCACGCAACCTCATAATGCAAATCATGAACGTCATTGGATTCAATAAAAAAATTATACCATAGATTATTATTTTTTATTTAATTATACAACAACAAAGCACATGAGAATTGTTTTGTTCGAGATATTTTTTAAAAACATAAAAAACAAAATTATGAGTGTGGTTGGGATAACAAAAATGGATCAATGATAATAAAAAAAAAAAAAATTTAAATCTAGTGGCAATTTGTTTTTTAAATAGCTCTAATATTGCATATGAACCCGTTAAATTTGTAAATCGGGTCTTGAACTTAATTTTATTTATCTAATTTCAAGGATAAAATCATAGTTTTATTGTTCCAAAAAAACAGAAATACCCTAACCAACCAGTTAATGTCACCAGGTGCAAGAAAAAAAAACTGAAAACACCCCAAGGCTTATGGTTATTTTATGTACTGAAAGAGAGTGATAATTACAATATTAAAATCATACTAATATTACCTAATATATAATTCTCATGGTCATTTCACTGTTACAAGTACTGTACACTGAGAGTTAAATAACTGTAGATTGTGGCTCTGTCAGGACTATTGTGTCGTTAATGAAACCGGTTGTTTTCATTTATTCATGGGGGTGTATTTGCTTTTTGCCTTTGTGTTTATTGTCTGTGTGTCTCTTCATTTCAGGCAAAAAAGGGCAAGTGGTTGTTTGCTTATGCCTGGTCGGGCGAGCGTTCGTGGGGGTTTATGGCCTCATTTTGGGTCGGTCTGGGCCGGCTTGCGGTTGTTCCATTGTCTGGGTTCGCTGGTTCGATTGGTGGCTCGATGAGGTATGCTTTTGGCCACTGTTTTGCTTCAATTTTGGGTTTGCTCGATGTGCTTTGATTGGGTTCATGGGTTTGGTTTCTTTGCTCTTTTTTTTTTGCATCCACTCTTTCGATTTATGCTTTATTTGGGGTGGGTGTTGGGTGGTTGTTTTTATTGGGTTGCAATTGGTTGTTTTTTTCCGATTTTGTATGGTGGGTGTTGGGCATTTTGTTGGGTTGGGTTCAAGTTGCTTGTGTTTTGCGGTTTGTATGTGTTGGGGAGTGGGTTATTGGTTTAATTGGCTTAGAGTTGGATTGGGTCTTTGATTTTCTGCTACTTTGATTCTCAGGTGAGCTTGAGGCTTCGATGATTCTATCTCGATTTAGTTTCGGGTTTATTACTTCTTCTTTTATTGCTCTCGGTTTACAGGTTGAATCAACTAATTATTATTGTGTTTTGCATTTGGTTTCATTCCTTTATTATTGTTTTCCTTTGCTTTGATTAGTTCGTTTAGTTATTACTGTTGCATTCTAGTTTCATTACTTTAATTAATCGTTTTACGTAATGTCATTTCACATTAATGCATTTCTCTCTGTGTTTAGCAGGATCACATGCTCTTATTTTGACTTCTTCTGTGTTGGCGGTTCGTGGAGTGGACTACGCTATCATTCTTCGTGTGTTGACTTATGTTCTATATATTTGCCTTTTTTTGTTTTTTATTCCCTTTTTTCTGCAAACTTTTGTTCCCTCTAATTTCATCTGGTTCTTTCTCTCTCTGTCTTCTTTTCTTTTCATGTTTGTTTGCAATCTGTTAAATGATTTGTTTAATTCCTTGGTTGTTGTTTTATGCAGCTTTAGCCTCCTCATTGTAACTTGTTGCTGCTAAAGCTGTGTTGCGTTCTTTGTGATATTCGTGCTACTTTTGAGGTTAGTTGTTTATGGTCTTTAGTGGTTGTTTGTTGGTTTGTTGTTTGTGTCTGTGTTTTAACCTCTCATAATCATCAATCACAATTGCCATTTTCTGTCTAGACTTCGGTTGAAGACAGTTGATAGTGACAAAAAAAAACTTCAATGTGCACCACACTTTGATATTCCATAAAAAAATAACATTAAAGACACCATGCATATTTTCATCAAAGTTCACCAAAGTCTCAAGCTTATGTTGGCCATAAATGTTGGGGATTGTTTCCACTCTTCAAAGAGTCGGTCATAGGAAAAACCATGCAAAAAGTTGAACAAGGATTGTTGGTGTAGATTAGAGGGTTTGGGATTGGGATGGAAAAATGAGAGGATAAAAGTGTTCGGGAGAGGATGAAAATTTGGGTTAGAGAGGAAATAGAGGTTTTTGCAGCTTGGGATATTTTGATAATGACCATGTGTTGAGTAGAAAAAGTGGTCGTGAGGGCCATTTTTCCCCCCGAGATAAATGTAGGAGTAAAAGAGAAAAGAAATCAAGAAAGTTTTTTTTCAAGTTGGGCGAAATACTTTGTCTATTTATTTTCTAAATTTTCCCTTTAACCTTTATGTTTGTTTCATTGTGGGTTTAATTTACTCCTTGAATGGCTTTGCTTTTGCATTGTTTGTTGTTCGAATCTAACCTTTTATGTTGGGCAAACTTTGATCATTTTGTTCTTGACACGCTTCGCTTTCTCCTGTAACGTTTATAGATGTTTGATTTGTCTTGGTTTTATTTTGTTGTTTTGAAATTTAGCAATAACCATAGTTCTTTAGAGCTATTGTTGTAGGTGTTATTTACTGTTTTAGTTTACATATAGGGTCCTATTTTTTTGGCCTTCAATACAACTGACTCTTGGTCCTCTGTTGCCTTTGTTGTCATTCTCAATGAAGAATATTCATATAAAGATATAATTAAAAAAAACATTGGGGTTCTAAATGACAAGAATCAATAGGAAATTTGGTTGATAGATATGGCTAAAATTGAGCTTTTACTTTCTCTTATTACCTTTATCAACATCATCTCCAAAAATGCTCTAAGTAATTAGACTATCGAATCAATTGCAAGCAATTGAACATCTTTTTATATGATTTCAAAATTGAATTGGTTCCATTTTAAATTTCAACAGGTTATCAAGGCTAAACATAAAAGCTCTAAACATGCTCTAGATTATTAGACTATTGACTCAATCGCAAGATATTGAAAATCTTTGTATATTGTTACAAAATTCTATTGATTGCATATTAAAATTCTAGTGGCCATCAAGAATAAAATCTAAATTTGCAACCCAAATTATGACCATGGTTATAATTATAATACACTAGCTCAACTTCGAAAAATATTCATTCCTTTTTCCTTATCTCTGTTTAGGAATGATATAAGTTTGGACAAGATGATGATAAATATTAAATTTAAAAAAAATAATGAATAATAAATATAAAGAGAAGGAATTGGATTGATGTGAGAAGAGAATCAAGTTATCATTGAAGAGGTATTATCGTATTGGAAATTAAATTAAATGCAATATCTACTTCAACTTTTATAGATGCTTGTTCTATTTTTGCTTCGTTTGTTTATTTAGAATTGTGTTTCTTTCTGGTGTTTCAATCTATTCTTTTCTTTGGCTATTAACATGTATGCATGTCAAGCTTTTCCCCCTTGTATCAAAATCGGGCATATGCAATGATTCTCCAGAACTGGTTTCTTTTTAACATATTAGAGTTCCTTGATGTTGCGTAATAGTTTGCCCTCTTTTGACTTTACAATTGCATCAAGTCTTGTGGGTTTTTCCCTCTTTAAAGCTACTTATTCCTTCATCTTCGTCAATATACGCGTCTGCTAGCTTTCTTTACTTCTGCTATTTTGAGATGAATCGTTCGTTGTTGCTCTCTAATGCTTATGTTTTTTCTTAGATTTTAGTGTTTTTCTTATGGAATATGTGACAAAAACTAGAACTGACATCCTGATCAAAATCAGAAAATATAATTAGAAAAAAAATATAAACAAAAGGTCAATAAAAAATTGATGTTGACCAAATTCAAACTGATTTTGTTAGGATGATTTACATTAAACATCTGGAGTGTACTAGATTCCTTCAGCTAAAGAAAACAAAATTACTTCATTTATGCAAAGGAACTTTATCACTTATTTTGTTCCTCAATATGGGCTAATAACTTCAAGATTGTAAGACTTTAACGGCTAGTGATAAAAACTAGGACATTAAAACAAGGAGACACATCATGCTTAGAGTTTAAATCCTATTGTATATTTGTAAATAAAGATGATTCCTTGCATGGAGAAAAACATGTTGCTAGGAGAATTTGTAAAAAGAGGTTGAACCTAAAATCAAAACTTTATGAATCAATGTTGTAGAATGTACCAAGAACATAACTTCTTAAAATATTAGAGTTCCTTGATGTTGCACAATATTTTGCCCTCTTTTGACTTTACAATTGCATTAAATCTTGCCTACTTATTTCTTCATCTTCATTAATATGCATGTCTGCTAGTTTTCCTTACTTTTGCTGTTTTGAGATGAATCGTTCATTATTGCTCTCTAATGCTTATGCTTTTTCTTAGATTTTAGTGTTTTTAGATAACAAGTTTTTCTATTTTGCAATAATATATAAGTTGTATAATTTGCGCTCTTTTGTGACACACTACATACATTCCAAAAGATATAACCTATGTTTACCCAACAAATCCTTTTATGTTCTGGTCTATAACTTTATTTAATATATATTATAAGTTAATAATTATGAATGCAATTATATAGTATTATATACACAAGAATACCATACCACGGCACGTAGATAGTGTGAGATATTAATAGTGAAAGAAAGCGTTTTATATGGTGTGTAGTTATCTGATTGACTTAGTCAAAGACAGTAGCCCCTCCTTTCATTTTCAGTCATACTTGTTTATTTTTGGAATTTACTTGTCGACGAAGAGAGGTGACTTCGTGGCATAAGAAGCTAGAGCCTTCACAGCAAAGTATTGCTCTACCAGTAAGTTATTTAAATAAAGAACCAAAATTATTTCCCATGTTAGACTGGAGAAGATATCAAACATTGCTTTGATGCTGCCTCTGCTGACCTCTTCTAATTCAAATTGAAATGGCCCACACTGATCAAGGAAAGCTGTTTTTGTTCAAATTATTTTTTATAAAAAAATATTAAAAATAGTGGGGTGCTCACCAAATTATTGATGGTAAAAATAGTGGGATGCTGACATTTAAGTTAATGATGACAAGGCACGACATTGTCGGTAAGCAATAGGACGACAATAACAATACATCAGAGATCAATGATTTAGGGGTAGAGATAGAGAGATTGATCTGCAAACTTTTATCCATAAAACCCTGAAAATAGTTTTTAGTTTTTACAACAAAAACTTAGATAGATACACAAAATGATGCTAGGTGAAGAAAAAGAGATGTGTACGACACCTCTATCACTCCGCAGACACCCTGGGGCTGGTGCCGATTTAGCTTTCAATTCCCATCTACGCAATGAGGAATGGAAGAACAGCAAGCATGAAATTCTCGTATGTAAAACTCGCTGAACCAGAGAGTGCAGTATCCCTCTCCCTGAACTTCTCGGTCAGTCCCTGAAAAGAGATGGTCAACCATGTCAAGGTTAAGAATGTTGTCAAGATAGGGCTTAATTAAATACTTCTATGATCTTAGTTTAAGGCTCACCTTGACAGTCAGACAGCATCTGCATTCCACCGGGAAAAAAAAAGTAGAAAGAAAACACCAAATCAGAGATGCTCAACAGAAGTCAGAAAACTAAATGTTCTCAAAAAAACCAGCAAAAAGAGATCAAAGCAACTAAAAAAGGGATTGAACACGAGACGAAGAAAAACATACTCGATGAAATTGTCGTATTCAATGGCCCTGTTCTTTCCTCCTGTTTTATCGAACTTGGATACCAACAAATCCAAAACAACTGGTGAGACAGCAAATCCTAAACTCATAAGCGCATCTCTCAGCTCGTTAATATCAATCCTCCCACTCCTGTCCCTATCAAATCTCTCAAAGATTGCCTGTATAGAAAAACGAATAGGAAACATTTATAATCCCAAAATAAATATAGATTAAAAGACCTTCCGACCCAAAACCTTCAAAAGCTTACCCTCCAGTTCTGCAAGCTGTAAAACAGTTCAGTGAATTCCTTTGGCCCTGCATTAACATTTCAAGGGAAAAAAACAAAATATTCAATGTGCGTCCTCCATAAATCTACAAAGGTCTTAAGATTACGAATATAGCCTTGAAAATTGCACTACAACATCTCTAAAATATCTGAGGGCAGATTCAGCATTTTCAAAAAGAAGAAAACGCCCAAGCAATTAAGGCATTTTGGCCCATTACTGATCAGCTGAAAACAGCAAAAAAGGCGATAAAATATGGGGAAAGGACGAATCTGACCCCGGTGATCAAGACCTGACTGGACAATCAACGTCCAGTTATACCGCAGTTTCGTCCATTCAAAACAAACAAGCAAAAAAAAAAAAAAAAAACACCGGTCTAGCATTGGCAAGTTCCAGGACCATTGCAGTAACATTTGCGTGAATTAACATATCAATCCGGCTTAAATTAGCAAAAACTTAAGTAGTCCACTAACATGCGCATGAATGAAAAACTGGGGATATCAAGGACTCACCGATCTTCCTGGCGTTGGTGTTTGTGAATAGATACATGAGGAGGTGAACAGTCCTCAAGCTGAAGCTCTGGTTATAGCCCGATAAGGCTCTCTGCAGTTCCTTATCATCAATTATTCCGCTACCGTCCAAATCGGCGACTTGAAAGCAGGCGACGATGCTGGGATCGGTTCCTGGAGGGAAGGTGGAGGGCAAGAGAGCGGCGAAGGGGCTGCTTCCGTAGGGAGCAGGAGGATAGCCGCCAGGTGCGGAACCCTGGGGTTTGTCCTTTGGAGGCTTGGTGCCGGGAGGGGGAGCTCCGTAGGGGGAGCCATAAGGTTGCGCGCTGCCGTATGGAGCAGCTGTTTGCGCGCTGCCGTATGGAGCAGCTGTTTGCGCGCTTCCGTAAGGAGCAGAAGGTTGCGCGCTTCCGTAAGGAGCAGAAGGTTGCGCGCTGCCGTATGGAGCAGAAGGTTGCGCGTAAGGGGAGGAGTATGGCGGTGCAGAACCGTAGGGCTGGGATTGTTGTGATGGCGGTTGGCCGTAGCCGTAGCCAGCTGGTTGGTGAGGGTAGCCTGACATTTCGATTTTGGAGGAGAGAGAGAGAGAGAGAGAGAGAGAATGCTTTTCGGTTTTGTGAGGTTTGGACCTTTAGGGGATTACAATTACAATATACTATATAGCATAAGGAATTTCTATCCTGATATTTACGATGGACTTCTGGTGGCGGTTATGTAAATTATTTCGAATCCGTGGTCAGTTTTGTCTTCTGCTCTATAACTTTATACTAAAGCTTGATAAGGCTGCGGACCGCGTCTTTTTTATTTTGAGCTGATTTTTTGTTAGCCCACTCTGCTTTTATAACGCGGCTTTCTTGGTTTTCATCAAATTGTTGACCAAAACACTTCATTGACTTTGACCTTCAATCATTTTATTAATTTGATGGCTCGTTGCTTAGATCATCTGCAGCGGGATGCTATCCCGCATGCAAAAATTAAATAATAATATTTTGTCTTTTTTTCTTTGTTATGATGTTTCATAGAGCTAAAAATGGCTCTACCTTTGGGATACTTTGAGACACTTTTATACTAAACAGATCGTGGTGTTTAGACTGTATCCCCGATACAGGCGACTGTGTAGCTCTTTTTTTTTTTTATTCTTATTCTTTTCTTTTCTTTTTGTTTCTTTTTGTTTCTTTTTCTGATTTGTTTTTCATGAATTTTTTTATGATTAAAGTTTTTTCTGCTTATATATAATTTATTACCCAGACAATAAAAGTCGTGGTGTTTCCACTGTAGCCCTGCATACGCATCTGATTGTGGATTCGCACAATGCTCTTTTTTATTTCTTTTTTTTCTGATTTTTTTTCTTTTTTTTCGTTTCTTTCTTTTTTTATTTCTTTTTTCTGATTTTTTTTTCGTTTCTTTTTTTTTCTGATTTGTTTTTTCATGAATTTTTTTAAGATTATTTTTTTTTCTTATATATAATTTATTTATATAAAATTGAAATTAAAATAGAAAAATTATTATTATATTAAATATTCAGTCTACAGGAACGACCTGATCTGTTATTATTATATTAAATTTTGCATATATAGATATTATATTTCAATTTTACATCAGCAAATCCTACTAATTTTTTCAATCCCGACAATTATAAAAATTGCTTACTCAGCTCGCAACGTAGTGCGATCCATTTTTTTAATTTTCATGTCACGTAATTTTTTTGCCAGTTAGTTTTCATTCGATTTTTTATTTGATCTTTTGTTAAAGTTATTATGATTTTTTTAGTCTTTTATTTTTTTATTTGTTCTTTATTTTTTTTCTTTTATTGTTTTATTATTATTATTTTCAAATCAAATGAATCTTTTTTTACCTCATAATTTTTATTTTATGTTTTTTATCTTACATTAAAATTATTATCATTTGTTTAGTTTTTATTTTTTCATTATTAACACAATAATAATAATAATAATAATAATAATAATAATAATTTCAGTTATTTTCCTTACTTACTTGTTTTATTAATATTTTTAGTCTTTTCCTCTCGGGACAATTCGATAATCTTTATTGTTTTAATAGTAATAACAATGATAATTTTATATGTTGAGACTTCGATGTTGCTTGCTTTTATAATAGGGTATGGTGATTTGTTTTATTATATTAAATTTTGCATATATAAATATTATATTATATTTTGGACCAACATATCCTATTAATTTCTTTCATCCCAACAATTATAAAAATTCTTACTCAGCCCATAGCGTAGTGCGATAATTTTTTAATTTTAAAGTCAAATGTTTTTTCTAGTCAATAATTTTTTTCATTTATTTTATTTTTTATTTGCTCTTTTGTTAATGTTTTTAAGATTTTTTAGCCTTTGATTTAATTTCGTTTTCTTCCCTTATTAAAGAAATAATAATATTAACATTAAGAATAATAATAATAATTTTATTTTTGTTCCTATGTGCTTTTTATTAATATTTTTTTATTTTTCTCTCGATTTGTTGAATAATGTTTATTGTTTTGACAATAATAGTGATGATAATTTTAGAAGTTAAGATTTCGATATTCTTGTTAGTATGATAGAGGATGTTGATCCCTTTCAAGTATATCAAACTTTATATGTTAAAATATTATATTTTAATTTCAATAATCAGTAAAAATTTTGTTCCACTCACACTATGCCCGCAACGTAGTGCGGGCATTTAGCTAGTGTATACTAGACAATGTGTTACGTGCTTCGTCGCTGAGCGGCACAATATTTTTTCAATATAAAAAATATTAATTGTGTATATTTTTTTTATTATAATATAAATTTAACTAAAATAATAAATTTTTGTATAATTCATGTCAAGTGCAAGTTTTTCTATAAAATATAGGAATTTAAAATCTATATAAATTTGTCTGTTTAGTAGTTTTAAGCGAAATAACCAGCATAAATTTATCATCATCATTAAAAAAGCAAGAAAACTCGGATATCTGAATTATTAAGTTAACTGTATTAGGATTAGTTCATTTTATAATTCAATTTAAATCAAACAAAAATAAAATATAAATTGTGAAAATACCTATAATAATCAAATAAAAAAATAAGATGTTAATTTTCTATCAACAAAAAGACGAAAACATAGATTGAAAATTCATCCTGACGTTATTGTCATTATCATTGTTATTAAAGCTAAAATTATTGCTAACATCACTGCCAAAACAATTAAAATAATTAAATTGTCACGAAAAAAAAAGCAAAAGATTTTTATTAAAAAATAATAAATAAACAATAACTAAAATTATCATTATTATTGCATAAATAATAAAATCATAAAAATCATATAATCTAAAGAACAAATAAAGAAACATAAAAAAATGAATAAAGGGAAAAATAGAGTAATATTACTTTTAAAATGATCACCGATATAAATTTAAATTTCAGGGAAAATCTTTAAAAAAAATCAAAAGATTTTTATAAAAAAATAATCACTAAAATTATCATTATTGTTGCGCAAATAATAAAATTATAAAAATCATCTAATCCAAAGAACAGATAAAAATAAAAGTGAAAAAAAAAACGTATAAGGAAAAAAAATAATAATAAATTGGTTCGGAGATTAGTCATGGTGTGTCCACGCTGGCCTAGACACCCCGATTATCAAAAAACAGATTTGGTCCGAGGAGTGGTGGTGCACTTGAGCTGGCTCGGAGATCGTTGTTTTTTTAAAAAATATATATAAGTAAAAAAAATGTATAAGTGAAAAAAAGAGCTTAAGCTGGTTGAGAGACCATGGTTACCAAAAAATGTATAAGAGAAAGAAAAAAAAAGTATAAGTGTGAAATCATCATAGCAATCCATATTGTTTTTAAAAAAATTCGGCCCAAGAATTAGTCGTGGTGTACTTAAGCTGGTCAGAGATACAAGTTAAAAAAAAAGTATAAGTGAATAAAAAAAGTATAAAAAAAGAAGAAGAAAAATGTACCAGAAGGAAAGCATTTTAGAAAAAAAATGTGGGTCTGAAGATTGTCGTGGTATGCATAAGTTGCCCCTGGACCCCCTGATTATCAAAAAAATTTGGATATGGAGATTAATCGTGGTGCATTTAAGAGAGTTCGGACACCCCGATTATTAAAAAATAAAAAACCAAAAAAATATATAAGTAGAAAAAGAGAAAAATATATATAATAAGGAAAAAACTAAAAAAAAAGCAAAAAAAGAAGAAGCAAAAAATGGAGGAAAAAAAACAAAGAAAAAGAATAATTAGGAAAAAAAGAAAAAAAACAAACGAAAAAAAAAGGCTTTAATCATAAAAAAAAACTAAAAAAAAAAGAAGGAAAAAAGAGAAAAAAAAAAAACGTAAGCAGGAAAAACAGTAAAAAAAAATAAAACTAACGTATGGAGGGAAAAAAAGCAACAAAAAAAAACTACTGTTAAAATCCACAGTGCACTGTGCACAGTAAAACAACCTCGGGATTTATATTATAGGTAATATATATATATATATATCAAAAATATTTTTTTTGTTTTTTATTACTGGAGTACATATCAACAAAAATACTATTTTATACTATTCAAAATATATGATATCCTCTTCCCGAGCTGATATTTATAACAGCTCCGAACATAGAGCTAAAAAAGGTGGCTCCACCTTGGGGACACCTTTTATATATATATATCAAAAATATTTTTTTTGTTTTTTATTACTGGAGTACATATCAACAAAAATATTATTTTTATACTATTCAAAATATCATTTTAGAGATTTGTCTCTCCAAAATGGCGTACCCCGCTGGAGATACCCTTATAAGCCAGTAATTATTAAACTAATATTCAAATCTTTCATCCCTAAAATATGTAAGATTTAGAAATATATTTTATATATTTATTTTAAAAGGAAATAGATACAAAATTAAAGGAAAATTAAGATATTTAAATTATTTTTAATGAACCCCAAATTTAATTTTTTTTATTTCATCATTTATTTATGCTTTTTTCTAATGAATACACATGCTTATAACCATTATTAGTTTTCCATGTTAATTCTTGAGTCTTATTCCCCTCATGCCCGGTATTTATTAATATAAAACTATTTTTTAAGAAAGTTATTTTGAATCGTGAAAATAAATAAATAGGAAAAAGATAAATAACTCAGCATAATATTAAATCGTATTTAAGAAAATCAAAAAAATAAACAAATATTTTTTAGAACAAACACGGGGGCAAAGTACAATTTATTGCCATAGAGTTTTCCCTGTATATTTTAGTGTATTGTTAAATCATTTAATTGATTTTCAAATGTAAAAACAATGTTGGTTATTGTGCTCCTATTTCAAGGTTGGCGCCGTGTTTTTGTTTCAAAAATATTTTTTTTAAAATGATTTTTTTATTTTTTATTTTTAAATTAAAAAAATAGTAATTTTAGATCATTTTCATATGTTGATGTCAAAAATTATTTTTAAAAGATTAAATATAATTTTGATACATGTATAAACGAAAAGTATTTTAAAAAACAATCATAACAACAACCACACTTTCAAAGACTCTGTTTGTTTCCCGGAATTCACTTTCCGGGAAACTACTTTCAAAACTTTCCTGTGTTTATTTGTTTTCCGGAAAGTTGGTCAACGAAAAACACTTTCCAGTCAAAGAAAAATTTGGCTTGGTTTTCAGGAAAGTGTTTCCCACCCAAATTTTCCGGAAAACACTTTCCAGAAGTTGTGAAAAATTTAGAAATGTCATTATTTGCTGATTATATCAAATTTGATCCTCAAACTTTTGATTGTTATATATAATTTGTTTTGAATATTTATTTTTCAATTTCATCTCTTAAAATTCAATTTTTATATTAATTTTGGTCCTTATTTTTATAATTGCTATTTGCTTTTTTCTTATCATTTTTTTATTGAAATTTTTTATCTATCAAATTTGGTCCTCATTTTTTTATTGTTACTTATTTTATTTGAAATAATTTATGAAATGTTAATTATTATTATTTTAATTTATTCACCTTTCATTTTTTTTAATTTCTTAGATTTGATCTCTATTATTTTGATTATTATTTATTTTATTTGAGATAATTTATGGAAAAAAAATTCAATTTCATTCTCATTTAACTTTTTAATTTGTAAGATCTGTTCCTCATTATTTTAATAAACTTAAAAAAAAAATTAATTTATTAATAAATTATTTTACAGTTCATTTTCCATAACACAAACAAACACTGGAAAGTGTTTTCCAGTTCATTTTCCATAACACTGTCAAACATCAGAATTCACTTTCCAGGAATTCACTTTCAAAAAACAAACCACTTTCTAGCAAACAACCGGGGCCTTAAGCATATTTTGGAAACACGATCCAAACAGTATCTTACATAAATATATTTTAAAAAAAAATTATATGTTGATATACAAAATAATTTTTAAAAAAATATATATTTATTATTTTGATGTATTTTTGAGTAAAAATAATATTTTGAAAAGAAAATCGTTACACATTCTTTAACACTCTTTAAATTAAAAGATAATTAAAATTGATAATGGTCGACCATTTTCTTTTATCAACTGTTTTTAAAATATAAAAATAAAGATCCACTTGATCTTAATATTGATAGTTACGAGCTGATCTGCCCGCTTCGCTGGGTGTTTTTTATCTATATAGAAAATTAATTGATTTTATAAATATTATATTTTGTAATTTTAATATTTAATTAGTATAATTATAATTGATAAAATTCATTAAAAATAGTTTTTTTCAACCAAAATGTGATTGAATATTGCTATTGCTAAAAAACTTTTGATAGAATTTCTTGGAAAATTTGCTAAGAAGGTGAAATGATTCATTAGAAATTTATTGTCACAGATACTATGGTTAAAAAAACAAAAAAAAACGGTTAAAAAACAACAACTGACTTGGACAATAAAAAATAAAAAATACATTTGAAGAAAAGGTCATTGTTTCTTTAAAGGAAAAAAAAGAGAGTCTAAAATATAAATTTAAATTCAAAGCCAATTTTTTTTATAAAATTTATTCATCATATTATTATATTAAATATATTTAAGAATAACGATATTAATTTTTTTTGCAATCGTAGGTCGTTTTTTTTCTCTTCATATATTTTTAGGTGATAATATTAAATAAATATTAAAAACATATACTTAGTCCCATATTTTTAGTGTGATTGAAATGGGAAGTGATTTTTATAGTTTTTTAATTGTAGATGACTTGAGATAATTTTTTTAAAAAAATTTGAGTTGTCTATTTCTTCCAGTAATATTGGATATGACACATTATAAATACAAATATTGCAATTTGTTTTAAAAAATAAATATAATTTTTTTACGTGCTATAATTATTTATTTGCCGTCTAAAAAGAACAGTGTAGTCGAAATGGAAAGTGCCTTGCATATTTTGTAATTGTAGATAATGTAGGCAAATTTTTTTACCTTTTGTTTTTTTGAGTTGTATTTTTTCCCGGGTAATATTAGATCTTATATATTAAAAATCCAATTTTTTTAAGAAATAAACTTGAACAAAAGAGCACAAAATTAAAATTCATAGCAAATTTTTATTTTATTTTATAAGATTTATTCATCATATTATTATATTAAATGTATTTAAAAATGTTGATATAAATAATAATAATAATTAATAATAATAATAATTATTAATTATTATTATTATTATTATCTAATATTTTCTTTTCTTACTTACTCTTTTGTTAATAGTTTTTTTTTCCTTTTAGGATAATTTAATAATTTTTATTCTTTTAACAGTTATAACAATGATAATTTTTATTTTTTTATTTGATATTTTGTTTAAGTTTTTAGATTTTTTTTTATTAACACACAAATTATTATTATTATTATTATTATAATTATTATTATTATTATTATTATTAGCTGCGTATGTGCACCTGTTCCTTGCATAGCACATCAAGCATGCCAAGGATCTCTCACTTTCCCAAAAAAAAGGTGTAACAATAATAACATATGTGCAGTGTTCCTTGCGTAGCACATCAAGCACGCCAAGGATCTCTCACTTTCCAAAAGAAAATTGTTTGGCTGAGGAGGGATTCGAACCCCTGCGCGTTGGATTTCCAGCGCGCAGGTGACCCGCTCGACTATAAAAATTCTTTAGCCATCTCCACCATACAAATTATAAAAAGTATCTATGTGAAAAATAAAAGGTAGAGACAGGTGCACATACGCACGCGAAGGAAACGTGAAAAATATCCAGTCCACAGTATTTTTAGTCTGTGTAAACAGTATCAGCCCGAGCTGTTTTAGCTCTTTAGTAATAATAGTTCTTAAAGGCATGAGTTTTTCACACTGCAATGCCCCATTATTCATTCTCCCACGCATCCCCACGGAGGAGCGATGCAATTATTATTATTTTCAATTTGATCCTTAAAAGTCTTAACAACGATTTAATTTTAATTAAAGATAAAATAATTTTTATATCTTATGAGAGGATGAGATTAAAAGAAAAGGGATCGAAATAAAAAGCCTTTAAATACGGGTGGTGTGTTTTAAGTTTCACAAAAGATGCACTTTGATCATTGAATTTTAAAATTCATGCACATTATACAATTTCAGTACCTCAATACTTTTCAATTCAATTTTGGTACAAAAAAGTTTGTTTTTGTTAGTTTTAGTCCGTGATTGAGAGAGAGAGGTTGTCAAATTTCAGTAATATAAAGAAAAAAAATATCATTTACATCTATTTAAGTTATCAAAACAGACAATATTTGTGTCAAATAGTTACTTTTGATGATGAGAGTTCATGTTTATATATATAGATAGATATATTCCATAGATAAACTATGTTTTTAAAATAAAAAAATATTTATTATCTAGCCTTGCATAATATTTTTCTTATTTTATTGAGTTTTGATGTGTTTCTTTATTTTTATTATTGTTTGATTGAATTGAAAAAAATACATGAATAAACAGAATTAGGTAAATATTATGTCTTGTGAGATTAAATATTTTAATCTACATTTGTTTCTTGACTTTTAAATTTCATTTTTAGATATCATTAATGCTTATTTATTTACCAGCACACATAATTTTTTATTTATTTAATTACATGTACGTGTAAACCTTTTGATCTTCAACATATTTTTTTGAACTGCAAAAATAATTTGAAAAAACTTACATATAGAATTTTTTTTAATGAAAAATACATTCGACCATCTAAGAGAAATATAAAAAAAAAGTTTTTTTTTTTGATGTAATGTGATTCCATGAAGAGGAATATATAGTTGATTTTAAAGTCTCACGAATTAAAAGTTATTTTATTTAAATCTCTCTGTGTTTGTTTGAGAGTATATTTGAAATTATTTTTTAAAATAAAATGCATCAAAATAATATTTTTTATTATTTTTTTAAATTATTTTTAATATTAATACATAAAAATAATCTAAAATCACTATTTTTTTAATTTAATATAAAAATAAAAATAAATATAAATATTTTTTCAAATTATTTTTGAAACGCAAGATATAAAATAGAGTTAATTTCTTAATCTCATGGAATCGATTCACCTCGTGTTCATCATTTTCAGCAATTTGTTTGGATATAGTTAAGACATGCATTTATTTTATTTTAATTTTCATATTTAGTCAAAGTTCCATTACTAACTTGATTTTATATAAGTCTTGATCAACATATTATCTACTTGAATTGAATAGAAGATTGATGGTATGCATCCAAGTAATTAGTAGAATCAAACAATCAAAATATCTTTTTTCAAATCGAAAGGCAATGTTTTCTTAAAGAAGCCATTTACTTACTTTGTGTTTTGATTGTTTGAAGTTGAAAAATAAAAGCTGAGTGCTTAGAGATGAAGTATTTTTTATTTAAGAAAATATTAAGGGATTAGATATCACAACAAAGAAGCTATAAATTTTAAGATTCGTGACTATTTAGGAGCGTGATTGAGGTTGTTTTTAAAATTATTTTCGTTCATAAATAAATCAAAATGATATTTTTTTTATTTAAAAAAATTATTTTTGACATTAAACACATGAAAATAATTTAGAAACACCAATTTTTTACTTTAAAATAAAAAATAAAATTACAATAAAAAAATTACAATTTTTTTCAAAAACACTTTTAAAAAATAATATCAAATAGTGCTTAAGTTAACTAACTAAACTTGTGACTCAAGTCGTGAGATGAATATAACCTTATAAAAAATAAACTTAAGCAAATTATACAGTTTAATTCTCAATCAACTCAATGTTTAGTGATGAATTTGAGATTTTAAAAAAATAAAAATATAAAAAACTTGAGTCAACTCATCAAAATGCATTTCATGTCATGAAATCTTATAAAAAGTAAATTGAGAAAAAATATAAAGTTTAATTTTCAATAAATCTAATATTAAAAGATGTAGTTGAAATTACAAAAAAAAAAAAGAAGGAAGAAAACATAACTCTATTCAATTGCCCCTTTTGTCATTGCGTTTCAAGAGCATTTATAAAAAATATATTTTTAGTTTTTTATATTAAATTATTATTTTTGTGCTTTTAATTTATTTTATATACAGATATTAAAAATGATTTTTTTAAATATCATTTTATTACAAATATTTTCAAAAGTTACCAAAATTAAACTTCCAAACGGTCACAAAAGACTCCCTTATATTTAAGTTTTTTTTTTAATGGTTTTGATTGTAATGATTTAGATATGATTAATTAATTATTACCGACTATGGATAAAAGTCAATTAATTACAAAGGATGATATGTTAAGAGTGTAGATTTGATTAAAAGGCATAATTGGGCCACGTGTCATCACCTCCGATGCATAGCCGTCGGCGTGACTTCCGCGAAGCAATAGCTTGTTTCAACATGGCCACCTGTAAACGGCGATGTGATATGACAAACGAGGTTGGCTTTCAACGCGCTCGTGGAATCGCGTCGGTAGAAGTCATCAGCTTCAATTTGCAACAGTGCCAATGGGCACACACGGATTCAGCCCAATTATTTTGAAAACTAGGGCTCTAATTATTAACCATCTAAACTATATAGTTTACTACCCTGCGTTTCGCCGTGGGTGGCAAAAAATTTTTCAATGTAAAAATATTAATTGTGTGTATTTTTATTATAATATAAATTTAGTTAAAATAATAAATATGTGCAAAATTCATGTCAAGTGCAAGTTTTCTATAAAATATATGAATTTAAAATCGATATAAATTTATTTGTTTAATAGTTTCAAACGAAATAACCAGCATAAATTTATCATCATCATTAAAAAAACAAGAAAACTCGGATATCTAAATTATTAAGTTCATTGTATTAAGATTGGTTTATTATATAATTCAATTTCAATCAAACAAAAATAAAATATAATTTTTGAAAATACTTACAATAATAAAATAAAAAAAAATAAGCTATTAATTTTTTATCAACAAAAAGAAGAAAACATAGATTGAAGAATCATCCTGACATTGTTGTCATTATCATTGCTATAAAAGCTAAAATTATTGCTAAAAAAAAATTTGCCATGAAAAATAATAAAAAAAAGCAAAAGATTTTTCTAAAACAACAATAAAAAAATAATAATTAAAATGATAAAGAAACAATAAAATTATTATTATTATTATTGCATAAATAATAAAATCATAAAAATCATATAATCTAAAGAACAAATAAAGAAACAAAAAAAATAATAAAGGGAAAAATAGAGTAATATTACTTTTAAAATGATCACCAATATAAATTAAAATTTCAGGAAAATCTTAAAAACAAATTAAAATATTTTTATTAAAAAATAATCACTAAAATTATCATTATTATTGTGCAAATAATAAAATTATAAAAATCATCTAATACAAAGAACAAATAAAAATAAAAGAAAACATCTAGCCATGGCACCCGCGCCTCGTCGCGGGCGGATTCATATTTTTTTCAACATAAAAAAATATTTATTATGTATGATTTTTTTTATCATAGCATAAATTTAGACAAAATAATAAATATGTATATAATTTTTAGGAAGTGCAAGTTTTGTATAAAATAAAAAATATATAATAAGGAAAAAAATATATAATAAAGAAAAAAATAATTAAAGATAAAAAAGAAACAAAAAGAATAATTTGGGAAAAAAAGTAAAAAAAAGGAAGAAAACGAAAAAAAAAGGTGTACTATTGAAATCTACGATTGCACTTGTGCTCGAGTGCACGATGCAAAACCTACGCCTTTTATTGTTTGTGTAATTCTAATATATATAATTAATCAAATTTTGTTTGTTCATATTAAATTCCTCTTATATATATATATATATATATATATATATATATATTCAAAATCAATGTTATTGTTATTATACTATATACTAAAAGAGATGCGATTCGATTCTTGTAGCATGTGAAACAAATCATTGTGAATTGCAATAGTGTTACTCAATTTTCGATTCGGTTTGGTTCGTTCATAAGAGATAAGGGTTCGGAAACTGTAGCATGTGAGACAAATCACTATAGATTACAATAATATTACTCAATTTTCAGTTCAGGTTGGGGCGTTCATTTCTCTTTTATTCTAATATTTATATATTTTTACACATAATTATTCTAATATTTATATATTTTTACACATAAAGATACAACAAATGTATTGTAGGTCAGTGGAAAACAGTGACTAGTGCTAAGAAGGGCAAGGGTTGACTCGTGCCTAGCACGGATTGAGCATTAAATGTTTTGCTTATATTTTTTTCATTTTTTCACTAATGACTTTTTCATTTTTCTTTCTTTTGATTGTTTTTTTTTTATTACTTATTTTGATGTCAAATTATGTTTTTTCTTATAATTTTTTTTTCATTTTTTGTTTGTTTTTTTGTTAAAATTATTGACTTTTTTTTTTCTTTGATTGAATTTTTTTCTCATTATTAACGCAATAAGAATAATAATTTTAGTTTTTTGTCTTGCTTTTTTTAATGTTTTTGATTTTTTATGCCGGGGTAATTTAATATTTTTTATGGTTTTAACAATAATAGTAATGATATTTTTAAATGTTAAGGCTTTGATATTACTGTTGTTATAATAGGGTATGTTGATGTTTTTAATCATATCAAACTTTGCATGTATAGATGTTATATTTTATTTTATTTTTATTTGATTGAAATTGATAATATATTTGGTCTTGTTTTCGCCCTTATACTTTTGATTTTTAATTTTTATTGTTATTAAATACTTCCTATTTTTCTCTATGTTTATATATATGTGCCTTTAGTTTTAGTTTTTAATTTTTATTATTTTCTATTTTGATGAGATAACATTTTTGTTTTGTTTTCGGCCCTTATACTTTTGTTTTTGTTTTTATTCCTTTAATTTTTATAGTTCTTAAATGGTTCCTATTTTCTCTAAGTTTATATATATGTGCCTTTAGTTTTTGTTTTTAATTTTTATTATTTTCTATTTTGTTGAGATAACACTTTTTCCAAAAAAGTTCTTAAATTTTAGTTTGTGTTTATGATCATTTGAAAATCGATATTTCTTATTTGTTTTCCATTATTTTTTTCTTTTGGTTTTTATTAAATTTTATTTATTTTAACATAAAATGATTTTTTAGCTAATAATTTTTTTTGCTATTTTATTAAATATTTTGGGTTTTTTATTCTTTTATTGAATTTATCCCCAAGTCCAACAGAGTTGGGGTTTTTGGCCCAACTTGGTTAAGCCAACGCATTTAGTTGGGTTAGGCCCAGTTTGATTTTTTAAAAAATATAGATAGAGATTAATCCTGATGAAAGGAAAAGACACGTGACTTCATTTCACTCCACAACCCTATTGTTTTTTGATTGATTATGAATCAGATACCTGCAACTGGATTTGGCCTTGAAATTATATCTCCACAACTAGATCACAAATATTGTTACTATTGATATTGTAGCCAAATCTTGTCCATCCATCAAATAGCAAGGGATCACAGAGGCATTAACGTATCAATTTAATTCGTGATGAAATTGCAAGTAATTTGACGGAAGAATAAAAACAAATATTTAATTTAGTTTAATTATTAATTACATTTTATTGTTATGATTATTAATCTATAATATTTAAAAAATAATATATATTGATATGTGTGTGTCCTTTAAAGCGATTTTACAAGTTGACATCAATATGAAAAGCGTGATAACCACCATACACAAAACTATTTTTCATTAAACCTCAAACTCAATAACAGTTTTAACCAAACACTTTAATTTCAATTATGAGTTGTAGCTAAAAAACTTTTCATGAAATTATTTTTTGAACTTCATCCACAACAACAACCGTTATGTCAAACAAGCTCTAACTATATTGGTTTCTAAAATCATGAGAACTAGCAATTTTATCTCTTTTAGTGACTTTCTCTCTCTACTCTCTAATCCATACTAAAAATAATCAAAATAATTTTCTTTATCAAAATACAAAATATTGCAAAATTTGGGTCACTAATATATTTTCCACCACATTTTTTAAATCTTCTAATGTTTAATTTATTATTTTTACCAAAATTCCAAAACTATTTTTATCTAATTAGGCTATAAATGGATGTGATTGAAAAGGAAATTTAAAAGCATAACAGGAAAAAAAAGCTTTAACTATTCATATAATTTCCCATTTGTTTTAGTATAATTGGGTAATTTGATAATTGGATGCTTGTAAGTATGCAGATTTTGTTGCAAAATCACGAGTTAACTTATAGAATCATATAATCTTAGTCAACATGTATTTAACGTGCAAAATTGGACGAAAAACTTAAAAACTAGTAAAATCAAACTTGATTCGTGCAAAATCGATAAACTCATTTTGATTTTATGAGTTTACTAAATTTAAGATAAAAACCAAACCAAATCTAAACGTGATCTTTAAATATTCGTTGACTAGTTTTGTGTGATCGAACATAACTCTCAACTGCATACATCGGATCTAACTGAAATTTTATAGAAAACCACTGGACACATGAAAATAAATTTTAGTAATGTTTAGGTCAAATGAAGTTCAAAAACATATTATTTTATAGAGTTAAAGTTACTATATCAATATTGACAAATCTATCAAATCAGACTTTCGTGTACTATTTGCGACACATATGGAGCTACATGTAGACTTTTGTTGTGATTATAGTTGAGATGAAAACTAGACATCTCAAGCTTTCAAGCATGCATGGAACAATCATTAATTCATCCATACGAGGGAGAACAATGTGTTTGGAATTAAGATTGCAATTTACTAGGAATTTGTAAAAATAGAGATTCAAGATATATAGAGTAGTTTTAGCATGAAATTTTATTTTTATTATCATGATTCATATATTGTAAAATAATCATTCTTAATTTAGGTTTTTTGGCATGTTAGACGTTGTTTATGATTTTATTTTATTTTTGAACTTATGTTAGGTAATTACTAGTTTCACCTCATTAACTTACAACCTATAATATGTCTATGACGACTTGTTGTGATAGTAACAACCAAGTTGTCATTAAATTCTTATGTACTTCCTACCATTCAATATTTTTAATGAAAAAAAGTTTTGTTTTAAGATATTTTATTTTTTAATCTCATTAATATCTCTTAATTTATATAGAAAATTCATTGGTTATAATATTGACTTTTTATGTGATTTTAATGTAATTTGATTTATTAGTTGAAATTATTAATCATAAATATATAATTATTAAAAAAATTCATAATATAAATAAATTTACATTGTATTTTTTATCTCATGTAAAAAAAGTTGTTATGGAAGGCTCCGTTGCGAATGAGTTTTAGAGAGGAAAGCGTGTACAAAATATAGTGCATAAAACCTAACTTGATGGCAGCATTTTTCACCGATGAGCAAGTGGAAATGGAGAGGACATTTACCTCCCTCTACGAAGGAAACCTGAACTCGATTATAGTTTTTTTTTGTCTTTTTCCATAAATAATTCCAGGATAATTGTTTTTTTTAATATTTATATTTGACTGTCAATGAGATTTACTGTAAAATTCAATATTTTATATGTGTTTAATATTAGTTTTCCATTGGTTATTAACTATCAAAAATTAATTTAATAAAATATCATTTTTAATTAACTGGGAATCCCCAAACCCATCCCAAGCCCTAGTGAAAAAAGCATATATATATATATGTGTGTGTGCGTGTATGCATAGCACGCGCTCTTTCTACGATAATTTACGTAAGTTGACATTAATATGAAAAGCTTGGTAACCAAACACATGAAACTGATTTTTATGAATCTCAAACTCAACCACAGTTTTAACCCATACCTCAATTTAGCACCCGTTTGGCATTGTGGTGGCATCCACGTTTGCCAATCTGCTTTTGTATTTAATGTTTGATAAAGAGGTAAACACAAATTTAAACCATGAGACCCGCACTAATTTCTCTCCAAAACGCCGTTTGAAGAAAAGCTGGAATTTGATGCTTCTTAGTTTGCGATCCATCTTTCTGTCAAGCGGGGATACACATTTCAAATAGGAAAAATAATCGTTGAAAAAACCTCTACAATATCCTCACCATCAATATCAAAAATCACCCTAGAACACAACGCAAGAAACACGCTGATAAAAATACAGTCATAAAACACATGAATTGAAAAGGTGAAGCTTAATTATTAGGAAAAAAGAAGAAAAAACCTCAATATCACCGAGAAGGAGGCCAATGATTTCTTCAGTCTCGATAGATAGAGCATGGGTGAGGCACGAGTGCAATGGGTGTAAGAAACTCGAGGTGAGCAACAAAGGAAGAAAGTGAAGAGGAGGATAAGGAGATGAGGAGGAAGAGAGTAGGATGATGACATGACAAGGAGATGAGGAAGTAGAGTTTCTAATTATTATTATTAATTAATAATAATAATTAATAATAATAATAATAATAAGCATAAAAAATAATTTAAAAAAATTCGCAAGTAATTTTGGTAACCCTAAAAAATTATATATACATACATACCTTTTAAAGTAATTTCACAAGTTAAAAGCAATATGAAAATTTTGGTAACCAAACACCCAAAACTGCTTTTTTTCAACCTCCAATTCAACCACAGTTTTAACCAAACACTTCACAACTTATTTTGAACTGTAGAGAAAACATTTTTAAACTGTTTTTTCAGCTTCAATCACAAAAGAAAAACAATGCAAAACACACTTTTAAGTTATGAACAACAATTAAAAATACTTTTTATGAAATTATTTTTAAAACTTCAATCACATATACTAAACACAACCTAAAACCCCTACCCGACTTAGGTGTTAGTTGCCACGTGTAAGAAGTACCACAAACATCAGGACTCAGGACTCCTCTAATCTACAGTCAACTGCATCAAAACCAAACCTCTCACTGTCTCCTATCCCTTCTGTTTCCAGAGAATAATCTCTCTTCAATCTCCTTCGACTTTGAAGGCCTATTAAAATTAATTCGAAATTCGAAAATTAAAATTAATTCGAAAATTAAAATTAAGAAAGGAAAAAAAACATAAAAAGAAAAACGTTAACAAAATGGCACCACTCGGCGCACGTTAGCACAGCGCGATGCTTCCTACACCGTCTGTGTCCCTCACGGCCTTTCTCTTTCGCTCACTATCCTACGCACCCCCCTAATCTTTCTTCTCTCTTCACTTCTTCTTCTTCCTCTTAATAACAAAATTCCTATTAGGGTTTCGTATTTTATTTTTTTCTTTTCTCTATCTAAAAAAACAGAGAGAGAACATAAGCCTGTCGTATGTAATTCAGAAGCCTAAGTTTTCATGGACAACAGGAGACAAGCCAAGGACTCGCTTTCTTACTCCAATTTGTTCAATCTTGAGGTTTGTTCACAGGGTTTTTGGTTTCTCAATTTGTTTCTCTTTAGTTTTTTAAATTACTTACTCTTTTTGCTGTTTTAGAATGGATTAGCTAGTTAATTTTGGGATCTGGGTAGATGGTTTTATTGAAATTTGTTGAATTTGCATTTTCTTCGTGTATTTGGTCAATGTTTGATTTTGTGGATTTGGACTGTGGGTTTTTGTTGTTTGTTTTTAGTCTTTGGTGAACTTCAGAGTTCCACAACCAGATGATGAATTTGATTATTACGGGAATAGTAGTCAGGATGAGAGCAGAGGTAGCCAAGGTAACTTCATTTACTGTTTTGAATGCTTTCTTGTGTATTTTGATTGGAATTACAAGGAACTAGTTCGATTTTTGTTCTTCTATACGCTTTATAACTGTTGAGTTTACAAATAAACTCATTGTATGAGTCTCTTGTTTGTGAAAAACTGTGGTTTTTGGAGGTGAAATGAGATGAAGAGAAGTGTATTTATGTGCTTGTGCAATGTGGTTTGCTATGTACAGGTGGAGGAATGGCAAATTTTGTTAATGGGAATCTATCAGAGAGGGAATTGAGTTCAGGGAAGAGAAAGAGGCGGTATAACAACAGTGAGGGAGAGGAGGAAGACGGATATTTGGGGGCAAGCATTACTGAGGAACAGTATCGCTCAATGTTAGGAGAACATATTCAGAAGTACAAGAGGAGGTATAAGGATCCCTTGTCAAGTCCAGCACCGCCTGCTACCCGCACGGGGATTCCTGTTCCAAAGAGCGGTTTGGGTGGCTCTAAAACTAGGAAGCCGGGAAGTGAGCAGCGAGGAGGCTTATATGATATGGAAACCACATCTGAATGGGTCAATGACATTGTACCATCAAAACACAGAGACTATCATGAACCAGATTTCACGACCAAGTATGTTTTAGCATTATGAGCATTGGATTGAATTAGTTTTCTAATACTTGCATTAATTGCTATATTCATTTTTTATTGCCCTGAAAGGTAATTTTTTTTTAATATACTGCAGAATATACTATGAACCTCCTTATTTGGATATTGGGGATGGTGTCACTTATAGGATACCTCCCTCTTATGATAAGCTGGCGGCATCATTGAACTTACCAAGCTTCTCAGATATGCGGGTGGAGGAATCTTACTTGAGAGGCACCTTAGATTTGGGTTCCTTGGCAGCAATGATAGCCACTGATAAAAGGTTTGGACCTAGAAGCCTGGTGGGGTTGGGAGAGCCCCAGTCACAATATGAGTCACTTCAGGCAAGGCTGAAGGCAATGGCAGCTTCTAACTCTGCAGAGAAATTCAGTCTCAAGATATCTGAAGAGGCATTGAATTCCTCAATCCCAGAGGGGGCAGCTGGAAATATAAAACGCTCTATTTTGTCAGAGGGTGGTGTAATGCAGGTTTACTATGTTAAAGTTTTGGAGAAAGGAGACACGTATGAGGTTTGTGCTCAATTCTGAACTATGAGTAAGCTATGAGAATAAGTGTCTTTTAGTTCCAATGCAGAGCTGTTGTTGGCATTTTTTTTATTATCTCCTTTCCTGAGATGCAGATTATTGAGCGGAGTCTTCCTAAGAAGCCAAAAATAATTAAAGACCCTTCTGTTATTGCGAGGGAGGAAATGGAGAAGATTGGTAAAGTTTGGGTAAACATTGTCAGAAGAGATATACCTAAGCATCATAGGATTTTCACTACATTTCATCGGAAGCAACTAATTGATGCAAAGAGGTTCTCCGAAAATTGTCAAAGGGAGGCACGTGTACATCTTAGTAACAGTTGCTTTCTTAGTAACATGCGTTTTTTGCAGTTTTTTTCTTTTATTTTTCATCTATGGATGATCTCCTTATTTCAGCTTTATAGTACTATACTTCTGTTTATCTTAGCAACTGTTGCCTTTTATTTTCCAGGTCAAATTGAAGGTTAGCAGATCACTCAAAATAATGAAGGGTGCTGCGATTCGCACTAGGAAGTTAGCTAGAGACATGCTACTGTTTTGGAAGCGAGTGGATAAGGAGATGGTATCTTTTTGTTTTCTTGCTGAACTTTTATCATGCTTTCATACAATGCTCTTCTACAGTAAATGCTGCATCACAATTAAGATTCCCAGATATAACATGTTATAAAAGTACATTTGCCCATGGAAACTCTTTCATCTCTTCCTTGTGGCTTCTGTTAAAATGTCCATGGAGGTTTTAAAGGTGTGCGCTGAAATTGACATGGCTTTTATCTTGGGTCATGGGTTGGTATGATATTAGAAGTCTTGAGCTTGCCAGCATGGGCTGTGGACTTTAATCTTTAGAGCGGTAGCTTCATCTGACATTTTTTGACAGCAAGGCTGTTCCAAATTTAACCTGTCAGGAATCCATTTTACATATATGCAGATTGACCGTTTTAACCTAAGACTTCTTATCTTTAGTGATGCGAGCTGGTGGAAAGTGAATAAAAACCTGGTTATTAATCTAATGTTTTTTTTTTTTTTTTTTTTTGACATTGGGGAGTTCTAGTGGGACAGTTTAATGCCATATCTGATTCTAAGCAGTGACAAATATTTTTCTGTGATGTAAACTTTCAAGCTATGAAAAACTGTTCTCCAAAAGTTATCCTGCCATTTCTCTCTCTCTCTGGTTATTTATTAATTGCTTCTCCAACTGTCTGCAACATTGAAAATGCCTTTCCTTTCAGGCAGAGGTGAGGAAAAAGGAGGAAAAAGAAGCTGCAGAAGCTTTAAAGCGTGAACAAGAGCTTAGGGAAGCAAAAAGACAGCAGCAAAGGCTCAATTTTCTCATACAACAAACAGAACTATTCAGTCATTTTATGTCAAACAAACCAAACTCACAGCCCTCAGAAGTTTTGCCAATTGGAGATGAAAAGACAGATGATCAAGTAATGGATTCTAGCACCGCTGAAGCTGGGCCTGATCCTGAAGAAGATCCTGAGGATGCTGAATTGAGAAAAGAGGCTCTCAAAGCTGCTCAAGATGCGGTCTCCAAGCAGAAATTGTTTACAAGTGCTTTTGATACTGAGTGTTCAAAGCTGCGTGAAGCTGCTGATATTGAGGAACCTATAACTGATGCCTCAGTTGCAGGATCTAGCAACATTGATTTGCAGACACCGTACGTTTTTTTAGGTTGCCCTTTCTTTTTAGTAGTAAGAAGTTGTGAAATATTCTTTTTTATTTTCTTCTTTTTGAACATTGCTATAATTTGAATGAGCTTATTATTATTACTATTACTTGCAGCTCCACCATGCCTGTTACATCAACAGTTAAGACACCAGAGTTGTTTAAAGGGAGACTTAAAGAGTATCAGCTGAAGGGTCTTCAGTGGCTGGTTAATTGTTATGAGCAGGTAACAGAAACTCTACATCAGTACCATATAAAATTTTCTATTGAATTCATTACTCATCTCATAGAAGTCCATGTTGTATCAGGGCTTAAATGGTATACTTGCTGATGAGATGGGCCTTGGAAAGACTATTCAAGCCATGGCATTCTTGGCTCATTTGGCCGAGGTGATTATTCTAGTCATGGTACATTTCATAATGTTTTTCTTATTAGTCTCATACTAATTTAATTGCTGCTCATAGGAAAAAAATATCTGGGGTCCTTTTCTGGTTGTTGCTCCTGCTTCTGTCTTGAATAACTGGGCTGATGAAATCAGTCGTTTTTGCCCTGACTTGAAAACCCTTCCATATTGGGGTGGGCTTCAAGAGCGAATGGTACTTCGGAAAAACATTAATCCAAAGCGCCTTTATCGAAGGTAACTTTCTTGTAACACTTATTTATCGCTTTCACAAAGACAGATTAATGGGTAGATTAATGGAGAGGATCACATAAATGGATATGCTCAACGTGTATCAAAATAAAAGGGGTACAACTTGCAGGGATCGCATCATAATTTTTCTTTCTGGATTTTTTTCCAGTGGATTTCCAGAAACATATAGGATTTTGTTTTTTCTAACGTGACTAGGAATTTTATGAACTTATGGGCTGAGTTCTGGCACAAGACAGGAGTATCAAAGTAGCATTCTCCTCTGCATTATTTTTAATAGGTTAAGGCCATTGGAATATCAACTTCTTTTGACTATAAACAAATATAAGAAAGACAATATGCATATTAAAATCGCATCTGCATGCACTTTGGAAGCATTAGAGTTTTGGGTTCTAAACTAATCTCCTACAAACTAAGCCTTGGAGCGTTTTTGTAGTTCACTCCATATTGTGTCTTAAGCCAGCTTTTAAGAAACTTCATCCAAACAATTTTTTGCTCTATTTCTCATGCCACTAAATTAAGCATTTTCCACACTTTCTCATTACCAAGGATCATTTTGTGTCTTAGTAACCAATCATTTTCTTTCTTGCCAGGGAGGCTGGTTTTCACATTCTCATTACCAGCTATCAATTGCTAGTGTCTGATGAGAAGTATTTTCGGCGTGTGAAATGGCAATATATGGTATTAGATGAAGCCCAGGCTATTAAAAGTTCCAACAGGTTCTCAACTCTACAACCAGAGTTCGTTTAGTATAATTTTCTGATTATTCAATGTTTCATAAGCAATGCCATGTTTGAATGAGTTTGCCTTTTTCTTCCATTCAAACTCTTCTTGATGTTGAAGGGAAATCTTCGTGTAATTTTTAATTTTCTGTCTTTCCAAAGCATAGAAAAGGAGAGAAGAAACATGTTATGCTTTTACTCTTGTCTGATGAATGGATGCTTTTGACAGTATAAGATGGAAGACACTGCTCAGTTTTAATTGTCGTAATCGCCTGCTGCTGACTGGTACACCAGTTCAGAATAACATGGCAGAATTGTGGGCCCTCCTACATTTCATCATGCCCACATTATTTGACAGCCATGAACAGTTCAATGAGTGGTTTTCTAAAGGGTATGTTTCTATGCTGCAGTCAATGCTTGATTTTTGAACATGCTATACCTAAAATTGAACTTCTATTTTGTTATCAGAATTGAGAACCATGCAGAACATGGAGGTACTTTAAATGAGCACCAGCTAAACAGATTGGTGAGTATGATTTATTGCTTCTTGTAGGTTCCCATTGCCAGCTTGATCAATGAATTGTTTCTTAGATGGGCAGCCTGCATAATTATGTAGCATAAGAGCGTGATGCATCATGCTAAGGAATCATGCAAAACATGAACAATATCAAACTGTTCTAAAATAGTGAACTGCCTCATGGATCCTTCAAATTCTTGTGAACTAGAGTGGGTATTATGTAATGCTTTGGAGGAAGGTCCGGATGCAAGTAAATGCAATTCTCTGTTTTTTTTCATGTGTTCCCAATGTGTCCATGGATTTCATTAACATATGTAACTTAGTAACTTTTTATGCATGCTGGTTAGAGGAATTCTGTGTTGATTGAATCCAATGCAGTGGACTTTTTTTAGTCATAAGAAAGATCTACCTAGTACCTCTTCTTACCCTTTCTGAACTTGTACTGCTGTTTCCCCCCCTATGGTATCTGACTTATTTTTTGCTCTTTACTTTGACAGCATGCAATTCTGAAGCCTTTCATGCTGCGACGTGTGAAGAAAGATGTGGTTTCTGAGTTAACTAGGAAAACAGAAGTTACTGTACACTGCAAGTTGAGCTCTCGACAACAGGCTTTCTATCAAGCTATTAAGAACAAGATATCTCTTGCTGAGTTGTTTGATAGCAATCGTGGACATCTTAATGAGAAGAAAATTATGAATCTCATGAACATAGTCATTCAGCTGAGAAAGGTAGGTACTAATTTATTGGGGGTTTCTGTATTCTATTCTGGAATTTTACATTCTGCAATCATGTTATGTGAATATTTGAATAACATGCTATTTTATTGTCTTTTTACAAAAAAATTGAATTTTCTATTTGCATGATGGTAGGTTTGTAACCATCCAGAGTTGTTTGAAAGGAACGAGGGAATCACGTATTTTTATTTTGGAGACATTCCTAATTCTTTCCTGCCCTCTCCTTTTGGGGAGTTGGAGGACATACATTATTCAGGAGGTCGAAATCCTATTACATATAAGGTACTTTCTTGAGTTGTTTTGTTTGTTTTAGAAAAAAAAATTGTATTTTAACAAATGCAAAAGTTAAAGAGCAAAGTCTCTGTGCCAATGCTTACAACACAGTTTCCTTTTCAAAGCAATAGCTATGATATTTTTTGGTACTAACATTCTTCTCCTACCCAGATTCCAAAAGTAGTCCACAATGAGATTGTCCGAAGTTCTGAGGTACTTTGCTCTGCAATTGGGCGTGGTTTTGGCAGAGAGTCATTTCAAAAGCATTTTAATATATTCTCTTCAGAAAATGTGTATCGATCTGTTTTTGCACTGGACAATCGCTCAGATAGCTTGCTTAATAAGAGTGGGACGTTTGGTTTTTCCCATCTGATGGATTTATCCCCTGCGGAGGTTGCATTTTTGGCAACTAGTTCATTCATGGAGAGGCTGTTTTTTTTTATTATGAGATGGGGCCGGCAATTTTTGGATGAAATCATAGACTTGCTCATGAAAGACATAGAGAGTGACCATAGCAATGACCCTGAAAAACATAAAGTAAGAGCTGTAACACGGATGTTATTGATGCCATCTAGATCCGAGACAAATATCCTAAGGAGGAAAATTGCAACAGGCCCTGCTGATATTCCATTTGAAGCTCTAGTTAACTCTCATCAGGACAGGCTTCTGTCCAACATCAAACTTCTCCACTCAACTTACACATTCATCCCACGGACCAGAGCACCACCGGTATATCGGCATTCTCAGATTGTCTCCTCCTCCTCCTCCTCCTCTCTCTCCCTCTCTCCCCCTCCCTCTCTCCCCCTGTTTATTATCAAAGAATTGTTGACCTTTGAAAAATTATTAATATACTGGCTTTTCTCATGTTGATAGATTGGCGGCCATTGCTCAGATAGAAACTTTGCCTACCAAATGATGGAAGAATTACACCAACCCATGGTTAAGAGGTTGTTAACTGGGTTTGCACGTACATCCAAATTTAATGGACCTAGAAAGCCAGACCCTCCTCATCCTTTGATTCAGGAGATTGATTCAGAACTGCCTGTTTCACAACCTGCCCTTCAGTTGACACACAAGATTTTTGGTTCTTGTCCCCCCATGCAAAGCTTTGACCCTGCAAAGTTGCTCACGGTGCAAACCTCTCTGATTCTCGAGTCCTTTTAATTAACTCAAAATTGTATTTTCTAATGCTTATATTTGGATTGTATTTGTATATTATGTAGGATTCTGGAAAACTTCAAACTCTTGATATATTACTGAAACGACTGCGAGCAGAAAACCACCGGGTTCTATTGTTTGCTCAAATGACGAAAATGCTGAATATTCTTGAGGTATTTTAGTTTTTTCAGTTATTTGCTATATTGATTGAAAGGTTAATAGGCATATGAGAAGTCGGTTGCTGTTGATCTTGTAGAAAATATAATCACGGTAAAAGAACATTGATTTGGGGGTTGCTGTTGATCTTGTAGAAAATATAATCATGGTAGAAGAACATTGATTTTGGGTTTAAGGCATAGTTGAGTTGATTTATTTGGAAAATAGTGAGCCTTTTACTTTGTTTCTATGATTTGTCATGCAGCTGTGTTATTTCTTTTTATCTGTTGATCTGAAGCCGTACCAATTCAGCGAAAGTGGTTATATGTTTGATTAGCTTTGTCTGCATAATTGGCTGGCATGTGTTGCTGTAATCCAACATTCACTATAGGAATACAGTACTCTTGATTTTTAAGATAAGCAAATGTCAGCTGGAACATGGTGTAGAATAATCAATAGCAAGACTTCATATTATATGATCTGTTTATGTCTTAAAATGGTTCGTGGTGATTGTTGCCTTCAATGATGGCTTGAGTATTTATTTGGATTTCCATGTTCAGAAATAGCTTCTTAATGCCACAAATATATCTGTAACTATATCTGTATCTATATCTATATCTATATCATGTTATCTATTGCCCATGTCTGTCCTTTCTGCATTTTGCTTTTAAATATTGTAATTTGTGCTTGAGCTACAACTTTCAATTGTGATCAGGTCAATTAGGTGATATTTCTGTCCCATTGTTTTAGAAAGTCTGCTCATAGCTAACTCGTGCAATTGCAGGACTACATGAATTATAGGAAATATAGATATCTTAGACTTGATGGATCTTCCACCATTATGGATCGCCGGGACATGGTCAGAGATTTCCAGCTTAGGTTGGTTTTTTCTTTGCTGTCTGGTGACTGTTTCGAAGAACATTCCTTGATTGGTGCTTTCTCATTTTGAAATCAAAATGTTGTGAGTTCTAAACTCTCTTTTTTTCTTTCTCCTATCGGGGTTTGCAGGAATGATATTTTTGTTTTCTTGCTAAGTACCAGAGCTGGTGGGTTGGGTATTAATTTGACAGCTGCAGACACTGTTATCTTTTATGAAAGCGATTGGAATCCTACACTAGATTTACAGGCAATGGATAGAGCACATCGGCTGGGTCAGACGAAGGATGTTAGTTCTCTCCTGATTATTTTTTTTTTTTTTTCATCCTTGTTTACAGAGCAACCCTCTACTCAATTGTGTTTTATGCATCCACACTCAATGGTGTTTTCTAATTATGGTCATATCTATAATTCTTAGCTTAGTTTTTATTTGAGTTCTGAATAACACTGAACTCTTTCATGGTGTAGGTCACTGTCTACCGGCTCATTTGTAAAGAGACAGTTGAGGAAAAGATCTTACAAAGAGCAAGTCAGAAAAATACCGTGCAGCAGCTTGTTATGACAGGTGGTCATGTTCAGGATGATCTCTTGGCTCCTGAGGATGTGGTGTCCTTGCTTCTGGATGATGCCCAGTTGGAGCAGAAGTTGAGAGAAATTCCACTGCAGGTGAGGTTTATATCTGTATTGTTATAAGTTTCTTTTCAAGAACTTGGTTAAGCTGCTGATAATTTTCTCCTGGTATAAGAGTTTTTGCTGTTTCTTCTCCCTGCAAAACTGGCCCTTATTCACCAGAAAGGAAAAGTAAATTTAAGAGCTAGAAAGTGACCGACAGAGATAGAAGTAACCTTAAATTCAAGTTGCTTATAGAATGTGCAGTCATCTTTTTATCAATTGCTGTTTTCAGGCCAGGGATAGACAAAAGAAAAAACCGACAAAGGCAATAAGGGTAGATGCAGAAGGGGATGCAACTTTTGAAGATTTGACAGAAACTGTTGTTCAGGCCCCTGGAAATGAACAATCTGACGATGCAGAGAAATCAAAACCACCCAATAACAATAAGGTATTTTTGACTTTTAAGTAAATTTTTATGATTCACTCCCAACTTTTCTCTTCTAGCGTTACATTTTGAAACAGTACAGTTGTCTCCACTTTGTGGCGATATACCATTTAGTAGCCTTAAGAACAACCTCCTCTTCTGAATAAATGTGAAACAAAGAAAAAGAAAAGGAAGAGATTCTCAAGTACCCTTATTGTTTGTGAAAAATTTATAGTATATCTGTTGCTCTCTGTTTTTATTAACAAGCACATATCTTGTGCAGAGGAAAGCTGCTTCTGACAAGCAGACTACATCAAAGTCAAGGAATTCACAGAAGAATGAATCAAATTCTACACCGATGGACTATGAACTGGATGATCCTTTTCCAAACTCTGAGCCACAGTCACAGAGACCCAAGCGGTTTAAGAGGCCAAAGAAGAGTGTAAATGAGAAACTTGAACCAGCATTTACTGCCACACCCTCGATCGATTCATCGCAGATCCAATAACCACCTACAAACAATCTTGCTTCAACATATGCAAACACTTGAGCTTGATAATAATGTGCAGCCAGAAGGTTGAATCCATTGACGCGGCCGTGTCACTTTGTTCAGGGGCTGAGTTGCCTGGTTGCTCATCTCAGAGTAGGTATTTTGATTCCACCTTTTGCAGTCACTCTTGCTGTAGAAGAAACCGGAGCAACATTGAGAAAAAGGCAAACCCAGCGAGATGGTACTGTGTATATACAATTTTTTGGATTTGGGTTCTAGGCCAACTAATTATTTCTACAGATCCGGGTATGTATAGGTGGGTCTAATCTCTGTTCTGCTCCCTGTGTAGCAGAATATATTTCAGGTCTTGTAAACCTCTACTCCCGCGATAAGAAAATGTTGCAGGTAGGGGGACTTGGCTTCAACAATTATTAATGAGAAATATATTTTATGGTCCTGTAATGCTCCCTCTTCCCTCCATAAGCTCCCTGTCAATGGCACAGCATGCTGCAAACGACCCTGCAACTCGGCTGCGTCGATCAAACCCGAGAGAGACTTCATCGAGTCAATTTCAAGAGTGTTTTTTTTAACCAAATCAATATCATTTTAATTTTTGAACTTTTTCTTATTTAATCCGCCGAATAATTTGACCAGCTCACAATTCAAACCTTACACTATAATCTTGTATGTATTTCGAAGTGTATGAGCATAGATCACATTTGATCTTGATCGTGTAATACATATTTCATTATTGTAAAATTTGATAGCCTTTTGTATCGAAACTTGTTAAATGATTCTTTTAAATCAGTTTTTTTTCCTCTAGTTTTTAATTGAGTACTGAAAAATAAAAAGGTTATGCAAATAAATCTTCAAGATATATATATATATATATATATATATATATATATAAATCTTTTTTTGATTATATGATAGTAAAAATATGTACTTGTAAAATCATGGAACAACTAAATACCAAGATATTATTTTAGATATCGACAAATTTAAAAATATCAAATCAAAACAAATTAGGTTGTCGAATAAAAATATTAAAAATTAAAATTGCAAAAGATATTTAGCAAGAAATATCAATAAAGATCTAATTGGTATGAAGATTTCATTTATAAAAAAAAAAAAAAAGATGGATAAAAAAGGCTTGGGCACGAAGAAGCACGTGCCTAGGCCTGCTTATTATTATTATTATTATTATTATTATTATTATTATTATTTTCAAAATATGTTTTTTTCAAGACATACTCTCTCAATTGCAACTTATTTCGTCTGGCAAGAGAGGAATCGAAGAGTGTTCCAGAACCAATGGAAGACATGTCGCACGCTCACGGGGGAGGCCTTGCACCAGCTTCGGACTTTGCTGCTCCAACATACCAAGCCCATTCCGAAGTGGGCCATGAATGACTGGAATCTCCAAGGGGCTGAGCTGAGTTCTAGTGCTATCCCAGTCCATCTAGCCCATCCATATTCGGGCCAAGAAGTTTCGGTGCAGCCTGATGTCCAAGTCCAGCTAGCCCGTCCATCTTCGGGCCAAGGAGACTCAACCCAGCCTGAAGTTCAAGTCCACCCAACCCATCCAACAACGAGCCAAGGAGATTCGTCTCAGCCCAGAGGAGATGTCCAAGTCCAGACAGCCCGTTCCATGGTGTCTTGGGCCGAAATTGCAGTTTCTTTTAGGAGCGCGAAGGCGCAACCTATCTGTATGGCGGATTGAGTTTTTTCAAGGCCTGTTTTCGAGCCTAAGGTGGAGAACGGCTAGGGCTCGGCAGGCGTTCAATTTGGTCTGCAGATGACCGGCCTTTTTTGCTTTTCGTGGCTTTTGTTTTGTGCTTTTATTGTTTTTTGGCTTCTATTTTTGTTTTTTTTACTCTTCATGGCTTGTGCTCCTTGCTCTAGCCCTGCTTCTTTGTTGCTAGGCTATCAGGCCCCTCTTGTAATTATCCTTTCCTTTTAATCCGCTATTACGGTTCCAAAAAAAAGGGTTATTATTATTATTATTATTATTTTCTTAAAAAAAAAAGATGCTAAGAAACACTTTAAGAACCTCAAAAACACTCATTTCAAGAATCAATTTAACATTTAATTGATCCAAAACATCAAAATCAACTTCCAAAGATGGAATGAAAAATAAACACCCAAGTCAAACCATCATCATCAAATGGAATTCGTTAACTCTGGACTAGAATGAAATTCTTAGAATCTTCGAGGACCAGAAGTTAATCAATCACGAAGAAGAGGAAGTAAAGTTGGCGTTTCATGTTTAAGACTTCCATCTATTTTGTTCACTCTGATCATCTTTCTCCTAATTAACAATTTGAAACGATTGGCTTTCAATTGGCCCATAAGTGATTCAAGAACAAATTTTGATGACCACAAGAGAAGAAGAAGAACAACACTTTAGAGTTTTCTATAAAATGTGATTTTCATATTTCACACCACAAATAAATGTGAGTTTCCTACAATTCAAGAAGTGGGTCCATGACAAGTATGAGTGATTAATCTCATCAATAAATGGGCAATAAAAGTTAGGTATCCAGTACTTGCATAGCCTCTAGGTTAATTACTGCTCAATATATATAGGTAAACAATATTTTTCAAAGTTATTTTTGTATTAAAATGATATATTTTTATTTTTTAAAAAATTATTTTTAATATTAAGACATTAAAATAATTTCAAAACACTATTTTTTGTTTAAAATAAGAAAATAAAAGTTTATTTCACCCATACCATTTTAGTGTATTTATATAAAAAAAATATTTTTTTTTTGGAAATTAGAATAAAACTCTCCAATCCCTTGAAATTATTAGTTGGTACTGCCAATAGCCATAAACTAAAAAGAATCCGGTATGTTTTTTTTTTATATATATATAAAAAAAATAGCACCATGAATATTGTCCAAATTATAAAAATTGAATTCCATCCACTTGCATAGAAAAACGAACACAAAGAATCCAATTACCCTTATTATTGGTAATCACCTTCCATGCACTTCTTATGTCACCTCACTATACTTCACATTCTTTCATGCATAATTTATTTCCCTCCAAAAAATACAGGTTGAATTCTTTGCTTCCAAAACTTTGGTGGTGGGTCTTGATGACTTGTAGGAACCGAACATGCTTTGCTGTTGTTAATAGATAAGGTCGGTGTTTTTGACATCCTGTTTTTTTTTTTTTTGGAAAGTTTATTATAGTTGGGTAGATGAACAAACTCAGACGGACAAAACAAAGTTACAGGGTTTGATTTTTCTCATTTTGTCTTGTACTAATTAAGTAGATGAAAGAAGGGTTTGTGTGTTTCTTCTACCTCTTCTTTTGTTTTTTGACTTTTGTGTCAAATCATTAGAGGTTATCTCAAAATGTTGGTTTGAAAATCTTGTTAGAGGAATGAAAAATTAGTTTTGGTTTAGGTAATAAGATCTACCAATGAAGATTTTTTTTCAATGCAAGGTGGCAACTTGGTAATCGGGACTTGGTTTTTTCGAGGGAAGATTTGAGCAGTTTGGAGTTGTGAGATCAAAATCTGTACCAGGACTTTAGAATTTGGTATAGTTGATGAAATTTTAATATTGATACCCATTAGAGCATACCTTTTCTACTCGACAGAATCTGATCTTGTCAATTTACTGTTGCTGGCAGAAGATGGTTGGAAGTATTAAGACAATGAATCATCATAGTAATGGATGGTCTGCTCAAAATTGCAATGGCCTGGAAGAGAAGCTCGATGAGCTTCGAAGCCTTCTAGGAAAGGCTGATGGCGATCCTCTGAGAATCGTTGGTGTTGGAGCAGGTGCCTGGGGGAGTGTTTTTGCAGCTTTGCTGCAGGATAGTTATGGCCGGTTCCGAGAGAAGGTCCAGATCAGGATATGGAGAAGGCCTGGAAGGGCTGTCGATAGAGCCACCGCAGAACATCTCTTTGAAGTGATCAATTCGAGGGAGGATGTTCTGAGGAGGCTGATCCGGCGATGTGCATATTTGAAGTACGTTGAGGCCAGGCTAGGCGACCGGACTCTATTTGCCGATGAGATTCTGAAAGATGGGTTTTGCCTGAACATGATTGATGCACCGCTCTGTCCATTGAAGGTCGTGACTAATTTGCAGGAGGCTGTGTGGGACGCCGATATTGTGGTGAATGGCGTGCCTTCCACGGAGACACGCGAGGTTTTTGAAGAGATTAGCCAATATTGGAAGGAGAGAATCACAGCTCCCATCATCATCTCTCTGGCGAAGGGTATAGAAGCTGCATTAGAACCTGTTCCTCATATAATCACACCTACACAGATGATTAACAGAGCCAGTAAGTGTTCTTATTCATAAATCACAGGGCAGCATTTTGTTAATTATCTCTCGCAATTTTATGATCCCACCATGCTTCTTTGTCTGGTTTTACTTGTTTGATCAAAAGCTTCATCAGCTAGTTCAACAGCTTTGTGAACAATGCCAGCTAGCTTCTTTGTTTCGCTCATGCTCGACCAAACTTCTGACAACTTTCTGACTGCAGATCCATTCGAGTTTAAGACTTAAAAAATCTACATCTCTAGCTTTCACTGTTATGAATGATTCTATTCAAATACAAGTGTCCCTCCCATCCAAATGTATGATAAATAATTCTTCTATCATTTGATAATGCTTATAATCGAAGTCCTCAGATCAAGAAATTTCAGTGATTCTGTATTCTCCTGTCCACTCTGTATTCTCATCCTTTTCTGTCAGTATTTTCTCCACTTCAGAATAAAGTTTGCCCTAATCTATACGTGGTTTCTGCTTGGTAGCTGGAGTGCAAATGCAGAACATACTTTATCTTGGTGGACCAAATATTGCTTCAGAAATATACAACAAGGAATATGCTAATGCTCGAATATGTGGAGCTGATAAGTGGAGAAAGCCTCTGGCTAAATTTCTAAGGCAGCCCCATTTCATTGTATGGGACAACAGTGACCTTGTCACTCATGAAGTCATGGGTGGCCTGAAGAATGTCTATGCCATTGGAGCAGGTGAGTTTGACTTTCTTCTTGATCAAAAAACTCAATTTCTGCACAAACAGATATCTCCTTTAGATGCATGGACAGACCCCAGAGGTTGCCAGCTCTTGACCGGCCATTATCTCTAGTCATCGACTCAAGGATATGAAAACACGGTTAATGATGAAATTTGTGTGGTGCCTTCTTCGAAGCATCAGAATTAATATCTTTTTACAGAATAGTTTGGGACATTCCATAATACCACACCGTAACTATAATTCTACCATTAAATTATGTAATGTACAGAACCAAGTGTGATATTACTAAACCCTAGCCTGTAGTCATAGAGAATCCTGTGAAAACAGACTACAAATTGCACAAAAGCCATAAGAACTCTATACAAAGCACAGTGCCTTCTTGAAGCATTGTTGAAGGCACCAGTTAGTGAGCATTTACTGTAGTGTTTCTAAATTTGGGTTATGGGAAGCTAGGGATAGATGTATTCTTTCAGCAGATGTGAATTGTCGTTGAGCATGATGCTGAACACGTCCGTAAGGCGTGTGACGTAATGGCAAATGGCTTAAAATTTGCACAACAGATCTCGAGTTCTATTTAGAGCACGTGCACCTCTTGTAAGAGCCTGGGACAACCAGAGTTTTACTCACTCACCTGGACCCACAAAGTACACTTTCTAGGGATAAGATTTCCTCGAATCCAAAAAAAAAAATGATGCTGAACACCACTCTATATATCTGCACATTACTACAGACAATAAGCAAGATGGATGAAAAATGCTTGTAAAATTAAGTTTTTGCTTTGAATCTGCAAACTCAATTTCCCAGTTTGATTTTCTCAGGGATGGTAGCAGCCCTTACTAATGAAAGCGCTACCAGCAAGTCAGTCTACTTCGCACATTGTACGTCGGAGATGATATTTATTACCCATCTTTTGGCCGAAGAACCTGAGAAGCTTGCAGGGCCTTTGCTGGCGGACACATATGTAACCTTGTTAAAGGGTCGTAATGCATGGTATGGCCAAATGCTAGCCAAAGGAGAAATTAGCCTGGATATGGGTGATAGCATCAGTGGGAAAGGAATGATTCAGGTACTGAATATCATTCTGACACAGAATCTTCAAATTTTATGAGATAGAATCATCCTCTCTGAGAGATATTGTTTGTTCAGATTGTGGTACTACTTATGGATTTTCTGTTCCTCGATCCCATACTAGCTGGGTATAAAAGCTCCGAGCCTGCTGTGTTTTTCTCATTGCAGGGTGTTTCGGCTGTTGGAGCATTCTATGAACTCCTGAGTCAGTCGAGCTTGAGTGTGTTACACCCTGATGAAAAGAAACCTGTTGCACCTGTTGAGCTCTGCCCGATCTTGAAAACATTGTATAAAATACTGATAATAAGGTAATCTCAGACTGCAGTACGACTTTATCATCGAACACAACAAGTTAGATAGATTTTAAATATTTTTCCATCTTACGAGAGAGATGACTTATTTTCTGAAGCCATGGCTTGAAGTTGCATGAATCTTGCTTTCTTATTGTATATACATTCTGGAACTTCGTAGAAAAACTCATTCCTAGACCAGAGCTACATGTTAAAGCTGATACCCGCCTTTTCTGCAACACTTTTTTTCTTGATCTTTCGTTTACTGTCATTAATATTTCATTTGTGTTATTCAGGGAGCAATCGTCGCAAGCTATCCTGCAAGCACTAAGGGATGAAACACTGAATGATCCCCGGGAACGCATTGAGATTGCACAAAGCCATGCTTTCTACAGGCCTTCTCTTCTTGGCCAGCCTTTGGCTACTCTGCATTGCCAGTAAAAGTTACCAGGAAGGAATTCATAGAAGAAATTGTTGAAGGACCCTCTTAATAAAAACACATTGCTGTTATAATGTATTCTGTATTGTCTGAATACTGTAAAAGCTCTAAGCCTTCAATCAGTTGACTGATTTCTTCATCTTTTTGCGAAAGACTTGCTGGGCTTGAACTGCATCATGAGCTACAGCAATCTTTATTTTTTGTCTTCCGAGGTGACTTCAATGAAACTACATCATGAGCTGCAACAATCTTTAGAAGCTACATCACGAAAAACAATTGGATGAATATTTGTATAAGGAAAAACAGAGGATCAACATGATGAATACAGGATAATATAGGGATAAAAATGCAAATGAAATAGCAGGAGGCTGAAAGACTGTATGATCGATTCACACCGGCCCTTCCACAAAAACCAAATTGCAACTCCAAGATCGTTGCCCGTGAAATTCCTTTCCTGACCGGGCAACAAGAGGAGATAAGGTTGCTTGTTAATCACGGATCGAACAAGGGCTGTAAGAAAAAGAAACCCTCTCTAGCTATCACAAGAAGACGACGATGGTACCAGCAAGTGACGTTGCCCAGCGGAAGAGCCCTCCTTCACACCTGATCTAAGTTCGATCTCATGGAAGTGAGCTGAGGCTTTCTCTGTTCCTGATCTATCCTGACAGATTCTTGCACCTCGCTGTCTTATGCTCATTTAAGTTTTCGAGTATTCAACTGAGTTTGAGGAATAATCGGTCACGTAACCGATCCGATATCCCGTAAAAAAAGACTGTGTGAGTTACGGTGGTCAATGCAGCACTGCTGTGAGTTACGGTGGTCCATAAGAAAGCCTCGATCCTTCCCGTATCAATCCATTTAAATATATATATATATATATATATATATTATGAAATAAAAATATATAAAATAATATTTAATGACAGAGGATGCATGTCTCAAGCTCCATTAATTAACAGCGTTAAGGTCCCAGGAGGTGCTAACAATTACACTCAATTCAATAACATATATTATTCGATCAGATCAAAATGAGAGCATTGAAAAACATTCGATCATCCATCCACGTACACTCCATTCAATAGTAACACATGCTTGCGTATGATTTCGCGGATGACGAAGCCAATGTTCTCTCTCTCTCTCTCCAATCAATGGAAACCGGGTCGTGAATATCCTAGGTTTTATTGTTTATTAATATTTATTATTTTGCTGTTAAACTAGAAATCTAGGTTGCTTGTCCGTGTTAGATTTTCCTGTTTTATAGTTTATTTGGTTAGGTCAACGCATAAACAACTGTAGTTACACTGATTTTGCTCTTCTGTCATCTTTCGCTCGTCGTGATCTTGCTCTCTTATTCTATACGTCAATGAACGACAGCCCACTTATGATCCAGGAATATAAAAATAAATAAAATAAAATAAAAAATAAAAAAAGCCGTCCTGGTCGGCTTGAAACTTGAAAGAGATGTTCCATGACTGATGATGTAACAGGTTACAAACTAGAATGAAGACAGCTTGGAATCAGAGATTTTAACGTGACGAAGGAATGACGATCTGGTGAGGTCAACACGTTCATCTGAAGTCATCACTGCTAGAAGAAGTTTGTAAACTGTAATTGAATAAATAAATGGGAATAAAAATTGAGTATTTATATTCCATTATTATATACTTCTTTCGCCAATAGATGAAAAATAAATAAAAATTAGGGTTCTTCATCAGCTTCAATTTGGATTTTTGTAGGGCTTTTTGAAAAGAATATGACTCAGTTTCTCAAGAAGAAAAGGCAAATTTTCCAGCATCAGGAGGAGAAAAATAGATTGGAAGCACTACTTTCTGGTTCCAATTTGGGTGTAAGAAAATAATATTTGAAGAGAGAAAACCATGTTTGGGGAGAGAAGATTTTTTTTTGTTTGAGTTCATGATATATTATATATTATGGTGATTTAATTTTTATTTTTATTTTTAAAAAAATTGTGTTGACCTCAAAATAATAAATTATATGATGCTCAAACTGATACTTGCATATATAAATAAAAATCAAAACTTGGGTTTACTTGGGAGGTAATCATTTAGTATGAAGAAAAGTGTTAGAGTTTCTTAAAACACATACACATTAAAAAAATAGTAAATTTAGAATTTTTAAAGAGTCCAAATGATTTTTTAGATAAATCTAAAGTTATTTAGAACTTATGAGAAGATTACCTGAAAATAAAATGTTGTTTTCAACTTTTAATACCTGATTTAAGATTAAATTTATCCTAAATATCTGACTTCTAACGATAATACACACAAACCATCAATGATAAATATCTTAAATATTTTTAATAAATAATGATTGATATATATTAGAGTTCTAACACTCTCTCTCTCTCTCATGTTCATGTATTGTACTTTCATCAAATTCTATTCTTGAAAAATTCATGGCATATCATTCTATATAGAAGGAAACCTAGAAATTCCTCATAATTAGTAAAATATCAATTTTCTCCTTAAATAATATCACATATATTATATTAGGCTAATTTTAAAAATGTATTCAATGGAGTCCTTCCTTATTGTTTCTAGGTCTAGAATTGCAATACCTTATAGTAATTATATCCTAGTCCTCAATTTTTAAAATTTATTTACAATTAAGTCATGATGAATCATCTCATTTTAAAATCTGATCAATAATTTTTATATGTGTGACCCATTAGGTTTCCTAAAAAGTTCTTCCAAATATAAATCATAATTCTAAATAAAATAATATTAAATAAATTTTAATTTTTTTATCAATTCAACAAATGATTGACTTATATTTGAAAACCAAGTCTAATATTTAGTAATATGTCATGATACTTTAAATATTAGAAAATTAATTATTTTTTGAATAAAATTTTGAAACTCATTTTAAAATTTATTCTATTTGGGACAAGGGTTTCATAATCAATACTATATAAAAACATATAAAATATTTCTTCTAATTCACTTAGGGTGATAAATCCTTTCTTAACTACTCAATTATCTTTGTATAGTTTATGTTATGCTCGATATTATCATGTTTATTACTCTCGATTAGGATTATTATGATATATAAGATCAAAACATAACACTCTCTATATAAGATAATATGGTCATCTCAAGTCTAAGGATCACTTATACAACTACCACGATAACCTATCTATTTATATGAAACTTTCTTATAGTTAACTTTAGTGTACTTGTCATTTGCCAAGTACTTACATATTAGTTTCAGGTATCATTTATTCATTGATGTACAATAGCAACTATTTTCTTTCATAAGGAAAGAAGTGTAATATGTATCATTCTGAACAGCTCTAATTAATATCTAACCTTAGTAAAAAAAAATGATCAGAAATACTTATGAACAATGTTTTGATGTAATAAGAATTTTATGATTACATCAACTTTATATATTCCTCATAAATTTTATTTTTGCTTTTAAATTCATTAATCTAGTATAAATGAATATTAAAGATAAAGAAAACATTGTTAATAATAAACATGTTTTACAAGAATAAAAACAGTGCTACGAGTAATCAATTGATTGAATGCATGACGTGTTCATTAACAATCTCTCACTTGCATTAATGAATTTCATTCATTTTCAAAATAAAATTTCTAACACAAAGAAATATTAAATCAAATCTAATTTAATAATTTTCCTAGCTAATCTACAACTACAAGCTAGTAACTATATAAAATCTTCTCCCTACAACTTTTTTTGGTATAAATCATGCTGGCTTAGACTAATCCATATTCGCACGGGGTGGGCTCCGAAGGGATGAAAGTGCTCCCTAAATAGCCGGCTCCATACAAGAGAAGGGATTGAACCCCTGATCTCTCTTAAGAGACAAAAATATCCTCGCCACTCATGCCAGGATCTCTTGGGTCTTCTCCTTACAACTTGAATGTAAATTCTTTGCACATCTTTCATAATATTCCACGGTTTTGATTTGGGTCGAGGTTGGATTTTCATCTTTACTTAAGAAACTATGATTTTAAAGCTACTAGATAATTGATTAATTTATAGAGAATAATTAATAAAACTGTTTTTTATATATACTCTTTAGCTTTATGAAAAGAGGCTGCTTTTTCGGTATGAAAAATTTTCCCTTCTCATATATGCACAGATATTTATGATTATAAATACAAGTATAAATATTTATGAAGGGTTCTATTTTTGTTTACTTCACGAGCATGGAGTTATGAAGAAGGATGGTCATTTGTTGTTGTTCTTCCTCCTTTTATCATACTTTGGGGTGGGCAGGATCCATGGAAGCCTTAGCATGATTCTTGGCAAACAAACGCAGAAGAATATTTGTAAAGGGATATCTTGATAGTGTTGCTCTGACAGAATTTGTGTGTCTGTTTGCAGTCCTCAAGATCACCATCACAGGTCAAACGAATCCATTCCCCATCGTCATCCATATACTTGAGACCAATGCCTGTGAAATCATCTATCTGGAAACGTTTGCCAATCTCTTGTTGCAGGTTCCTTAAAACCCAGTTCGGTTGCAAGAAAAACCCAACCTTTTCTTCTCCAAAAAAGGCTTTAACTCTGAAGAAACCTCCTCCTCGTAAGCTCTGGCCAAACTGTGTTGGAGTTTCTAGGACACTTTGATGAATCTGCTCACTGGCTGTCCCTGTATTGTGAGCATGTGATCTTGAAAGAAAGTCTGGTTCTCCTTCGTTGTTTAAGGAATACAATTCTGCTAATTCACTACTGCAAGTCCTCTTTAAAACCCCATTCGAGGTTTCTGCCAGTAAAGCTCCATTTCCATTGCTCGAGCCAGTTACAGCGGTGGCGACATGCTGCTGTGCTCGAGCAGAACAGCAATTACTTGAACAAGAGCTCCTACTGCAAGGAGAGGAATGGGATTTTGAGGCAGTGCCAGAAATGGTAGTATCATCAGGCGGAGAATCTGAGTGCTTTGAATTGTCACTCGTCCTGAATGATGAAGAAGGAGCATGACTCGAAAGTTTTGTACAGCTCAGTTCTGGGAAGGCTGAGTAGAAAGATTCAATTTGAATGGAACCCTTTGCACCTTGGACTGTGTCAATCACCTGCTGGAGTTTTCGTAAGGAATGGTCAACCTTCTTGATCTTTCGAGAAGGCCATCGTGTGATCCCGTGCTGTCTGCATATTCTCTTGAGAGTAGTAGGGCAAACTGCAATAAGAACAAGTTGTGTGATTACACCATTGATTAGCTAACAAAAATGATAGTAAAGGTTTCTGGAAAATTATATCAAGTTGGTCTCCGGCGAATGTTTGTCTGTGTAATGATAATTCTTTAATAAGGGATGCCTGGAATCTAAAATTGAAATGCTAGCCATTACTTTATATATGAAAATGTGATTTCATCTGTGATAGAAATATTTGCTTACCGCTGAGACTTTGAGCAGCATCCTTGAGGCTCCCTGCAAAGTATTGTCGAAGAACTTCCAAGCTGATCGTCTGGATATCTGTCTTGGTCCGTCTCTTCTTACCTGTTTTTCTGCTGCTAAATGAGAGACGTCTGCCGTAAGCAGAAGAAGCTCCATCACCCTCAGTATTGCTAGCGGGTCTATAATTTTGGTGAAGTTTTCCCAGCTCCGAAATTACTTGTTTATGGTCTAATGAGTCATCCCAGTGAGTTATCATCTTGAACTCTTCTTTAGGCTCTTTTGGATAGCCCCACGTGACACAGAAACTTTTACTCTTCTTTTGGGACTCCACCATGCGGGAAATCCAAGATGATTCATCCGATGGAGGTTGCTTCGAAGGTGATGATCCAAAACTCTGATTTTCTGCATTATAAAGCTGCTCCTTGTCCATGACAACTTGTAAACTCCAGCAAACCTGTTGTATGGCACTAGGCAATACATCCCACATCCTCTTCTGTTCTTTGGTGTCTCTGCAATCTTTTGGCAAGAATAACTCCAGCACATATTCTACTAATCCGGTAGAAATGCTTCGCAGGGGAATCGCTATGGCACCATGAAGACCAAATATCGTAGCATGGTGAGCCAGCGGATAATCTTTCTTGCTGAAGGAAGTTATATCATTCGCAAAACATTGTTTTTTTGCAGTGAATGCTCTCCCCACAATCCCTTGGCCGGGGATAATGTTCTGTTCAGAACTTGCCATGTGAAAACCTGAAAAATCTCTATCGGCCAAAAAGCAAGCAGAATCCACGGTGGAAATACAAGCGCCAAACTTCTCAGAAAACTGCTGGCGTCCACTTTTGCCTTGCCGGCCACATAGAGCCCATGTCAGAGCTAAGGGTAATCTATATGCCTTGCAAACAGATTGCACAATCTCTGATATCTCAGGCACTGCAACTTGATTTAATCCATTGAAAGTCTGTGATAAAAGGAACAACAACAGTTGTGATCTTAGTTATGAACACTAAAAACTTCAGAAACCTGAATCTAGTGTCTCTAAAAGAACTATCTACTTACATTGGCACCATGTGAGCAGAAGTCTTCAGAACTTCTTAGATTAACAGCCTGCGAATCAATGCATATAAAGATCAGAAAATGAGCGAAGTTCTCTGCTTATTTCACAGGCTTAAAGAAATTGATAACCATTGTTACTTTTGAAAGCCATTTCAATCATTCAAGAATCTGAAAGTTCAATGCAAGTCAACTGATGTGAAATGATAACATAAAATGATATAACAACAGTCTCATTGTTAAACTTGATAGCTAATTGAAATCCTTTGCAAGATACATGGGAAACGAACAAACCTTGAGAGCTCTGCAGGTGTCTTCTAGTTCTTGACGATAGCTTATCTTCAGAGTAGTGGTCACAATCTCAACAATTCCCAAGCAAGTCTCACTGCCTTGATTGAAAAAGGGTAGTGCGAGAGACCCTTTAATGTTATGTTGCACTGCATGATTCCTACGCGGATATTCTTCACTTCTGAAGAGACATACATCAGGAGTCCACTCAGGCAGCTTCTCCAGGAAAACCCGACCGGGAAACCCAACAGAAAGTTTTGCATCCTGTTCTACTTGGAAGTGGTAGGCAGTTGAAACATTTCTATAACTTGCAAGACTCTTACAGCTCGAATTGACGAAGTATGGCTGATCAATAGTAGCGAGGACTGTTTTCCCTTCTTTCTCCATAGGCAGCCAAATCTGTATAAGACTATCTTTATATTCGATAAATTTTTGCAAGTATCTAACGACTTGCATTGCTCTCTCCTTCACGGAAAATGAAGTCATTGGAATTTCCCTCGGCGCCATCTGCCATTCGACACCCAATCCAGCGGCTTCCACTCGATAGCCCGTGGAGTGCAGTAAAGATGTGGAAGTCACCACAGAATCCTCAGCCTGAGATTCAGTCTGAACAAGTTCCATGCTTTTAGGATAATCTAGAGGTGGATTTCCATGGCAATGCCTTTCTGTTTCTTCCTGATAATAATCCTGCTGGTTTGAGGCTACACTCAAATTATTAGACCCCATAAAAGGCATATATAGTGAAGGGTGGTCATATAGAACACTATTGGTGGAGGGAACTTGCTGCAGAAAGCTGAACTCTCCATCGTTCTCGGCCCATCCTTGATACAAGATTTCATCCATGAGTTCCCAGTTCATGGAATTTCCTGAGAAGATCCCCGACGTAGAATTAGGGGAAGAGGAACTGTGTTCATCCATACAGTCAACTTGCTTGAAACTTGCGCCTGCCAATGCTTATATGAACTCCAAATTAGGAATGGTTCCACCTGAGACACAGAAGTAGAGCACGAAACATGAAAAAAAGGAGAAAAATCCAGGATTCGCTACTTTCTTTGCACTACAACTGTACTCTGAAGTGCATCTCAAAAAGCAAATCAAAACCTTCCATGCGTTTTTTCAGGGAGAACTAACAAGATCAGACATTTTATTACACAAAAGCCTTGTATTAAAATAATAGAAGAGACACATGAAGCAAGAAAGAAACTCACTTTCTGCAGACTCTTGATTCAGCTCGGTCAGATTCTCTTCCTGTCTGGGTACTATTATGCCATGCTCAAAGCAGTTAAATGGAACCTTAATCGAATTCAAGAGTAACAGCAGTACAAAACAAAGTCCTTTTTTGAGCGAAACTTTTGTTTTTCTTCTCTTAAGATCTCATGCATCCACATGTTTGTAAATGAGAAGGTTACTCTATATCATCTGAGTTTTCTACATAGGCACGCATCTCTAGTTAGCACACACATATATATACACAAACATGTATATGCCGGCGCGTGTGTGCAGTGACAAAAGCTATAAACAAGACAAAAGATGAGCAAAATCGAAGGTAAGCGAAGCGTGTGTGTGGGAGTTTTTAAATGTCCAAATTATTATACAAAATGATGAGATACATATTATAATAGTAAACAAAAAAGGGTCAAACGCTATTATTTAAATCACCTAATCATGAACTGAGTTCAGTTTCAATGACTCGAAGATTAATGCCTACCGTTTTAACCTTAACCCACCTAGGTAATAACTCGCTCAAGGTTCTCTTTTTGTGCCTTGTCAGCAGGACTCAGCAGCACGCATTACTTCGATTTCTGAAAGTTCATTCAGTTCATGCTTTTATCATACAAAAAAAAACTGTGTGATTTCTGCTGCTGCTTTGATTATATCATGGGTGCTGTTTTTTTGTCCATCTGAGGGCTCAAGTGCCCCATGTTTTTTGGAGAAACGCCATTATTAATAGTGGTCCAAAATCCAAGAGTTCTGTAACCAATAAATAAAAAAATAAAAAAGGACATGGATCTTTATGCGATGTTTTTCGCAGCACAGATTCGATTTAAAGGTAGATGGACCACTTTCGAGATCGTTTCAGAAGACATCACATTATAAGGACAGCTCGAAGGGTTGATGACAGAAAAATTCATAACTTATCTCAATGTCATGCAATTCCCCTCCCCTCCAGATCATTTAGGGGGCATGAATGAATTTGTTATTATTCATGGCCGATCGATTTTCTGCGTTTAACTACTTCATTGACAGGAATTACCATCCTAGTTAGTTAAAAGTAGTTTAATGCTAATGGTCCTGAACATGCTGGAAACTTCAGAGGTCAAACAAGACTGGTTGTGTTCTCGTGTAGAGTATTTTCAGATGAAACTATCCTGTTCTGCTCCACAGGTAGTAGCAAAACAAGGGAGATTAATAATTACCAGCAACAAGAAATCAAAGATTCAATACAAACACATGCACAGATGGTGCATAGCCTCCATGGCTGATGCCTGCAGGTTGTATTATTCTTCAAAATGAGAAGTGCAGCGGCGGCAGCAGAAGCACTCGTCTTGATTAGCCATTGATAACCAATCTGCTGATTTTGACCATAAACACAAAAAACAACATGTTGCTTTCCTCCATGTTAATTTATTTCGTAAATGGATGTCAACGAAGAAATCGAAAGTACAATATAAAATCATGATAAGTAAATGACGTTCAATCTACATATGCCTTACGTGATAGCCAAATAGTGATCAAATTCTTTGATTAAAGCAAATCATTGGTTAATTCTTTAATCACGCACTATCTCATTAATTGCGTAGGACTTCCATCAGCCTGCTCTCTTTTTTCGTATGCAGTTGACCTTCAGACAAGTTAGAGCTAGCCTTGTCGTGGTCTGTAATTGCTTTTGACTTTTATTTTTACATTCCGGCTTCAAACCTTGGAATCCAGCACTCAAGATTCTACAGAGCTGGTAAACCTCCTACCAACTTTTTTTTTTACATATAATATATGATATATGAAGCAGCGTATAAATTCTTCTACAAAAAAAAACAACAAAAATCTGATGCCAAATTTTCTGCAATCATGATTCATAAATATAAAATTAATTACTTAGATTCACAAATTGTATTAGTCATGCAAGTTTCTGCCAGATGGTGCCACGGCCTTGAGGCCGGTAAAGGCAACAAAGAATCCATCGCCAACACAATTGAGATGCGGATATCCGAGAGGTAAGCTTTTGCAGATTCCATGCAAAAGAGTTTTCTTCTTCGAAAGCAACAACTTGCTCATTAAAAATTAGCAATGGGGACCTCACCTGACAGTATTTTTTTAAGGATTTCTGGCAAGAATATAGAGCCCAGTTTCCTTATTCAATGGGATTACATCATTCGTTAGGTGGGATGCCGATTATATATATGTATATTCCTATTCAGATCAATACACAACATCGACAGTTATTTTAAATCCTTATGCCTATCGCTAAAAGGAATCATTATATATAATCTTCTCAAACCTGGGAGCGACAAGTGTAAGTGCTAGATGAACAGGAAAATAAAATAATGGCAACATGGTTTCAGTACTCCGTCACTTTCTTTGATCCTCTGCTTACTTTCCGGGACACTCTTACCTTTCTCATCTCGGTGTTGGTGCACCACAGAAAGTTGAATAACAAAAACCAGTGGAGATATCAATGGAAAATATTTTATTTTGGTTTACTTATAGAAAATCATGATAGAACATCTTCACCAATAGTTTCGCATGGAAACTATTATCAAATAAAATAAAATAAAATAAAAATTAATAGTGCTTTTAACTTATCAAATCGTCAGTGAAAATACAGATGGAAGCTTCCATCTGTGATTTTAAGAGAATTATAACTTAACAAGAGCCTAATTCAAACACCATCTCCGCATCATAACCATCACCTCTCCTTCAAACCCAAAACCATCACCTCTCCTTTTCTCTCATCAAAACCCCACAACCTCCTCCACAAATTAACCCACCACATTCTATTGGCCTTGGCACAACAGCTATTTCCAGTCTCCATTTCATAAATAATTTTATTTTTATTTCAAATTTTTTTAAAAAAATAGTGTTTTTAGATCATTTTCATATGCTAATATCAAAGATTATATTTTTAAAAAATATAAAAAAAATATTTTAGTATATTTCTGAATAAAAAAACATTCTAAAAAACAACTGCAATCACACTCTCAAACAGTCACGCCATAAATTTAAAAAACAACGCCTTTGGTTTCTTTTCTTGTCAATCTTCACTCCATCAAAGAAATACACTCACTCATTTATGTTTTAAGTTAATCTATTAAAGCTTGTTTGTAGTATTTATAATTTGCTTATATATTAAGTGTTTTACTTGTTTTTAATGATAATTTCATTTTATTAATTTAGGATTTGTATTTTATGCTTTGCTTATAATTGCTCACTTGATGAAATTGGATGTGATTTTATAACTTGCATGTATTAGAATTGAAGAAATGATGAGTAATTTAAAGGGTATCAACTATTCTGACAATTTTGTTGACATATAATGTCATACTTTGTATGCTTTATATATTTTGATGATAACAATAAAAGAAAATGGGCTAATAATATGCTTGGATGAGATTAAGCTATAAACAGGTTTTATTCAAAGAATACATCAACAAGCATAATGGAGTTCAAGAAGAAATTACTCCAAGAAGTCCAAGATGCAAGCAAGTGAAGACTTAGAATAAGTGTTCATTTTAGTGCTTTGTGTAAATCTCAATTTCTATCTTGATAGCACAAATTAAAATGAACTCACACACTTCACAGTGCATGCATTAAAAGGATTTGATGATTAAAAGGTTTAAGTCATAATCAATCGGTTCAAGAAATTCGAAAAGATAATTTGTCAAAATAGATT
>CM063603.1:3731483-3747266 GCA_032356905.1 Salix exigua | reverse complement strand
ATAGTTCTTAAAGGCATGAGTTTTTCACACTGCAATGCCCCATTATTCATTCTCCCACGCATCCCCACGGAGGAGCGATGCAATTATTATTATTTTCAATTTGATCCTTAAAAGTCTTAACAACGATTTAATTTTAATTAAAGATAAAATAATTTTTATATCTTATGAGAGGATGAGATTAAAAGAAAAGGGATCGAAATAAAAGCCTTTAAATACGGGTGGTGTGTTTTAAGTTTCACAAAAGATGCACTTTGATCATTGAATTTTAAAATTCATGCACATTATACAATTTCAGTACCTCAATACTTTTCAATTCAATTTTGGTACAAAAAAGTTTGTTTTTGTTAGTTTTAGTCCGTGATTGAGAGAGAGAGGTTGTCAAATTTCAGTAATATAAAGAAAAAAAATATCATTTACATCTATTTAAGTTATCAAAACAGACAATATTTGTGTCAAATAGTTACTTTTGATGATGAGAGTTCATGTTTATATATATAGATAGATATATTCCATAGATAAACTATGTTTTTAAAATAAAAAAATATTTATTATCTAGCCTTGCATAATATTTTTCTTATTTTATTGAGTTTTGATGTGTTTCTTTATTTTTATTATTGTTTGATTGAATTGAAAAAAATACATGAATAAACAGAATTAGGTAAATATTATGTCTTGTGAGATTAAATATTTTAATCTACATTTGTTTCTTGACTTTTTAAATTTCATTTTTAGATATCATTAATGCTTATTTATTTACCAGCACACATAATTTTTTATTTATTTAATTACATGTACGTGTAAACCTTTTGATCTTCAACATATTTTTTTGAACTGCAAAAATAATTTGAAAAAACTTACATATAGAATTTTTTTTAATGAAAAATACATTCGACCATCTAAGAGAAATATAAAAAAAAAGTTTTTTTTTTTGATGTAATGTGATTCCATGAAGAGGAATATATAGTTGATTTTAAAGTCTCACGAATTAAAAGTTATTTTATTTAAATCTCTCTGTGTTTGTTTGAGAGTATATTTGAAATTATTTTTTAAAATAAAATGCATCAAAATAATATTTTTTATTATTTTTTTAAATTATTTTTAATATTAATACATAAAAATAATCTAAAATCACTATTTTTTTAATTTAATATAAAAATAAAAATAAATATAAATATTTTTTCAAATTATTTTTGAAACGCAAGATATAAAATAGAGTTAATTTCTTAATCTCATGGAATCGATTCACCTCGTGTTCATCATTTTCAGCAATTTGTTTGGATATAGTTAAGACATGCATTTATTTTATTTTAATTTTCATATTTAGTCAAAGTTCCATTACTAACTTGATTTTATATAAGTCTTGATCAACATATTATCTACTTGAATTGAATAGAAGATTGATGGTATGCATCCAAGTAATTAGTAGAATCAAACAATCAAAATATCTTTTTTCAAATCGAAAGGCAATGTTTTCTTAAAGAAGCCATTTACTTACTTTGTGTTTTGATTGTTTGAAGTTGAAAAATAAAAGCTGAGTGCTTAGAGATGAAGTATTTTTTATTTAAGAAAATATTAAGGGATTAGATATCACAACAAAGAAGCTATAAATTTTAAGATTCGTGACTATTTAGGAGCGTGATTGAGGTTGTTTTTAAAATTATTTTCGTTCATAAATAAATCAAAATGATATTTTTTTTATTTAAAAAAATTATTTTTGACATTAAACACATGAAAATAATTTAGAAACACCAATTTTTTACTTTAAAATAAAAAATAAAATTACAATAAAAAAATTACAATTTTTTTCAAAAACACTTTTAAAAAATAATATCAAATAGTGCTTAAGTTAACTAACTAAACTTGTGACTCAAGTCGTGAGATGAATATAACCTTATAAAAAATAAACTTAAGCAAATTATACAGTTTAATTCTCAATCAACTCAATGTTTAGTGATGAATTTGAGATTTTAAAAAAATAAAAATATAAAAAACTTGAGTCAACTCATCAAAATGCATTTCATGTCATGAAATCTTATAAAAAGTAAATTGAGAAAAAATATAAAGTTTAATTTTCAATAAATCTAATATTAAAAGATGTAGTTGAAATTACAAAAAAAAAAAAGAAGGAAGAAAACATAACTCTATTCAATTGCCCCTTTTGTCATTGCGTTTCAAGAGCATTTATAAAAAATATATTTTTAGTTTTTTATATTAAATTATTATTTTTGTGCTTTTAATTTATTTTATATACAGATATTAAAAATAAAAAAATTTTAAATATTATTTTATTACAAATAAAAATATTTTCAAAAGTTACCAAAATTAAACTTCCAAACGGTCACAAAAGACGCCCTTATCTTTCAGTGTTTTTTTTAATGGTTTTGATTGTAATGATTTAGATATGATTAATTAATTAATACCGACTATGGATAAAAGTCAATTAATTACAAAGGATGATATGTTAAGAGTGTAGATTTGATTAAAAGGCATGATCGGGACACGTGTCATCACCTCCGATGCATAGCCGTCGGCGTCACTTCCGCGAAGCAATAGCTTGTTTCAACATGGCCACCTGTGAACGGCGATGTGATATGACAAACGAGGTTGGCTTTCAACGCGCTCGTGGAATCGCGTCGGTAGAAGTCATCAGCTTCAATTTGCAACAGTGCCAATGGGCACACACGGTTTCAGCCCAATTATTTTGAAAACTAGGGCTCTAATTATTAACCATCTAAGCTATATGGTTTATTCTAATATATATAATTAATCAAATTTTGTTTGTTCATATTAAATTCCTCTTTTAATTAGTTTATTCTAATATATATATGATGGTTAATAATTAGAGCCCTGGTTTTCAATATATATATATATATATATATATTCAAAATCATTGTTATTGTTATTATTATACTATATACTAAAAGAGATGCGGTTCAGAATTACTATAGCATGTGAAACAAATTATTGTGAATTACAATAGTGTTACTCAATTTTCGATTCGGTTTGGTTCGTTCATAAGAGATAAGGGTTCGGAAACTGTAGCATGTGAGACAAATCACTATGGATTACAATAGTGTTGCTCAATTTTCAGTTCAGGTTGGGGCGTTCATTTCTCTTTTATTCTAATATTTATATATTTTTACACATAAAGATACAACAAATGTACTGTAGGTCAGTGGAAAACAGGCGACTGGTGCTCAGAAGGGCAAGGGTTGACTCGTGCCTAGCGCGGATTAAGCATTAAATGTTTTGCTTATATTTTTTCATTTTTTATTTTTTTTTATTTTTTTCACTAATGACTTTTTTCATTTTTCATTTTTTTCATTTTTTTTTATTTATTTTGACTTCAAATTATTATTTTTTTATTATTATTTTATTTTATTTTTTGTTTGTTTTTTTTGTTAAAGTTATTGATTTTTTTTCTTCTTTGATTGAATTTTTTTCCTTTTATTAACGCAATAAGAATAATAATTTTAGTTTTTTTTCTTGCTTTCTCTTTTTTTAATGTTTTTGATTTTTTTAGTCGGGGTAATTTAATAATTTTTATTGTTTTAGCAGTAATAGTAATGATATTTTTAGATGTTAAGACTTCGATGTTCCTGTTGTTATAATAGGGTATGTTGATGTGTTTTATCATATCAAACTTTGCATGTATAAATGTTATATTTTATTTTAATTTTTAATTTTTTTCATTTGATTGAAATTGATAATATATTTGGTCTTGTTTTCGGCCCTTATACTTTTGATTTTGATTTTTTGTTCTTTTAATTTTTATTGTTCTTAAATACTTCCTATTTTTCTCTATGTTTATATATATGTGCCTTTAGTTTTAGTTTTTAGTTTTTATTATTTTCTATTTTGTTGAGATAACATTTTTGTTTTGTTTTTGGCCCTTATTCTTTTGATTTTTGTTTTTTATTCCTTTAATTTTGTATAGTTCTTAAATAGTTCCTATTTTTCTCTAAGTTTATAAATATGTGCCTTTAGTTTTTGTTTTTAATTTTTATTATTTTCTATTTTGTTGAGATAACACTTTTTCCAAAAAAAAAGTTCTTAAATTTTAGTTTGTGTTTATGATCATTTGAAAATTGATATTTCTTATTTGTTTTCCATTATTTTTTCTTTTGTTTTTTATTAGATTTTATTTTATTTTAACATCAAATGATTTTTTTAGCTAATAATTTTTATTTTTTTGCTATTTTATTAAATATTTTGGGTTTTTTTTATTCTTTTATTGAATTTATCACCAAGTCTAGGAGAGTTGGGCATTTTGGCCCAACTTGGTTGGGCCGATCTATTTAGTTGGGTCAGGCCTAGTTTGATTTTAAATATATATTTAAAAAAATAAAAAAAATGTAGAGAGAGATTAGTCATGATTAAAGGAAAAGACACTTGATTTCGTTTCACTCTACAATATTGTTGTTTTTTGATTGATTATGAATCAGAAATTTGCAACTAAATTTGACCTTAGAATTATATCTTTACAACTAAATTGCAAATATTGTTACTAATGATATTGTTGCAAGATGTTGTTCACCCATCAAATAACAAGGGATCACAAAGGCATTAACGTATCAATGTAGTTCGTGATGAAATTGCAAGTAGTTTGATAGGAGAATAAAAACTAAATTGCAAATGTTGTTACTAATGATATTGTTGCAAGATGTTGTTCACCCATCAAATAACAAGGGATCACAAAGGCATTAACGTATCAATGTAGTTCGTGATGAAATTGCAAGTAGTTTGATAGGAGAATAAAAACTAAATTGCAAATGTTGTTACTAATGATATTGTTGCAAGATGTTGTTCACCCATCAAATAACAAGGGATCACAAAGGCATTAACGTATCAATGTAGTTCGTGATGAAATTGCAAGTAGTTTGATAGGAGAATAAAAACAAATATCTAATTTGCTTGAATTATTATTACATTGTATTGTTATGATTATTAATCTACAATATTTAAAAAATAATATATATTGATATGTGTGTGTCCTTTAAAGCAATTTTACAAGTTGACATCAATATGAAAAGCGTGATAACCAACACACACAAAACTACTTTTCATTAAACCTCAAACTCAATCACAGTTTTAACCAAACACTTCAATTTCAGTTATAAGTTGTAGCTAAAAAAGCTTTTCATGAAATTGTTTTTTTTAACTTCATCCACAATAGCAATCGTTATGACAAACAAGCTCTAACTATATTGGTTTCTAAAATCATGAGAACTTACTCTCTAATCCATACTAAAAATAATCAAAATAATTTTCTTTATCAAAATACAAAATATTGCAAAATTTGGGTCACTAATATATTTTCCACCACATTTTTTAAATCTTCTAATGTTTAATTTATTATTTTTACCAAAATTCCAAAACTATTTTTATCTAATTAGGCTATAAATGGATGTGATTGAAAAGGAAATTTAAAAGCATAACAGGAAAAAAAAGCTTTAACTATTCATATAATTTCCCATTTGTTTTAGTATAATTGGGTAATTTGATAATTGGATGCTTGTAAGTATGCAGATTTTGTTGCAAAATCACGAGTTAACTTATAGAATCATATAATCTTAGTCAACATGTATTTAACGTGCAAAATTGGACCAAAAACTTAAAAACTAGTAAAATCAAACTTGATTCGTGCAAAATCGATAAACTCATTTTGATTTTATGAGTTTACTACATTTAAGATAAAAAACAAACCAAATCTGAACGTGATCTTTAAATATTTGTTGACTAGTTTTGTGTGATCGAACATAACTCTTAATCTGTACATTAGATCTAACTGAAATTTTATAGAAAACCACTAGACACATGAATTTTTTTTTAGTAATGTTTAGGTCAAATGAAGTTCAAAAACATATTATTTTATAGAGTTAAAGTTACTATATCAATATTGTCAAATCTATCAAATCAGACTTTCGTGTACTATTTGCGACACATATGGAGCTACATATAGACTTTTGTTGTGATTATAGTTGAGATGAAAACTAGACATCTCAAGCTTTCGAAGCATGCATGGAACAATCATTAATTCATCCATATGAGGGAGAACAATGTGTTTGGAATTAAGATTGCAATTTACTAGGAATTTGTAAAAAATAGAGATTCAAGCTATATATAGGAGTTTTAGCATGACATTTAATTTTTTATTATCATGATTCATATATTGTAAAATATTCATTCTTAATTTAGGTTTTTTTTTTGCATGTTAGACGTTGTTTATGATTTTATTTTATTTTTGAACTTATGTCAGGTAATTAGTAGTTTCACCTCATTAACTTACAACCCATAATATGTCTATGACGACTTGTTGTGATAGGAACAAACAAGTTGTCATTAAATTCTTATGTACTTCCTACCATTCAGTATTTTTCATGAAAAAAAAAGTTTTGTTTTAAGATATTTTATTTTTTAATCTCATTAATATCTCTTAATTTATATAGAAAATTCATTGGTTATAATATTGACTTTTTATGTGATTTTAATGTAATTTGATTTATTAGTTGAAATTATTAATCATAAATATATAATTATTAAAAAAATATTCATAATATAAATAAATTTACATTGTATTTTTTTATCTCATGTAAAAAAAGTTGTTATGGAAGGCTCCGTTGCGAATGAGTTTTAGAGAGGAAAGCTTTTTTCACTGGGGCTTGGGGTGGGTTTGGGGATTCCCAATTAATTAAAAATGATATTTTATTAAATTAATTTTTGATAGTTAATAACCAATGGAAAACTAATATTAAACACATATAAAATATTGAATTTTACAGTAAATCTCATTGACAGTCAAATATAAATATTAAAAAAAACAATTATCCTAGAATTATTCAAGGAAAACAGAAAAAAAAACTATAATCGAGTTCAGGTTTCCTTCGTAGAGGGAGGTAAATGTCCTCTCCATTAATTTTGTACACATGAATAAAACCTAACTTGATGGCAGCATTTTTCACCGATGAGCAAGTGGAAATGGAGAGGACATTTACCTCCCTCTACGAAGGAAACCTGAACTCGATTATAGTTTTTTTTTGTCTTTTTCCATAAATAATTCCAGGATAATTGTTTTTTTTAATATTTATATTTGACTGTCAATGAGATTTACTGTAAAATTCAATATTTTATATGTGTTTAATATTAGTTTTCCATTGGTTATTAACTATCAAAAATTAATTTAATAAAATATCATTTTTAATTAACTGGGAATCCCCAAACCCATCCCAAGCCCTAGTGAAAAAAGCATATATATATATATATATATGTGTGTGTGTGTGCGCGCGCGCACGCTTTTTACAGTAATTTCACAAGTTGACATTAATATGAAAAGCTTGATAACCAAATACATGAAACTGTTTTTTATGAATCTCAAACTCAACCACAGTTTTAACCCATACCTCAATTTAGCACCCGTTTGGCATTGTGGTGGCATCCACGTTTGCCAATCTGCTTTTGTATTTAATGTTTGATAAAGAGGTAAACACAAATTTAAACCATGAGACCCGCACTAATTTCTCTCCAAAACGCCGTTTGAAGAAAAGCTGGAATTTGATGCTTCTTAGTTTGCGATCCATCTTTCTGTCAAACGACGATACACATTTCAAATAGGAAAAATAACCGTTGAAAAAAACCTCTAAAATATCCTCACCATCAATATCAAAGAATCACCCTAGAACACAACGCAAAAAACACGCTGATAAAAATACAGTCATAAAACACATGAATTGAAAAGGTTAAGCTTAATTATTAGGAAAAAAAGAAAAAAACCTCAATATGACCAAGAAGGAGGCCAATGATTTCTTCAGTCTTGATAGATAGAGCATGGGTGAGGCACGAGTGCAATGGGTGTAAGAAACTCGAGGTGAGCAACAAAGGAAGAAAGTGAAGAGGAGGATAAGGAGATGAGGAGGAAGAGAGTAGGATGATGACATGACAAGGAGATGAGGAGGAAGAGAGTAGGATGATGACATGACAAGGAGATGAGGAAGTAGAGTTTCTAATTATTATTATTAATTAATAATAATAATAATTAGCATTAAAAATAGTTAGCATAAAAAATAATTTTTAAAAAAATCACAAGTAATTTTGGTAACCCTAAAATATATATATATATATATATATATATATATATATATATATATATATATATATATATATATATATACCCTTTAAAGTAATTTCACAAGTTAAAAGCAATATAAAAAGTTTGGTAACCAAATACCCAAAATTGCTTTTTTTCAACCTCCAATTCAACCATAGTTTTAACCAAACACTTCACAACTTATTTTGAACTGCAGAGAAAACATATTTTTAAACTGTTTTTTTTCAGCTTCAATCACAAAAGCAATGCCAAACACACTCTTAAGTTATGAACAACAACTAAAAATATTTTTTATGAAATTGTTTTTTTTTAAAACTTCAATCACAAATACTAAGGGCATGTTTGGTATTGCGGTTGCTGTTGCGGTTGAGGTTGAAAAAACGGAGTTTCAAAAAAAGTGTTTTTTCTGTGTTTCAAAAAAAGCAGTTAGGTGTTTGGTTAAAACTGTGGTTGAGTTGGAGGTTGAAGAAAAAACAGTTTTGGGTGTTTGGTTTCCAATTTTTACAAACTGCTTTTAACTTGTAAAATTACTTAAAAGGGCATGGAAATACACACACATATTTATACATACATCCATACATCCATATATATATATATATGTAACTTCTACAAATAAATTTAAAAATAAATAACAATTTATATTAATGTGAATACTTCAAATAAAATGGAAACATAATTTCATTCTCCCATCAAACTATTTGCAATGCTCTCGCGCACAATATCCATACGGGAATTTATGCCCGAACTCTGACTAGTTTCACATGTTACAACATCTGGTAATAACTCGTCCGGGATATAATCGGGATTACGATCATATTCAACAAAAACATCATCATGTTGCGATCTTCTTCTAATATAGTTATTGAGTGTCATCGATGCAACAATAATCACAACCTGTGTGTTTGTAAGGATATGGTGGCATGCACTGCAAAATTTTCCACCTTTGCTTCCATACTCCAAATGTCCGTTCTATAACATTACGTAGTGATGAATGTGCAGGATTAAATACTTCGCGTCGTCCACTTGGTTCACCCCGACGTCGAAAATCTTCTAAATGATACCTCTCCCCTCTATATAGACCTAAATATCCATACTCATTCGGATAACCGACATCAACCAAATAGTATTTTCCTGCAAATAGAAACAAAATGCAACTTTTAAATTAATTCAATAACAAAAGATGAATAGTAAGTTATTTAAATTATCATATCTATAAGAAATAAAAATTGACAACCTTCAGGCGGTTTAGGAAATTTGATACTCGTACTGTGCATAGCCTCGAGAAAAATACGTGTATCGTGTGCACTACCTTCCCATCTTGCCCATACAAATGTGAATTGCATGTCAAAACTACAGGCCTCCATGATGTTTTGTGTTGGGATACTTTTCCTTCCAATAAAAGGAATTTGAAGTTCCGGTGAAATTGTTGCACGAACATGTGTCCCATCAATTGCACCAATACAGTTCTACAAGTATGAAAAAAAAGTATTACGATATAAATATTCAAACAAAATACGGAGTATTGGTGCAAACTATATTAAATGTAAACTTTTAAAATTACCTTGAAATGGGGCATAAATCTTCGATTCATCGCAATTTGTATCGGTGTGTTGGTAAAGTCTGGATCAGTTGGTTTGATGATATCTATAGCAAATAGACATAATGCTCTAAGGACTTCTTTCAGACATCTACTTACAGTTTCACCAGAATGCTGAAATCTTTCTTGCACATGTCGATTTGATGCCCCAACTGCAAGGGTAAATAGAAACATTCCGACCTTCTCCAGTACGCACATCCTCCTTGAAGGGTTTAAACCATAACGCGTTTCCAATTCATAACATAGGCTGAGCAAAGTGTCTCTGTCCATTCGAAACATGTTAACACAGCGTTTCCAATGACCTCTTAAAATCTCATTCAACTAACGCATCCCTGTATTATATGAAACCATACATGGTTCTTTATTAATATAAGTAATATAATATAGGGTTAATGCGCCAGCCGTGCTTAAAATTATGTTATCATCATCATATTTTCTTTCTATAAAAGTTACGTCATCTTCATCATTAGCGTCTTCGCTACTGTCGTCATTGTCACCATCATCGTTGTCGGTCCCAGCAGTTCCATCATCGTTAGCGTTGTTGTTTCCTTCGTCGGCATCATAGTTAATGTGCTCAATATCATGATCCATAACATTTTCATACTCATCTTCAAAATCCCCGTTTAATATCACGATCCATAACATTTTCATACTCACCTTCAAAATCCCCGTTTAATAGAGCATTAAAATATGCATCGTCCATATCTACAAAATAAGTCCAAACCTGTTGACATTACAAACTTTGAGTCACGATATACATTTTGATATTTGGTTATTGAAAACAAGCATGGTTAATCAATATGGTGAATAATTGAAAATTTTTAAAATATTTGGAAAACATGCGATCAACATATTACTTATGACGTTAGAATCCAATACAAACACAAATATGATAACCAATTATTCAAACAAAGTGCTAGAATTGCAGTTAAGAATTAGGTGAATGTGCGATGGTATTTCTAAGCCAGCGGTATTTTTGTTGTATGTCATTGATGCTAGCCCACATTTCTCTATTTCTTCGCACTTGTAGAAATTGCATGGCACGGAACAGAAAATTATCGTCATCTGTCGAACCAGGTATTGATTGGAGCTCAGCTATAACTTCCGGAATACTACAGCCTGGCAAGTCTTTATTTGTAGAAGTTGAATCACTCCTACTAGACATGCTGTCGAGAAGTTGTTGCTGAATTGAAACTAGCTGAGCACCAATTCCAGGTGACTTTTTCTTTCTAGATCTTGGCTCCGGAACATCTCTTTGTTTTCGTTTACCACTGCTCCTGGTGTTACTACTAGATGATATATGATCCCCCCCAACGCTTCGAGAATTTTGATAATTTTCAAAATTTATATCCTCATGCTTATCTGAGTCCCCGCTTCCTTCCTCCAAATCAGCACCTTGTAGACCGACGTTTATTGCATCCAAATCCTCGTCAATGCCAGGTACTGTGCCCGACGATGGTGCCCATGCATGTTGTCCGGTAGCGGTGACTCCAGAGAATATTCTATCAAATTTGAACTTCAATGAAGGCTAAATTCCGGCAGTTCTAAATTTTCTAACTTCTTTATTTTCCTACATAACAAAATTAATGCTCTTGTCATTGTCTTCACAGAACATAATAACATTATAGAAAAGTAAGGAATAACAAATACTGAACTGAATTCGTGCTCGCCACCACTCATCACTAACAGCAATTGTTTTCAGTTCATTACTCCAGCCCACACCAGTTTCACCAATCAACTTATTCCACAAACGCCAATTTTTTTTACAAGAATCCCATTTATTTTTAAATCGACCTTTTTTGAACACTACACCCGTTTGCTCTGTAAATGATTTTGCAACGTACTTCCAGCCGGGTTTATCAAAATGCGAACTCGGTAGCATACCCATATCAATTGCCCTAATGCATATATCACAAAATATATGCAAGTGTTCTGGACTCCAACTAGCTTTCGTAACTGACTCAGAATCAGCCATGATATGTTGTTAAACTTTGCAAAAACACAACAAATAAACATTACAAACCGACACTACATAATATAAAGGTTTAAATCAATCATGCAAAAAATTAAAACAATAAGGGTTTAAAGAATCAACCTAGTCACATGGGTTTATAACCAAAAACTACCTTTAATTAACATAAAAACTCAAAATCAAATTAAATTTGAAAAGTTTTACAAGGTTTGATCTTTTTTTTAACATCATTCAAAGCTAAAAACTTACTTGTATCAACCTTATAGATAGACAATGAGATGGTAGTGATCCAAGCCTGAAAAAAAAGTGTGTGTACCCTATCAGATCAAACACACAACTTAAGCAATAGAATGAATAATGCAATCATGGTACATATGGCCAAGAATACCAAGTATGCAAGTATCTAGCGTACTGCTATGACAAAATGTGCCATTTCAAGTTCAATTTTTTTTTAAAATAAAATATTAGAGCAACATCACAATATTTAGTTAAAAAATCTCTATGATGTTTCAATTTGATCCTTTATCTTATTTTGTTTTGTTAACAAATTATGATGCTTGAAAAGAAAGGGCGAGCTACAAGCAAGGAGTGGGAGATAATTTGATTTCAAAACAAAAGCACTCTATAAGCACATATTATATTATGTTTACTTGTCAACATGATATTTTATATCATTATTAATAATTCATTTATAAAAAATACAGCTATATAATCTAAGTCATTAAATGATGAGAAAAGAAAAGGAAAGCAGTGGAGTTAGCAGTTATCAGACAAGAAGAAAATCTTGTTGCAGATAATTTCTTGATAACATTAAGAAATCAACAATGTATGCATGCCTAGAATGAGCAATGCCAGATTCAAAATAAAAGCAGAATGTAGAGGGTTAAACTAAAACAGTAATCGTCACCACAAAAGCAAAAAATAATTACTTTACCAACAGGTAGCAAATCTCATATCAAATCTAAAATTGAAGTTCATGCTTCCTAGCTCCTGTCAACTACTGCCTAAAAATGGGCTTTTATTGTATTTCAAGATAAGTTCAGCCTTAAATCAGTGTCCTACACATAAATTTGAGGAAGCTTAGCTTGGAAGGTTCACTCTCAATAGAAGAAAAAACTTGTTTTACTTGGTCCAGTTCCTGTATCTTTTACACATACATGAGAGAGCAGAGTCTAGGGACAGCAACCTAGGGAACGTTGAGACTGTCCAACTGATTTGCAAGATGCCAGGTCCATTTGGCTACAAATTCCATAATAGCAAGGAATTACACAATAATTAGACTACTATTAACAGGAATAACTTGTTGGAAGAATCCAACTGCAATGATAAATAAGACTCCAGTCCAAATGGGAAAGAAACATCACGAAAAACTTCTTGAGAAACATAGAGTGAAATTAGTAATAATCTCATTTTAATAACCTGGCCACGGGATAAGGCAGATAAAGCCCTCTCAAGAAAAATATTTAATATGTTTTTAAACAAAAAATCGATCATAATTCAATTTCAAATGGTAAAATAGTGAAATATAACTGAAATTGATTTCGATTTGATAATAATTTTAATAATACTTGGTTGATCAACACGTGTCATAATTTTACATAGATTGTATTTAAAATTTTAATTATAAGAAGAAGAGAAACTATAATTTTATGAAAGCTATGAAACACAATTATGATCACAACAACTCTATATATTATAAAAACAAAGATAACAAATAAAATGCTAAATGAGAGGTCATGGATGCCCTAGTCAAGGCATGGATTTTAGGATTTTTGGAATACAACATTAGTTTGAATCTTAGATCCTTTATACCTATAGTCGAGATATGGAATTATCTCTAGATGTTTTATAGTTAACATAACTCTACATGTTTGTTTTAGCTTTAACATAACTTGGCTAACCATTAATAGAACAATATTTTTTTCTTTAGATTCTACTATAGTTTTATTAATCTTTAATATGAATGTATAGGCAAACAATGTCGATATGTACATAAATGGGCATGATCATTGCCTGGAACACATAACCAGCAACACAAGGTATGTTTTTTTTTTTAAAAAAACATAGATCGACATTATTTGATAGCAAGAATTGAAACAAAAATCAACAATTTGTGCAGCCAAGTCCAATTTTTAACAAGTGGAGGTGGATCGAAGGCATGGAAAGGGGATATTGATCGACTAAACAAAGGAGGAGTCAAGTTTTTTTATGATGGGCAAGGTTTCATGTCCCTGGAACTAAGGCAGACAGATGTAAAGATAGTATTCTATGATGTTTTTGGCAAAGTTCTGCATAACTTTAACCTGTTTAAGCAGCTCAACACTGCCTAGTCTTGAATGAATTAGAAGTCATTAAATCTAATCCTAATTAAGAACCGAGAACCTTTTTATTCCTTGGATTCATGCCTCAAAGATATCTTTTTCTATGAAGATCAACATTTTCTCACTCAAAATGCCATGGACTAACATTGATCAACCCTCGTTTCTATGCCCTATGTAACCCAAAACAAGCCAAGGGAAGATATATGAGCATTGTCTAGTGTTTTATGCAATTATTGTAAAAGGAATGGTCATATTATCAAAGAATACCCCATCTGACCTTCTAAAGATCTAAAACAACATATATTGTGCTGGTTCTTGTAATGTTGGTAATGTTGATCTATTTTTTCAGTTTTTGCAAGTAAAAGACATGCACACAAAATACATGTCTAAAATTACATATTTAATAGATTATTCCTTTATTCACCCTTAATATGTTTTAATTAATGATTAAAACTGTATTTTTTTTATCAATAAACTTGCTTACAAACATTTGTCTATAATTTCAACAATTGCTTGTTCCTTCTCAAATTTCTATCTATGATGGCAACATCAACAATTTTCCACCAGCAAACCATCACAAATCACTTCAAATAATATACTGAGAAATTTCACAGAGAAATTTCAACAAATTTACACAGAGAAATATATCAAAAATTTCAACAACATCACCGAAAATTAAACAAAATAATTCTCAGCAATTTCACCTATTTCACAGCAATTTAACCGAGAAAATCATACCAATTCCAACAATTTCACAGAATTCTTCACAGAACAAACCCACCAAATTCATCAAAACATTCTCGGCAATTTCTCAACTAATTAATCACACATTATACGGTGCAATTTCAATAATTAAACATAAATATATTCATTCAACAAGTTTAACAGAAATTTTCAAAATTTTCTGTTAAACAAACATTTTCAATACATATTAATTCAACAATTAAACTGAAAAAAAATGCAATTAGAGAAGGGCAAAAGTGAGGCAAGTACCTGGATTTGTGCAGAGACGGAGCTGAGGTTGATTTACTTCGGGGCTGTGGGATAATTTTGGATAGATTATTGGGTTGAAGAAGATAGGTTATTTGGAGAGAGGGTTGTGTAGAGAAGAAGGGGTTGACGATAGCTGAATTTAAAGGGGCTGTGGGATATGATTTATTGCAGAAGAAGATAGGATTTGTGGGATTTTTGGAGAGAGGGATGCGCAGAGAAGATGCCCGTGAAGAAGAGGCTTTTGGCAGAGATTCGTCCTTTTGGTCAATTGCAGAGAAGATGCCCGCTTTTGGCAGAGATTCCTGGTGATTTTTCTCCCGTGAGCTGTGAGGATTTTTTTCGAGAGGGATGGGCAGAGAGAGAGACGATGGGCAGAGGGAGAGACGAGAGACGAGAGACGATGGGTGCAGAGAATAGAAAGGGAGAAGATGGGTGAAGAGAAGAAACAAGCCCGAAGGGAGAGACGTGCAGAGGGAGAGACGAGAGACGAGAGAGAGAAGAAAGGAGAGGCGTGCAGAGATGGAGGGATTTTTCCAATGGAGAAGACGAGAGGAGAGGAGAAGAACATGACATTTCGGGAAGATGAGGGATTTTTCCAAACAGGCCGATGTCGTTTTTTTTGTTTATCAAAACGCAGTCCCGACCGGCGTTTGAAAAGCACCTCCCGGTGCTTTTCTTGAAGCGCCGACCGGGACAAAAAAAAAGGGTGAGACCCACTCATTTTAAATAGTGTTTGGTTGTTACCAAACACCAAACGTGGAACGCACCACGTTGCCAAACGGGTGCTAAACACAAC
>CM063603.1:3690191-3730983 GCA_032356905.1 Salix exigua | reverse complement strand
TGTATTTTAGAATGAAAGGATACGTTATGTTGTAACCCAATTTTGGGTCATGCCCCAAAACTATCGGAAATAGCAAAAAATAAAATAAAATGGAAGATGGTGTCGGTAGAAAAATCAAGTTAAAATTTTGAACATTTTTAAAAAATCGATTGTACCATTTTTGTGCCCGTAAATGAAAAAACGCGATCCAAAGCTAAAGTAATTTATTATGATAAATCCACAGATAAATTAAGTCATAAAATATAATTATATTTTTATGGACCGATTTGATACAGTCGTTGGTTAATATAAAAGCGTAATTATATTCAGGAATTAATTTAGGCGCAGTTGAAGGGTTTAATTAAGCTTGACGACTTAATTATACTTGAAATTGATCAAATTAATTTTATTAAAGGCTTAGTCAATACGAAATCAAGTTCTTAAAATTAATTCGGCTCAATCAGTGATAGTTGAATTTTCGGTGATCAAATTTGAATTTTCTCCAAGCCAATTAGGCGAAATCGGGACCTAATTGAACAAATTAAGAGTTTTATGGTCGAGCGAGGACTATATGGCACAGAGAAAATCAAGGACCAAATGTGCGCAAAATAAAGTTACCGTTGAATTTTTTTCACAAAGGACATAATTGCACAAGATCATAAATATAAGTGCAATTAAGGGTGCAATTGAGGAGTAACAAATGGAGGGACCAAATTGTAGTTTACACACAAAACCAACAAAGTTTGTGTCCCCAACAAAATCCCACTTTGAAGACAAGGTTCCCACCACCATCCGGAATTAAAAGACAAATAATTCAAGCCACCCGAAATCCCCTATTTTATGGACAAAACATGCACATTGAGCCACCCAAAAAAGACTCCATGCTTTGTGCCAAAGACCCTGGTCTTGTTTTGAGAACTGGTCGACATATATAAAAAAAAACAGAAAAGAGGGGGCGGGTCTCTGGATTTAGGGAAGGATCCATTTTCCTTTGGGGGACGATGACCATCTCTCTCTCGGCTCTACGCCTTCCTCTCTGATAAAAACCATGAAGCTCCTCTCACAAAAGGAGGGGAAAGAAAAAGAAAAAGAAAAGACGGCTCCCACGCCTCGGCTTTTGAAGAAAACCAATCTCACCTGCACTTTTTCTTACCTCGCCACCGCCACCTCTTCAAAGATCTTCGACGTCCCTCTCTCTCGCCTACGCCTCCTCACTGGTTTGAAAGAGGAAGCTCTCGGCCTCACTCTCCCTGGCTCGCCTGCTCGCTGGCTCTCGATCACCATCTCTCCTCGAGCATCGAAACAAAACTCCTCCTCTCGCTCAGCCTCTGCCTCCCTCTCTCTCTAATAAAAACCGAAGCTTCCTCCTCTCTCTACATTTCGGTTTTGTTTAAACCATCACCCCTGACAACCTAAAATCACCACCTTTCAACACCATTAACTCCCTAAGACCCTCAGCAGCTCAGCCCCATCTCCTGCGAAGAAAACAGAGCAACAACTCTCACACGCACACTTCCAACTCGTGACTTCCAACTTTCTTCCAGCGAGCACAAAGTGCCATTTCTGAAACCACCACGACTGTAAGATTCCCTCGACGCCCTCTACATCCAGGTATCAACCATTTCCTTTTCTTCATACTTGAAAAATCTGCATACAATTGGGCAATCGTACATCGCCTTCAAAACCTCGGAAAAACTCGCCTGCTATCGCTGAGGGTAATCGGTCGAGTCGGAATCGGGCCACTGCCTGCACTGTCATTCGATCGGGCCACTGCCTGCACTGTCATTCGACCGGGCCACTGCCTGCACTGTCATTCGTACCGGGCCACTGCCTGCACTGTCATTCACCGGGCCACGCCTGCATTCGATGACGCCTGGTCGCGCCTGCACTCCTAGAAGCACTGGCCGGCAACTGAAGACAACTGGCCGACAATTCAGATTAATCTGGTAATGGCAACTAACTCACCCGAAATATTAAAATAATAATATATAATATAATAATATAATAAAATAATAGTATAAATAAAAAATATATAAAAATAATAAAAAATGTAAAAAAGATTTTCGTTTTTTTATATACCAAAAAATATAAAAATGTGTTTATTTTTCTTGCATAAGGCCAATACACTAGCATATTTTAAAAAATTGTTTTCTTTAAAAATATATATATTATCTTGGGTTTTGAAGAAAATGAGTTTTAGCATGGATTTTGCAAAGAAAAAATCATTTATTGCATTTTTGAGATTTTACAACATATTTGTAAAATCCAAAGGGTATTAGCTAATATTCAAAAAATATAAAAAACTTTTCGTGATTTATATATATATATATTTTTTTTTTTTTTTTTATTTTTATTTTTTTATTTTTTTTTATTTTTTTTTCTGAGTTTGGATAAATTCTATCCAAAATATTCGGTATAAATGATATATCTTTAACATGTAAATATTTTAGCAATTATAAGACAAACAAAAACATCAAGCAGCTTGCCTTAGGTAGTGTGCATTAGGGGTGCTAAAACCTTCCCTTTACGCAAACCAGTCCCTTACCCTAGAATCTCTGAAAGACCAGTCATAGGTTTCCTAGTAACCATGATACTAGGTGGCGTACTCCTTTGTTATAAAAAAATAATCCCTCGACATAATAATCTCTCCCGCTCATGGGGACTAGTTGCCACGACGCCGCCGCCACCGCTTTTGGGTGCGATGAATGGCGACTCCAATCGGGACGTTGGACTAGGCTTGATAAATTTGTTTGTTTATGATATGCTATTATTTGTGTTTATTCATTCATTTATTTCTTATGTTGTTTGAATTATTTATTTGTTTAAAGGCTTTAGCATGCATCTTTTCATCCTCGTTATCATAATATGCATTGTCATGCATCACTTTTATTTATTTTGAGAGCACACACCAACTTTAAGTTACGTGGGGACTAGCACTTACCTATGACTTGAGTCAAGGTTTAAGTTTGTGTAAACCCCAACTCTTTGCTCGAGAGCTTAGATGATAGTGATTGGTATACGTACTCATCCCATTATCTCGCTAAGACCCCATATTGCCTTCACGAAGGTGATCACTGGACAAATGAGAGACCCTCTTTAGAGCCCAAATAGTAAGCCTACCCCATGTCTCACATAAAAGAACTAGAACCTATCATTAGGGTGTATGGTCCGTAATACATTTCATATGACATAAATCTAAACAAGCATTTTCGCTTTACAGGTCTTGTGGAACAAAATGGCCAAAGACCACTAGACTTTCTATCATGGAATATGGGAAAATTTCTGAATCCTCACAATTGACCGAAGGAGATCAGATTAAGAGTAGTGTCAAGTTCTACCACCAATCAAGAACCCGAATTGCACCCTGAATGAAGTAAACAAGCTAATGACTCATCTTCAGAGTGTGGACAAAGAGGCCTTCTTTGGAAGATATGGGCGTTTAATGGAGATTGCAAGGGTAGAGGTTTTAAACCCCGCAATACGAGCTTTAGTCCATTTTTGGGATCCGGATTATCGCTGCTTTCTTTGGGAATATGGATCTATGTCCTACAATGGAGGAGTATGGGTTGTCGATCGAATTTCCAAATAACTTGTATAGAGTTTATTTTCCTTTGAGATGTGACAATATCGTAAATGAATTGTCGAAACTCCTCAGATCTCTCGGTTTGGAAAGGTTTTTTGAGAGAAATGTCATGGGTTTGAAATGGAAGTTGCTAGAGTGTGAATTAGAAGGGAAATTCGGTTTAGCAAGAGAGAGACTGATTGCCTTGGGCATATTTGGCCTTGTGCTATTCCCAAGCCAAATAGGCATAATAAGTTTGGAAGCCAGCCGCTTATGTGGAATACGAGAATACTCTGATCAACCCTAGAGTCGCTTATTCTAGCCGAGACTATCATCACACTTAATCATTGCCGAAAAGCCTGAAAAGGGGCAATGAGGTGTTGCACACAACTGTTGTATATCCGGATGGTCACCATATTGAGACAAAAGACCAATTTTCAATAATTTTTGGTGGTTTAACCAAAACCTTGGAAATAGTGGTAAAAGACGAATGGGGAATCTAGATAACCAAGGTTGGTTAGAAAACTAGAAATCTTACCAAGGGGTGGTTTCAAATGGAAGGCTCCATGGATCAAGGCAATGGATGTTCTAATGAATTGTGGGCAACAATGTTGGGTTCCATTGGTAGGGATCACAGAGTTATGTAAGTTATGCTCCAGCTCTCGTGGTAAGGCAACATGGGGGCAAGCAGCTCATTCCAAGGACAAAAGGGGTTGCTCGGCTTTTTGGTTTGTTTAAAGATTCGTCACAGCAAGAAGTCATGAGAGCTATCAAGCAAGACTCGAAGCATCCGGTTTTAGTAGAAATAAAAGGTTTGGAGAATCCGAGTACAAGCGAAGGGTATACAAAATGGAGAGATTCAGTTGCTTCGGACTCGACCAATGGGGAAGTGAAGTCGCCACTAAGTCAAGAGACCCTTAAAAGGAAAAGGGTTGACAATGAAGAAGAATTGAAGAGGCAAGTGGAAAAACTTCAGATGGAACTAAACAAGACCGTAAGGGACAAGATGATGATGGAAGAAATGGTGTGGGAAGGTGATAGAAAGAGAGCATTTCTAGATGAACAACTACAATCTAGGGATGCGAGACTAGCCAAGCTCGAGTTGAAGATAGTCGAGGCGTAAAATGCTAGATTGGGAATTGAAAAAGAATTAACGGAGATGAATCGTAAATGGGTGCGAGTTGCTCGAACTCAAGATATTGAAGACTCGAACATAATGAATGCCATGACAAGATAGAATATTACCAAGAGAAGTTTGCAGAGGTCCAAAGGCGAGTTGATGGACGTAATCGAAAAGCATGAAGAATTGTACAAGAAATATGTGATGTCTGAGAGTCGCTCTGCAGAGCTTATGAAGAATGAAGTCGGTGAAGCAGAGTTGGTGATCAAAGAGGATGAGATAAAAACTCAAGATGAAACTCGACAAAGAGAGGGTAAAGATAAAGCATCAAGTCTAAAAATTAGCATTGATAGAAAAGCACAAGGACCGATTGATGCCAATAATACTTCCTTGAACACAACCAACTTGTCGCTATCAAAAAATGTCCAGGATGGACAGACAAATGGATGAAGTCGCCGCGCATGCTCTGGTCATCGAGAACAATGCTAGAAATGTGGGAGAGACATCATCCCAGTATCGGCGAAATCTAGCTGAAACCGATGCTTTCTTAGAGTCAATTGAGAACCGTGGATTCGCTTTCCTACCTTTGGGAGAAGATGTGACGGAAGAAAGATTTTAATTTACTTGTCCTTTTGTGTTTTTCAAACAATGTATCAAGCTTATCCATTCAATGAGAAGGGTGTTGTCTCTGCTGCAAATTCTGTCTTTTGGTGAATATAACTTAAGTAAATAACTTGCAATGCAAGATTCTAACGCCAACGTGATGAGAAATCCCTGCCTATGAAGTGTTTGGCCATTAATTGTTCGCAAGAGAAACCCATTGCATTTCATATACATTCATATAAGCATTTGCATCTTACTCATACATCTTCCATTCGCTTATGCATTCATGTACATCCAACTCAACCACGTAAACATAGGTCCCCTCGCGAAGATCCACAACACCCGGCTAAGAAGAAGAATGGAAAACGAGGGAAGGATCGAGCCGAATCTCCGCACTGTAAGGACCTCGAGTCGTCCGCAATGATGTAGCGCGCTTAACCAAAGATGCTCGAAAGGGTATTAAGAACGAGAGATGGAGAAGGAACGTCACTCAGACTGAAGAAGCACCACCGGCAGCTTCAAGGCCCCGAGGCACCCCATATTCCAGGGTCGAGATCACCCAAGAAACAACTGAACCCACTAGGCCCATTCCAATCCCTATTACATTGGACTTAACTGATGAGGAACCGCAAGATTCCAGATTGTTCAACCATGCGGATATGACAAGTGGTCCGCATTGGAGGAAAGATTAAGAGCGATTGAAGGGAATGACCTATCCGACCCAATCGTAGTGGCTGAGGCATGTTTGGTGCCAAACATCGTGATACCACGAAAGTTTAGGGTCCCTGAATTCATCAAGTATAGTGGGGTAGAATGCTCAAAACCCATCTTCGTTCTTACTACAACAAGATGGCGGAGGTAATACATGATGATAAGTCGTTAATCTACTTTTTCCAGATACCGACTGTGTTCAAATTCTTAGCCGGTACATGAGGTTGGACAACATCGGATTCGAAAGTGGGCTGATTTGGCAGATGCTTTTTTGAAGCAGTATAAGTTCAACCTCGAAATTGCTCCTGATAGGACAAGCTTGATGACAATGGAGAAAGGAGCTCAAGAGTCTGTAAGGACTTATGCTCAAAGATGGAGGGACCAAGCTGTCAATGTGCAACCTCCATTGATAGAGTCTGAAATGGTGACCCTGTTTGCAAACACGTTCAAAGCTCCATACTATGAGCACCTGATGGGAAGCTCACCAACACTTTTTGATGCGATGACGGATTGTCGAAAGGATTGAGCAGGGAATCCGGAATGGAAGAATTATGGAACCCGTAGAGAAGAGGGGTTTCGTCGGGAAAAGAAAAGAAGTGGAGGTGAGCAACGTGGAAGAAAGGTACAAGGGGAAAGAGAAGAATTACAAGAGTTACCAAACACCTACCCCCCAAACCACCAACATCAACTTCTCCAAGCCCACCACTCCAAACCAACCTTTCTACCCAAGATTCCCACAAGTAATCAAAATAACTACCAAAGAAGAGACTATCCACAAACCGAAGAACTACCACCTTTGCCCATGACCCTAAAAGAATTATATGCCCAATTACTAAACATTGGACATATTGCTCCTCTACCACTACCCCTTTGAAGCCACCTTTCCTCGCCTCGGCACAACCCTAATCTGACTCGCGAATACCATGCCGGTAAGGCGGTCATAGTATCGAGACTTGTGCAGCCTTTAAGAGAAAGGTATTGCAATGGATCAAGATCGGATGGATCACCATTGAGGATCCACCCAATGTGAGCCTCGAATCCTTTGCCCAAACATGCTCGCGGAAGTAGTGGGGTGAATGCAGAGAAACCGATAACAAAGTAAGGGCTCTCAAGGTGACTATGGCCAAATTATACGACATGTTGGTGCAATCTGGACATTTGATGGGATCAACTAAACATGACATTGGCGAAATGACTTTTGCCCATTCCATGAACAAAGAGGGCATCACATTGATGGATGTGTTGAGTTTCAGTCAAAAGGTCACCAGGATGTTGACTCTTGGGAGTTAAGGATTGAGGATAGAGCAAACCATGAGGAGATAGCGGGGATAGAGAAGTGTAGGATCCAATCAACACCTAATGGACTCCCGAGATTGGTGCTATATAAGCCTTCATGTGCAAAAGAGGTGGACTATAAAGCAATGCCGGGAAATTATGCTGCTACCCCAAACGTCGAAGTTCCTTTTGGCCAAACCGAGAGAGGTGGTTTAACCCTGAGCTGGCCGTTGTTTCACGCCCGCAGAGTTGGAAAAACAAAGGAAAATCAAGGGTAAAGAGGTAGTGGATCCGGAAAACGAGTTAGAGGTAAATAGACCGGTGACGGAGGAAGAGACAAATGAGTTCCCGAAATTGATGAAGCATAGTGAGTACTCGTGTGGTGGATCAGCTAAAGAAAACCCCCGCCAAAATCTCCATCATGTCATTAATACTAAGTTCTGAGCCCCATCGAAATGCCTTGCAAAAGGTATTGAACGAGGCCTACGTGCCCCAAAATATCGAGCAAACGACTATGGAGCACCTGGTAGGGAGGATCCATGCATCAAACTATTTGTATTTCATCAAGATGAACTCTGAATCAAGGAATCGGCCATAATAAGCCTTTGTATATCACTGTCGATGCAAGGATTGTCTTATCGGTAAAGTTCTCATCGATAATGGGTCCGCCCTAAATGTGTTGCCAAGACACATGCTGGAAGAGATGCCAATAGATCCTTCTCACATGCATCCAAGTGGGATTACGGCGAGAGCATACGATGGTGCGCCGAGGCAAGTGTTGGGGCAATCGAGTTGAGCTAGCCATAGGTCCCCAAACTTTCTTGGTAACCCTTCAAGTGATGGACATTCACCCTTCTTATAGCATGTTGTTGGGAAGACCATGGATACATGCTCGCCGAGTCGCTACTTCTTCGCCGCATCAACGCTTGAAGTACATTGCCAATGGTGTCCTTGTCACCGCCAAGGTCGAAGAAGCCATATCCGTGATGAAAATGTAGCGGTCCCATTTATTGAAGTCGAAGATTGTATGGATGGAAACCTCGCATGCATTTGAAGTTGTGAATACCGAGTGGGTGCCGAGAATACCGTAATAAGGAAACCCAGATCTCGAGGGCCACCGAAATGGCCGCTAAAAGCCTCTTAAAGAACAAGGTTCCTGTCCAATTTGGAACAGCAAAGAAGAAACTCGAATGGGTTGGGGTAACAAGGTCAAGGTCGCAGAACAAAGATTCTGGCCGGGTATAAACCTAAAAAGAGGATTACCAATGGTCGCCTTGGCAAGAAGAGAGAAAAGAATGGCGAGGATCGAGGAAGGAAGCCTGTAGAAGAGAGTTTAGTCATTCCTCCGATCGATTCTCCTTTCCAAAGGCAAAGATATGTCATACAACCCGATCTAGGACACGGAGCTTTCTTGTAAGATGGCATCTATGAGCATAGATACTTGTGGAAAAGGAGGAAGTTCGAGAGCGTGGTAAAGGATGAAGAGCTACCACAACCGACCATTTATGTCGTAGAGGAAGTCACCGCACGTACATGCATTCGGAAGTTAGTCAAAGGAGAGAAGTTCCGAACTGGGAAACCCAAGAAGCTCCATTGGTTTTCGTAATGTAATGAACAATGTTTTCTACATTTGTTTTGGTTTGTTTTGTTTTAAGGCCTAACCTGCCAATCGGATTTCATTTTTGTTTGTTGTGAATCGCATTTTTATGAAGATCATGCATTTTTGTTCATCTCTTTTCTTATTTTTATTTTTGTGCATTTACACTCATTTTCCGCTCAGGAACCCCGAAAGCTGAACTTCCACAACACCACTTGCACTTTGCACCGAGAATGAATGGCCGAATTATAAAGAGCACATAATAGTCGTAGAAGAGGAAGATGGTGATGAAAATAGCATTAAAGAATTCACAAAATTATTAGAGCAACACGAACAAGTTTGGAAACCCGCTAAAGAGGAACTTGAAACCATAAATGTGGGTACTCAAGAAAGCCCAAGAGAACTCAAGGTAGGAACTTTGATAATGCAAAAGGAAAGAGAAGATTTGTTTGCACCTGCTCGAGATTACACAGATGTTTTTGCTTGGTCCTATGAGGATATGCCCGGTCTAGATACAAATATTGTAGTCCATAGGCTACCATTGGAGGAGGGATGCGACCGATTAAGCAAAAGTTAAGAAGAACGCACCCTAAGTTTTGATCAAAGTAAAGGCGGAGATTGAAAAGCAATGGAATGCTCGGTTTCTTAGAGGTGGTCAAATATCCACAATGGGTGTCTAACATAGTAGTGGTACCTAAAAAGAGGGCAAGATTCGAGTCCGTGTGGACTTTAGGATTTAAATCTGGCTAGCCCTAAAGATAATTTTCCTTTACCACATATAGACATGTTAGTTGATAATGCAGCTCGTAGTCTGTGTATTCCTTTATGGATGGTTTCTCAGGTTACAATCGATAAAAATGGCGCCGAAGATAAGGAGAAGACGACGCTTGTTACACCATGGGGACTTTCGCTATAAAGTCATGCCATTTGGGTTAAAGAATGCCGGTGCCACTTATCAAAGGGCTATGGTGACTTTGTTTCACGACATGATGCACAAGGAGATTGAAGTATACGTGGATGACATGATCGCTAAATCGGGAAAAGGAGAGAATCATGTCCAAATATTGAAGAAATTATTTGACAGGTTAAGAAAATATCAATTGAGGCTTAACCCTGCAAAGTGTTCATTTGGGGTGAAGTCTGGGAAGTTGTCGGGATTTGTGATAAGTGACAAAGGAATAGAAGTAGATCCGAAAAAGTAAAGGCTATTCAAGGTATGCCACTCAAGACCGAGAAGGAAGTAAGGGGATTTTTGGGAAGGTTAAATTACATTGCTCGATTCATATCCCAATTAACCACAACCTCGCGATCCTATTTTCCGCTTGTTAAGAAAGAAGAATCCTGGCATTTGGAACGCAGAATGTGAAGAAGCGTTTGAGAAAATCAAGCGGTACTTGCTTAAACCACCTCTATTGGTTCCCCTGTACTCAAAAAGGTCATTGATTTTATACTTAACAATGGATCGAAACAATGATGGGATGTGTGCTTGGGCAACAGGATGAATCGAGAAGGAAGGAAAAGGCCATTTACTATTTAAGCAAGAAATTCATGGAGTGTGAGTCTAGATATATTATGGTTGAGAAGTTGTGTTGTGCATTAGCATGGGCTGCAAAAGGTTGCGACAAGATATGTTGTATCATACCACATGGCTAATTTCTAAGTTAGACCCGTTGAAGTACATTTGTGAAAAGCCCTACTTATCCAAACTGAATTGCCAGGTGGCAAGTCCTCGCTATCTCGAATATGATATAGTGTACATGACAAGGAAAGCGGTGAAAGGGAGTGTCATCGCCGATCACCTAGCGGACCATGCTATGGAGGATTATGAGCCGTTAGACTTTGATTTTCCCGATGAGGATGTGTTTTCAGTAGAAGAAGGAAAACCCTGATGGTGGACTATGTACTTTGATGGTGCTCGTGAACGTATGTGGTAACGGAGCCGGGGCAGTGATAATATCTCCTGACAAGAAACAATACCCAGTGTCAACGAAATTGCGATTCGGTGCACTAATAACACAACTGAGTATGAGGCCTGTTTTCTTGGTTTAGAGACCGCATTGGAGTTGAACGTAAAGAAGATAGATGTATATGGAGACTCGATGCTAATTATTTGTCAAGTGAAGGGAGAATGGCAAACCAAAGAAGAAAAGCTAATACCCTACCAGGAGTACCTATCTAAGTTGGCTGAAGAGTTTGAGGAAATAGAGTTCACCCATCTAGGAAGGGAAGGAAATCAGTTTGCAGATGCTTTAGCTACTCTAGCTTCTATGGCTAGAATAGACTTTGGGCAAAGCTTACAGCCGATACATATCGACATCAGAAATAATCCGTCGCATTGTTGCTCAGTTGAAGAAGAAATAGATGGAAACCCTTGGTACTATGATATCAAGAACTTCATCCAAAAACAGACTTATCCCCTGGGGGCATCCAACACCGAAAAGAAGACCTTGAGAAGACTGGCAATGGATTTTTACCTTGATGGAGAAGCTTTATATAAGAGGTCATCTGATGGGACTTTGCTGAGATGCCTAGATGGGGTTGAAGCTAGAAACGCATTGCGAGAAGTGCATGAAGGGATCTGCTCGACCCATGCTAGTGGACATATGATGGCGAGGAAAATACAAAGAGCTGGTTACTTTTGGATGACATTAGAGAAGGATTGCATTGACTATGTCCGCAAATGTCACAAGTGTCGATCTATGGGGACAAAATGAATGCCCCTCCGATACCTCTATTTAATTTGTTATCTCCGTGGCCTTTTGCAATGTGGGGATCGATGTGATTGGACCTATCAACCCAAAAGCCAAGCAATGGTCACGTGTTCATCCTCGTGGCAATTGACTACTTCACAAAATGGGTAGAGGCCGGTCGCTTGCTCATGTAACACGTAAGGTGGTGAAGAAGTTCATTGAGAGAGATCCGATATGTCGGTATGGGCCACCGTAAAAGATTATAACCGATAATGCCCAAAACTTCAATGGGAAGTTGATAATGTAACTTTGTGCTAAATGGAAGATCAAACATTCAAATTCCTCTCCTTATAGGCCCAAGATGAATGGTGCCGTAGAAGCCGCTAACAAGAACGCCAAGAAGATTGTTCGAAGATGGTAGTCACCTATAAGGATTGGCATGAAATGTTGCCATTTGCTCTTCATGTTCGAACCTCAACAGAGCCACTCCATACATGTTGGTGTATGGGATGGAGGCGGTAATGCCTTTAGAGGTAGAAATCCCATCACTAAGAGTTTTGATAGACTCCGAACTAGATGAAGCAGAATGGGCAAAGGTCAGATATGAGCAATTGAATTTGATCGATGAAAAGAGGTTAGCCGCAATCTGTCATCATCAATTATACCAAGGAAGGATGGCTAAAGCATATGATAAGAAAGTCCGACCCGAAAATTCCACGAAGGCGATTTGGTGTTAAAGAAGATATTATTTGTACCAGGGCAAGATCAGAGTAAATGGGCCCCAAACTATGAAGGCCCATATGTGGTGAAGAAGTCATTCTCGGGAGGAGCTTTGCTATTGTCTAGAATGGATGGAGAAGATCTAGCTAGGCCTCGTGAATTCCGACTCAGTAAAGAAATATTATGCTTGATGTGTTGTAACCTTCCTCAATAGATTAAAATTCGGCCATGAATTCTTGTTGCAAGAAATCTTTTCCAAAGCACATAATTTTATAATATTTATTTATGCTTCATCATTTATTTTGATCTATTTTGTGCCCCACGCTGGGGGCAAGATTATAAAATAGCTATTTGTTTTAAAAGTGTCAATTTGCAAATAAAAACCCTGGTTTGAAATTCTTTCAAGTATATATAATTTTGAGTTTTTAGACCTGAATAAAAAAATAGAAAAAACTACAATGGAGCCATAAGGGGTCCGTGTGGAACAAAAGAGTCTCGCTGTCGAGCATAAAGATAGGACATCCACCATGAAGAGAGGGGGACCTATGTTTCCAAAAGAGGTAACCGAGCATGCATATTATTGTCATAACACTAACCTCGACCTGAAAGGTGTGGTGAAAGGATGCATTTTCGAGTCATGAAAGATATGGAGCAACAAAATCTCGAGTCGACAAACCATGGTAAATGAATTAAGAATCGAGGTTGTTCCGTTCCTCGAGCCGGTCGGTCGCCCATACAATGAGACCATGATATCCGGGTCGGTCACCCATAAAAATGAGACCATGACAGCTGGGTCGGTCACCCATAAAAATGAGACCATGACAGCTGGGTCGGTCACCCATAAAAATGAGACCATGAACTCGGGTCGGTCACCCATAAAAATGAGACCATGATAGCCGGTCTGGTCACCCATAAAAATGAGACCATGATATGCGGGTCGGTCACCCATAAAAATGAGACCATGATGTCCGGTCGGTCACCCATAAAAATGAGACCATGATGTCCGGTCGGTCACCCATAAAAATGAGACCTCACTAACCAGGGTAGGTCACCCGTAAAAATGAGACCTCACTAACCAGGGTCTGGTCACCCGTAAAAATGAGACCTCACTAACGCTGGTCTGGTCACCCATAAAAATGAGACCTCACTAACCAGGGTAGGTCACCCGTAAAAATGAGACCTCACTAACCAGGGTCTGGTCACCCGTAAAAATGAGACCTCACTAACCAGGGTCTGGCCACCCGGAAAAATGAGACCTCACTAACTAAGGTGGTCACCCGTCATAATAAGACCCGGTAAGTCAGGTGTTGCAATGAGACAAATTCTGTGTTTTCTTTACAACACTTACTAAGCTAAAGTCTTTTACAAAGACTTTAGTCGTAAGCATTGTAAAGAAGGGGGCAATCATTGTAACCCAATTTTGGGTCATGCCCCAAAACTATCGAGAAATAGCAAAAAATAAAATAAAATGGAAGATGGTGTCAGTAGAAAAATCAAGTTAAAATTTTGAACATTTTTAAAAAATCGATTGTACCATTTTTGTGCCTGTAAATGAAAAACGCGATCCAAAGCTAAAGTAATTTATTATGATAAATCACAGTATAAATTAAGTCATAAAATATAATTATAATTTTATGGACCGATTTGATATAGTCGTTGGTTAATATAAAAGCGTAATTATATTCAGGAATTAATTTAGGACCAGTTGAAGGGTTTAATTAAGCTTGACGACTTAATTATACTTGAAATTGATCAAATTAATTTTATTAAAGGCTTAGTCAATACGAAATCAAGTTCTTAAAATTAATTCGGCTCAATCGATGATAGTTGAATTTTCGGTGATCAAATTTGAATTTTCTCCAAGCCAATTAGGCGAAATCGGGGACCTAATTGAACAAATTAAGAGTTTTATGGTCGAGCGAGGACTATATGGCACAGAGAAAATCAAGGACCAAATGTGCGCAAAATAAAGTTACCGTTGAATTTTTTTCACAAAGGACATAATTGCACAAGATCATAAATATAAGTGCAATTAAGGGTGCAATTGGAGGAGTAACAAATGGAGGGACCAAATTGTAGTTTACACACAAAACCAACAAAGTTTGTGTCCCCAACAAAATCCCACTTTGAAGACAAGGTTCCCCATCACCATCCGGAATTAAAAGACAAATAATTCAAGCCACCCGAAATCCCCTATTTTATGGACAAAACATGCACATTGAGCCACCCAAAAAAGACTCCATGCTTTGTGCCAAAGACCCTGGTCTTGTTTTGAGAACTGGTCGACATATATAAAAAAAAACAGAAAAGAGGGGGCGGGTCTCTGGATTTAGGGGAAGGATCCATTTTCCTTTTGGGGGCGATGACCATCTCTCTCTCGGCTCTACGTCTTCCTCTCGGATAAAAACCGGAAGCTCCCTCTCACAAAAGGAGGGGAAAGAAAAAGAAAAAAGAAAAGACGGCTCCCACGCCTCGGCTTTTGAAGAAAACCAATCTCACCTGCACTTTTTCTTACCCGCCACTCGTCACCTCTTCAAGATCTTCGACGTCCCTCTCTCTCGGCCTACGCCTCCCTCACGGTTTGAAAGAGGAAGCTCTCGGTCTCACTCTCCCTGGCTCGCCTGCTCGTTGGCTCTCGATCACCATCTCTCCTCAGGCATCGAAACAAAACTCCTCCCTCTCGCTCAGCCTCGGTCTCCTCTCTCTCTCTAATAAAAACCGAAGCTTCCTCCTCTCTCTCTACATTTCGGTTTTGTTTAAACCATCACCCTGACAACCTAAAATCACCACCTTTCAACACCATTAACTCCCCAAGACCCTCAGCAGCTCACTCCCATCTCCGGCGAAGAAAACAGAGCAACAGACTCCACACGTACACTTCCGACTCAGTGACTTCCAGCTCTCTTTCCAGTGAGCACAAAGCGCCATTTCGAAACCACCACGACTGTAAGATTCCCTCGACGCCCTCTACATCCAGGTATCAACCATTTCCTTTTCTTCATACTTGAAAAATCTGCATACAATTGGGCAATCGTACATCGCCTTCGAAAACCTGGTAAAAACTCGCCTGATCATCGCTGAGGGTAATCGGTCGAGTCGAATCGGGCCACTGCCTGCACTGTCATTCGATCGGGCCACTGCCTGCACTGTTATTCGTACGGGCCACGGCCTGCACTGTCATTCGTACTGGGCCACTGCCTGCACTGTCATTCGTACCGGGCCACTGCCTGCACTGTCATTCATCCGGGCCACTGCCTGACTCGATGACGCCTGGTCGCGCCTGCACTCCTAAGAAGCACTGGCCGGGCACTGAAGACAACTGGCCGACACTCAGATTAATCGGTACTGGCAACCAACTCACCCGAAATATTAAAATAATAATATATAATATAATAATATAATAAAATAATAATATAAATAAAAAATATATAAAAAAATAATAAAAAATGTAAAAAAAAAAAGATTTTCGTTTTTTTTATATACCAAAAAATATAAAAAAATGTGTTTATTTTTCTTGCATACGGCCAATACACTAGCATATTTTAAAAATTGTTTTCTTTAAAAAAATATATATATTATCTTGGGTTTTGAAGAAAAATGAGTTTTAGCATGGATTTTGCAAAGAAAAAATCATTTATTGCATTTTTGAGATTTTACAACATATTTGTAAAATCCAAAGGGTATTGGCCAATATTCAAAAAAATATAAAAAAAACTTTTCGGTGATTTATATATATATATATTTATTTTTTTTTATTTTTATTTTTATTTTTTTATTTTTTTTTTTTTTTTTTCGGAGTTTGGATAAATTCTATCCAAAATATTCGGTATAAATGATATATCTTTAACATGTAAATATTTTAGCAATTATAAGACAAACAAAAACATCAAGCAGCTTGCCTGAGGTAGGGCGTATTAGGGTGCTAAAACCTTCCCTTTACGCAACCAGATCCCTTACCCTAGAATCTCTGAAAGACCAGTCATAGGTTTCTAGTAACCATGATACTAGGTGGCGACTCCTTTTGTTATAAAAAAATAATCCCCGACATAATAATCTCTCCGCTCATGGGGACTAGTTGCCACGACGCCGCTCATGCCAGCTTTTGAGGTGCGACACGTTATTTCATACTTCTTATAAATTATTGAAAAATTACAAAAAAAAAAAACAAAAACTATTTTAGTTATCTTTATTTATAATTTAAAGAACATGGTGCTATCAAAATAAGAAAAACAATCCATTTAATAAAATATATGTTCTTAAGAATTTATTAAACCGCAGTCTTCCGTCCAATTTAGTAAAATATTAAAATTAAACTCTAAGTGAAAACACCATCTATCTTCTATGATTAACAGAAGCCATTAATGGTGGGCTAAAGTTTTCAACATATAAATCGGTACGTCCTGAGCGAGCTGGTATCTAAATACAAAGGGGATAAAAAATGGAAGCTGTCATAAATTAACTATTAATTCATATGAACAATCTGACGCATTTTTGTTGTCTGAGGATGGACAGAAGGAAAATTAAAAGCTGTCATCATATTAAATCCTTTAATTTGGGATGTCATCGTATTAAATAAAAAGTTGAGAAATAAATATTCAATTTTAAAGAGGCTAAATGCAAAATTATTATGAATTCACGAAGTAGAATTAAATTCTTTTAAAGGTATGTTTAACATTGTGTTTCAAAATTGTTTTTGAAAAAAAAATGATTTTTTTTTAATTTTTATTTTAAATTTAAAAAATAATGGTTTTAGATTATTTTCATGTGTTAATGTCAAAAATGATTTAAAAAAAACATCATTTAATGTATTTTTAAACGAAAAACAATTTCAAAACACAACCATAAACCCACCTAAATAGGCACTGAGATGCATTGCAGACACGAATGAAAGTATTACGGGGTGTTTGTCACTATGTTTAAAAAAGATTTTGAAAAATATATTTTTTTATTTTTATTTTAAATAAAAAAATTTCGATGTTTTTAAATTATTTTCATGTGCTAATATAAAAAATAATTTTTATAAAATATAAAAAAATTATTCTAATACATTTTGAATAAAAAACATTTTAAAAAACAATCATAACAAAATTCTCAAACAGTAAATATAAAATTAAGAACAGTTTTCATCAGTAATACTTTTTTTTCTTCTCTTGCTGCTATTATTATTATACATGGAATTTCTAAGACTACGTGAACAGACACAACATCCTTAGCAAAATGACAATAAGCAGAAGCCTTACATACACAAATCAATCAACGGTAAACCTTAAGAGGGCAGATGGAAGGAAGTATCCATGGATAGAAAGAGAAGGAGATAGCAGTAGCCGTGATAGGATGATCATACGAAGAAGAAGCCAAATGGTCAACTCAACCACTGTCAATGAGCATCATGATCCTCATCTCTGATCTGCAAATGAAATGTGTGTGCATGTGTGGTGTAGGGTTTCTCTGTGGGGGCATGGCCGACAAGCGTGGGGCTGTCTTGTCTTATCAGTTCCCTCTTTAGTGGCCCATTTCTTTTCGTTCAGATTTCAGACGGGGGATTTTATCTTCCTCTGCTTGTTTTGGTGCTTCCATCAAATTTACTTCCCTCTCCCTCTCCCTCTCCCTCCTCCATTATAGACTTCTGTCCTATATATTATTATTATTATTAATCTATATTTTGCATGGCCTCGGTTGTAGCTACCTAGTAACCTAGGCTAGGTCAAGACCTCTTACTAGTCAGGCCCTTCTCTCCCTCCCACCATCAAAGCTTCATCAATTATATGCTCAGAAGTCAGAAAGAAGGGGGTGTTGTGAATTATTGAGAATAAGAACATTTACATGGTTTTTAGCTGGTAGCGATAAAACATAATGACTGGTGAAGATATGTTAGATTGACTAATATTTACAGCATTACTCCTCAAAAAAATATGTATTTATATGATGGTTACTAGAATCATTGACTGTTATTTCAACCCATTATTCATCCTTAAGTCTTTTGCAACAGTGCATATATGACTTCGGGACAAGGATATCTTTGGTTTTATTACGAAATAAATTAAATAAAACCCCTTTATTTTAATTTTACCACTTACTCAAAACATTATCTTAAAGATTTTGTGTTCTTCCTTTTTATATTCTTATAAAAGCTCCAAAGTGAACTCCCGTAAAAAAAGAATATTGGAGCTCGGCAGTGCATCATCTCATGCTTATACAGCTTTTCCTGGAGGGATGAGTGAAATTTCTCGCTCTTGAATTCAACACCTTTCTAGAGTAAATGGAAACCACCTTAAAAGGGTTTCTTGATTGTTCTTGCTGGGACTCTTACTTTGAGAAAGCAACACAAAACAATTGGGATTGCTTTGAACAAGGTTAAATGAGCCCATTGTAGGATGCAGAAAAGGTAGAGATGGTAAGAGAGGGCCTGATGAGAGCCCATCAATGGTCGAATTTAACTTTGAACACCCCCAAGATGTTTCCCATGATAACATTATGCGAAGGGTCTCTGTCTTCTAAAACGTATGAATTTATAGGAAAGAAAAAAAAAATCAGCTTTTCAGTACTTTGTGCTAGTACTTGCACCTTGAAAGTCTATTAATGCAATCTTGAGTTTTTGTTTCGGAAGGTAAATGGATTGACCCAATACGAATTTCATTAAAACAAAAATTGCAAATTTATGTTAGAGAATGGAGGAATAGTGCTTGGCGGGCTGATACAATTTGTTTTGTAAGAAACTTGGAGGAAAATCTAATTTCTGGTGAACAAAAAACATCCCTAAATTATGCAGCTACAAAGCAATTAATTGATTAGCATACGCTTCTGATCTCTTTTGTTTTACAAGGTGCACACGCAAAATAAAATTATATGAGGTTTTCTATCTTCAGGTTTACAAGTAACCTGAGGTAAACAACTTGGATGCAAGCACAGCTTAAACAATTGCCCAAAACTTCTTTCTGCATATTAGTACAGTTTTCTATCTTCTTTTCTTTGTTTTCCAGACCATCCGATTCGACCTCCCACAGGAACTTTGGAGCTAAATCATGGATTCCTCATCTCTGATGATATCATAAGAGTCAGACATCGAAGTTGTATCAATATTATGTTATATAATGAATTATACAGCCCATTATTCACGTTCTTGGTATGAACGATGCTGGATACAGATAAGTGCACTGGTGTGATGAGCAGGTGGCATGGAGTGTATAGTTCAGAGAGGCTGGTCGTGGCTTTACATCTAGTTGCCTAAAGCCTATCCATTCTTCATCCTGGGATTCCGCATATAACTTCTCTGACCCCTAAGACTTTGATACATGAGTTTTATTGAAGGAGTAATGAATTGTCATTTTGAAGGTCTCTTACCATTCATGGAAAGCTCTCACGAAACCATTTTAGAGAATAATATAAATTATATTCTGGAGCCTTACTTAACAATTTAATTTTTAGTTGAGATGGTTCCTTAATATGGTATCGGAGCTTTTTTGACTCAGCGGCTATGAGTTCGATTCTCACCATCCTCATTCTATTTGATAAAAATCAAATATAAAGTAGTATGGACACGTGTGCAAGTTTCAAGCCCAAAGAGCTTTCACTTGAAGGGATGTGTTAGAGAATAATATAAATCATATTATGGGTCTCACCTAATAATTTAAGCTTCAAGGTGAGATGATCTCTTAACAAACCTCTGTCATAAATAACCGACAAGGTATTATTCATGCTTATGGGAACTATATTCATCACCCAAACAGGCATCGAGTTTAAAGCCTCAGAAAGTCCCCCAATAAAAGCATTCATGTTCATGACATTACGTATATATGTCTCATTGATATTCATCAGCTTCCAATAATGGACAACTTGATTTTGCCAGAATATAGCATCTGAAGAAAACTCTTCTTCAGTTATCCCTGCAACGAAAATGTGCACAAATTATCTTGTCAGCTTGAATATTTAACATGTTTTAAGAGTTTGCTAGATGAAATGCTGGCCATTCATCTGAAATTTCCCATGTGAATCCCGCCCCAATATGATTTTGATGACAGAACAGCAAAGTCAATCCTAGCAAGCTTGCCCCTAAGCTGCCTCCAACTACATGAAACTTTGAAATGTACGTGGTAGTTAAGATCTAATCTTTCACTATGCTCATCGCAGATGCACTGCAGTGAACTCAATTTTGAAACTAAAAGCTAATTTAGTATGCAAATTTGAAAAAGATACCATACTCAGACATGACCAGGGGCCAGGAGGGCAAGCAGGGATAAACATGATCATGCTCATCAATCGGCAAAAGTGAGGAGCGTAGTAATCGGGAGAAGAGTGATTTGATTCATAACTAGTTTTGAGAACCCGTTTCAAAGGCATGAGAAGAGAATAATTTCTTGATTGTAATGAATATGATGTTGAAACTAAAAGCCTTGATTAGTCTAGTTTCTTTATGGATTGGTATCAACATCTAAAACTAGACAAAGATGATGTTGAAAGAAAAGATTTTTATGCAAGAAAATATCTATGATATCCATGAAAAAAAAATTAAACTAAGATAAAAACAATATTTTTTCTTGTTTTTTTAACTGATATAAAACATTTCGGCAGTTTTGACCAATACGATACTAACAACTTTTATATTAATGGGATTTCGGATATTCATATTAGTATTTATTATTCCATATTCAGTATAAATAAAACAGTTTGTGTGAGTAAATAAAAATTGTTTGATCCTTCTAAAATTATATATTTTCCTTCTAGTTTCTTAAGAATACATTCTATATACTCCTGTTTATAATAGTTTACGTATCACTCAATAAAAAATTAGAAAAAAAATCAGGATTGTTGAGTTGATGAGTAAAAGCCAATTAGTTATTATAACCTTATAATCAATTTTATTTTTTTTTGCAATTAGTTATTATTACTTTATAATCAAATTTTTTTATTTTTATTTTTTTGCAATTAGTATTAGCTATTATAACCTTATAATCAATTTTTTTTATTTTTATAAAAAATAAAACTAATGGAACCTTGTAGGAAAAATCATTCCTAATATCTTTGCGTTTCAAAAACATTTTAAAAAAAATGATTTTTTTTATTTTTTATTTGAAATTACTATTTTGTATGTTATGAAATCATTTTCATCTACAGATGTCACAAATAATTATTTTTTAAAAATATATATTATTTTAATATATTTATAAAAAAATCAAAATCAATCACATAAGCTAGAATACTCCTGGCACAGCTGTTTTCTTCAGTTGGAGCCGATGAGCTTCCCACAACCCGGATTGGCTCCACAGAGGATCATTAATCAAGCAGGAAGGAACTTCATTTAGCTAGATGCTGGATATCTCAATCTTAACATTGACCTGCTCGAATTCCATGATGAATTGTTGACCTTTAAATCCGGCCTAGGGCTAATATTTGATGTTCTTTACTTTATTTTCTTTTCCACCAAGTTCTTGCCTTTCTTGGAGGCCCAATTTGATTCAAGAACTCGAGTGGACTGCTAACTTCAAAACCCTCGAATTTTGGACTTCTTTGTTTACTGGAATTCACTTTCCAGAAAATCATTTTCTAAAACTTCTTTTGTTTATTTGTCTTCCAGAAAGTTGATCAACAGAAAATATTTTACAGTCAAAGAAAAATTTGGCTTGATTTTCATGAAAGTGTTTCCCAAAAAATTTGGACAGAAAACATTTCTGGAAGTTGTGGAAAATTTAGAAATGTCATTATTTGCTGATTATATCAAATTTGATCCTCAAACTTTTGATTGTTATATATAATTTGTTTTTAATATTTATTTTTCAATTCCATCTCTTAAAATTTAATTTTTATATTAATTTTGGTCCTTATTTTTATAATTGCTATTTGCTTTTTTCTTATCATTTTTTTATTGAAATTTTTTATCTATCAAATTTGGTCTTCATTTTTTTTTATTGTTACTTATTTTATTTGAAATAATTTATGAAATGTTAATTATTATTTTAATTTATTCACCTTTCATTTTTTAATTTTTTAGATTTGATCTCTATTATTTTGATTATTATTTATTTTATTTGAGATAATTTATGAAATTATATTTTTTTTCAATGTCATTCTCATTCAACTTTTTAATTTGTAAGATTTGTTCCTCGTTATTTTAATAAACTTGAAAAAAAATTAATTTATTAATAAATTATTTTCCAGTTCATTTTCTACAACACAAACAAATACTGGAAAGTGTTTTCCAGTTCATTTTCCATAACACTACCAAACATTGAAATTCACTTTCCAAAAAAAACTACTTTCTAGCAAACAAACGGAGTCTTAGTCCGGTTTCCGAGTACTCCTTGAAGACCCCCATCAGCTCCCATGTGTTGCTAACCTATAGATAATTGCTACAAATCTATTTAAAACGAAGCTGCCTCCATTTCAATCAAATTAGACACCAATCACGGTGGGCTTCTAGTTTTAATGCTATGTAATCCAAATTATTCGTCTACGCTGCAGTTTTTTAAATGGCTTGTTCTGTGGTTTCCACTTCTCTTGGAGCTCTTTCTTGCGAAACCCCCGAGCTGTCTTCACCTGCAATGAAATGGAGTTGCGGGACGGTCTCCGTTTCCCCTTTGTGAGCTCCATGATCAAAGGGTATGACCCTCCATTCTCCATCAAAATCAAAATTTAAGAGTCAACAACGTTGGCACTCTACAAATCGCATTCACGATGCTGGCCGAAGTTTTGGGTCCATTAGGATCCTAGATAACTACTGGACATCACATAAATCGGGGCCTGTCTGGGTCCTTACCTCTTCAAATATCTCACGTTATGGGGTGGTCGTAGGGCCTTCCACGATGGGAGATTGAAGTTGGAACATTATACCAAGCGAATGCTTCCATTATTGCTTTATTGAATCCATCCATTGTTGAAAGCTGCATGCCATTTCAGACGGCAAGTGATTCCATCCGGCTATAATGGGATGGGAGTCATGGAACGAGTCCATGGATCATAGTTTGTTCCGAATATTAAGAAATCATCTCATTTAAAAGTTTAAATTATCAGGTTATATTCTGAAATATAATTTATATTATTTTTCAAGATGTTTTTCAAGCGAGAGCTTTTTGTGCTTAAAACGAGCCCTTTTAGCTTAAAACTTGCACAAATCTACACTACTTTATGTTTGATTTTTCATCAAATAGAATGAAAGTGGTGAGATTTAAATCCATAACCTCTGGGTCAATAAGGCTCTAATACCATTTTAAGAAATCATCTTATTTAAAAATTGAAATTGTTAGATAAGACTTCAAAATATAATTTATACAATTCTTTAAAACTAGCTACTCTTTGCTCAAATCAACTTAAAAAAGGCCTTTTAAAAATAATTCAAAGGAAAAAAAACTTTTATTTCAATTCAACTTAAAAATTGATCACATAGTTCATTTGTTTACTAGGTAGTCTTATTTGTCATCAAATAAAAAAAAAAACCATCATGAATATCTTATCTCAACTTTATATAGAGATAAGGAAAAACAATATATTGTAAATACAATAATTTATATATAAACACACCTGGTCAATATCCGTCCAATGAATATATTCCAATCCCCAATCAAAATCATTACTCTGTTCAAGATTCAAAACAAAACGGCCATGAAGGTTGTGGTGCATGGTGGCTTGAAAGTAAATTTAAATAACTTTTTTCAGAATTTTTATTATTCAAAACCAGTTAAAAATTACTGGAAAAAAAACACATCAATTTGATAGTTTCTCAAACAACAACCGTGAAACAAAAAGTCTGAAACCACTAGCTTGTCCTGGTCATGAAACGATAAAGTCCAGCCACCATTTTTGTTTTCTTTAACTAAAGTTGAAGGAGGAAGGGAAGTTTCCTGGAAAAGGGTCTCGACAATGGAGGAAACGCTTATCATGATGTCTGTGGCCATCCAAGCAAAGACTATGTATTTATGTATTTATTTATTTCTTTCTTTCACTTATTAAAAAGAAGATTAATGAAACATAAACAAGAAAGAATGATCAGCGCCAAATGTCATTCTCCTGACCATTATTACAAATCCAAAAGCAAGACAGCGATGCTTATCAGTATGTTTTGCAGTAGAAATTTCAATATGTTTTGTCTTCTTCCATGCATGATCTGCACCGGAATTAAGACCAAACACGAAACCATGTTCTTGCCCCTCGCTTCACGCCAAAAAATCGCCCATTTTCAGAGACTTCTACGGGTCTCAGCTTCGACCTATGGAAGGGAGATGTGTGTGATGAACGCATTTTAACCTGATTGAGTCTGAAGAACAGGATCTGGATTCCATTGGCAGAATCGATTCTACTGAAAGCAACACTGATTCAAACAGAAGTCAATCTCGTCTTCTAATCACCAAATAAGAAAAAAGAGAAAAAAACACGGACGGGGGATTATGTTTTGTAACCCACCGTTCATCTGTTTTGAAGAGAAACCTGTAAATCAAAGGGTGTGGTTGGAAATGTATTCAAAGCATATTTTTGTAGAAAAATAAAAAAAAATGGTATTTTTTTTATCGTTTCAATACGCTAAAAAACATTTATCGCGTCTGTCACCCCACAGATGTCTTACCTGCTTATTGCGCTTATCAGTGGACTCGAAAAATAATCGATGTGCGTGTAAACTGACTCGAACATCCCTTTAAAAAAAAAGCTAATATGGACCGATCAAAGTCTCCATGCATCGAATAATGTTTCTCGCAATAATATTACAATTACTTAAATAATTATGGGATTTCGATTTTTTTATTGTTTGAGAATATTCTCTCTTTAGTTAGAATACTTTGCACTCTACAAAATTAATATTTTCGTGGACATTCCCACCTTATTTTAACAACTATTTAATTGGAATAATTAATGGATATTAAAAAATTCGAATGAATGGATGATTAATGCAGCTTAATTAATATAATTATAGAGACTGATGAGGACGGGAATCTTGTGTTCATATAGCTAAATTATTATATAAAATTCATAAATAAATAAATAAATAAAAAGAGAAAATGACTGCATTCTGCAGCCGTCAGATAAAAAAATATCCATTGAAATATGGTTTGTAAAATATCCACAAAGTTATCTTTTCCTTTGATCATCCCTTTTTCACGGTGAGTCAAAGCTTCTCGATCAGTGGGTTTGCATCTGACCTAAATTTTATCTTCATAAAAATTATTATTATTATTTGTATAAATATTATTATTATTACTATTATTATTATTATTTGTATAAATCACGCGGTGTCCAGATGTTGGTTTAAACTAATTTACTCTCACACTGGGTGGGCCCCAAAAAGTGAAAATATTCCCCAAATAGCTTGCACTTCATACAAGACGAGGGAATGAATCTTTGACTTCTCTTAAAGAACGAGATTGCTCTCACCACTCACGTCAAGACCCTTTGATCATCCCTCTTTTCATGGTGAGTAAAAGCTTTTCGATCAGTGAGTTTGCATCTGAACTAAATTTTATCTTCATAAAAATTATTATTATTATTATTTATATAAATCACACGGCGCTTCATACAAGACGAGGGAATGAATCTTTGACTTCTCTTAAAGAACGAGATTGCTCTCACCACTCACGTCAAGACCCTTTGATCATCCCTCTTTTCATGGTGAGTAAAAGCTTTTCGATCAGTGAGTTTGCATCTGAACTAAATTTTATCTTCATAAAAATTATTATTATTATTATTTATATAAATCACGCGGTGTCCAAATGTTGTTGTTATTATTATTTGTATAAATCGCGCAGTGTCCGTTGGTCTAAACTAATCCATTTTCACACCGGGTGAGCTCCAAAAGAGTGAAATGAGCTCTAAAAAATGAAAGTGCTCCCATGTAACCGGCTCATACAAGAGGATCGGCACTCAAGACCCCTTGGATATTATTATTATTATTATTATTATTATTGACAATAACCTCAATTAGCGCAATAAAAAAGGCAACGGATAATCTGGTATTTATCGCTATTGTCAAATCTCGGTGCTCAAACCTTATCAGATCAGAACAAGTATCGGGATTCAAATCTGCCGAAATCGATCGCATCTTATCCCGTCAGTGGCGGGTGGATCGGCCAATATGGAGAAAATCGTCGATCGTCATGTATGATGGATGCAATCATCATATGATCATCAAAGCCACTTCTTGCAATTCATTAATATATGATTAGCCAACATCATCCATGCAATAAACCCACAGATCACTTGAACGATAGGAATTCTTTTTCCTCATATATACCGTAGAGGGAATTACAATTTTCTCAGTAAGATCAACCAATCACAACCGTCCGATTGGGTGATCCTTTCTCCGTGATCTCACTAGCTAACCCCACACGATCTACTAGACACCTCAAGTTAAGAAAATAAGACCCAGAGAGTTTTTTTAGAAATAAAAGAGAGGACATTTTTTGAAGGGCAACGAACAAACAAACAAGCAATCACCACATGATTTAATATTTATAATCACGATGTTATTATCACAAAATCATGATCTCTGCAGCTCCATCATACGACAAAAGTCCTCAAAACACACAAAACCTTCTCCGTTCCTATCAACCACTGCTATCATACCCTTGCAATCCTCTAACGTGCACTTTTCGTCGCCAAATGTCTTGTAAACATTTAATAGTTCCTCTGCCGTTATCTTTCCGTCACGATCGGAATCAAAAAACACGAAGGCGTCTCTCAGCTCGTCATCCCCGGCCGGCTCGCAAGACGACCCGAGACGACTCGCGAGTGCCTCGACACTAATATGGTCCACCTCACCTAACATAACGGTCATCTCCTCGGTGCTGGGCGGCTCGGCCCCGAGACGGGTAAGAAGAGCCTCCAGCTCGTTTCTCGAGACAAGGCCGTCGTTATCTTTGTCGATTACCTTAAAAGCTTGGGTCAACCCGAAATAAAAATCGGTCGACATATCGGACCAGTCACACGATATTTGTGGCAAAACACTGGTAGGTGTCCGTAAACCAGCGTTGGCTGCGGAGGAATCGGGCTTAACGTTAGAAACGGAGGCATCGGAGGAGGAGGAGACAGAAACAGAGCTAAACGACGATGGTTCTGATCTTGATAGGATGGATCGGTCTTTTTTGGAGCCGAACAATCGCTTCGGGCTGAGTTTTTTAATGAGTTGCATGGCGATATTTGAAGGATTTGAGAGAGACCCGGAAAGAGAAATGGGCTATAATTAAGAAAAACAGGAGAAATAATTGAAGATCTTGAGACGAAAGAGAGCAGATGGTGGTGCTTAAATTGATGCGGGGTGACAGCCATTGAGGCAACTTCCACGAAGCTTCCATGAAGTGTAGTACACTATATATATATATAGATAGATGCATGTCTTTGTCGTGTATTTATACGTTGATGATGGTATTATTTTTCTATCATTTACTCATATACAGTATAATTGTATATAGTCAAATCAATAAAATAGAAAATAAAGTGTTTCTTCCGCATGATTGATCTGTGGTGTGGATTGTCATGTTGTAAAGCTTAATAATTATTATACATATAAAAATGGTTTTATACTGTATAAATAACACAATTAGAATTTTCTTTAATTTCTTACTATAAATTTATATTTGTTTTTATATATAAAAAACATTTTTCTCTGAAATTATTTTTCAATATATTTTATTATATGTAAGAATCAAATTTTTTTTATTCACAATTATATTTTTTACTTATTATCAAAAAATATATTAATAACACCATATTAATTTATTTGTGTTAGGAAAAAAACTATTTGACATGCAATTATGCAAGTTGCGTTAACGCATTTATTTATTTATTGGCACAATTAACACAAAATCCTTTTTTATTTATATTTCGGATTTTTTTATCCATAAAATAAGCATTTGAAAAGTTTATATTTTTTATAATTTTTTGATAAAAAAAATGGGTCATATAACTAGTAAATAATATTTACTAAGCAATAAATGATAAGGTGGAGGTGTGAAAATATTAAATAGCTAGTTACTATATAATTTTGTTTTTATTACGCAGTAGGCTGGACCATGTTTTTAAAAATGTTACAAAAAAAAGTTATTAAGAGCTCAAAGATTTTTTTATATCACTGTCGGGGTTGGTGTAGGTGTCGGCACCTCTGATTGTACGAAAGTTGGGTTTTGTTGCGGGTCCCGAACTCCTATTACCTCTTCTTGGTGGTCCATTCCTTGTGTTTGAGTAGCCGCTGTGGGTCTAGTTGAAGGACCCTCTCCTGAAACACTTCTTAATGCTTGCTCGAGTAAAGCGGTAAGGCTAGCCACACTAGCTTTCAGAGAATCCAGTTCTTCTTGGAAATCAGCATCACGGTGTGCGCGTTCTTCGTTCTCCATATTTCTTTGCTGGGGTCGAGTGGTAGGAGCTCTTCGGGGACCTATATTTTGACCTGTTGATGATATGTTATGCACGGTGATGGATGCATGTGGATGTAAATGTATGGCAAATTATCAGGGAGTTTGTAATCAAAGGCAAGTTCTAAGTCATTATATGAGTGGTAAGCCTTCTATCTGGTCTCAAAAGAGTCTATGAACTGACCAGTGACCGCCTCACGTGAAGGTGGTGTAGGGGTTTACAAGAAATGGTTGGGGCACAATATGACCGCAATTATCGAGTAAACACTCAGTTCATAGTTGGATGTTTCACGAATCTGAACCCCGACTGAAAGTCATGAGGCAGACCAATAATCCCCACCTAACCTAGAATTTGGGTTTATTTGCAAAATTAAAATGCATGATGAAAATAATTCCCATCCGATGATATGCATTGTCTGAAATTAAAATTACATGCTAAAGCAGCAAGAATGCGAGTAAAAAAATGAACTTAAAAATAACAATCAGACAAACAATGCTCAGTCCGACAAGTCCCCAGCGGAGTCGCCATATGTCGCGACGACGATTTTTGGGATGCGTTTCGCGCCCCGCTTTCACCCCGGGATTCGGGGAGAGAAACAGCGCGCGGTAAAAATGGGGGTTGTTTATAATCGTAAAATTTACGATTATAATTCTAAGGAGTCGCCACCTAGTATTAAGGTCACTAGGAACTTATTGGTCTGCGAGAGTCTTGGGTAAGGGGACTGGTTGCGTAAAGGGAAGGTATTAGCACCCCTTATACGCCTTACCTGAGGTAAGCTGCATTGTTGTTTAATTGTTTTTCTAAGTTAAAATTTTTACACTGCATTTAAAAAAACATTTTTTTTTGTCTGCGGGTGTACTCTACAATGTAATTTTACACCGCAGTTATAAGTTTTTTATATATCTACGGATGTACTTTACAATGTAATTTTACGTCGTAGTTAAAATCTTTTTTAATCTACGGACGTATTTATACAATGTAATTTTACACCGTAGTAAAAATTTATTTTATCTGTGGGTGTACTTTACAATGTAAATTTACACTGCGAAGGCTAAAAAAAATAATTGTTAAATTATTTTGACATTTTGGCCGACTTCCAATGGATAATTGTAAACTGGTTACGATATCCAAATTTCGTTTTAAAAATATGGAAAAACATGCAACATATCTTTTACGAAAAATAGAATGAGAAAAGTTTTGGAATCCGGTCGTATGCACAAAAAACAAATACATTTTTTATATTTTGAATTTTTTGTAATAAAAATAATGATAAAAAAAATACTTTTTTTTGTCAATTTGTATTTTATTTTTTTTATTTTTTTTTCTTTTTTATATATATATTTTTTTCTTTTTTATATTTGTTTTTTGAGGGCTAGGTTGTCAGCCACCCGGAGTGGGCTGGGCTCCCAGCCAACGTGGGATGGGAGCCCAAGTGGGCAAAGGGCTGGGCTTCCAGCCATCATGGGCTGGAAGCCCAGCCTTGTGGCTTCCGGGCCGGGCAAAAGCCCGACCCGAATCGAGACCCGGTTACTGTTGTGGACAGTAACCAGGACGAATTTACACAGAGAAGAAGATGAACAGTAGTTGCATGATTTTTCAAGTACGACGAATGATTATTCTGTTTATACCTTCGTGTAGAGGACGTTGAGGTGGTTCTTGTGGTCGTGGTGGCGCCAAGAATGGTTGTCTGAGGTCGCCGGAAAAAGCTTTGGAAGTGGCGGGGTTGTGTGTGCGGCGTTGGGGTTGTTCTGCCTTGGCTTCGCCTGAGCTTCTGGGGAGGCTGTCTGGTGTGGAGTGGTGATCTTCTGCAATGACTAGGGTGGCTCTCGGTGGTCTGGAGTGGTGGCCGGGAGCTGCTGACCGGGGGAGAGAGAGAGCTTGGTGGAGACTGGTTTCTTAGAAAGAGAAGCAGACGTATATTTCAACAAAATGCTCTATCTATTTCTTCACCTCTGTCTATTTCTGTGTATTCCCTCCCTTTCCTTTTTCTTCCCTCGTTTTTCTTTCTCTCCTTTGTTTTTCTTTTCTTCCTCTCTCACGGGATTCTCTCTTTTCTTTCTTCCTCTCTGTCTTTGTTTCTTGCCTCTCTGTCATTGTTTCTTGTCTCCAATTTTTCTCCCCCTCCCTATCTGCATGCTGCAAATCATATTTATAACAAAAAAATGCATGCATTGTGTGTGTGTGATGTGGCCTCTGCAAAAATGCAGAGGGCTGAGGCAATGCAGGTTGTTCCTGCATTGGCCTCTGCATTTTTACAGAGGGAGGGAATATTGCAGCGTGTTCCTGCACTGTGAACAGTGCAGGAACATGTAAAATTAATGTGACAAAAATACAATTTGGTCCCTCAATATTTGATTGGTTCAATCGCACCCCCAATTAGTTTTAAACTTTTAATTTGATGCAATTGTATCATCGTCAAAATTTCAACAGCAACCTTAAATATGCACGCCCTTTTTATTTTGGTCTCTGGTTTTCGATTGCGCGATTTAACCTTCAATTGATTGTTAAATTGTCAATTCGTTCAATTTGGCCCCTGATTTCGCATTATTGACTTAAAAATTCAAATCGGTCCCCGAAAATTCCATTCTCATCAATTGAGCCCGTATTAAATTCAAGAAATAGATTTATCATTGACCAAGCTCTTAATAAAATTAATTTGACTAATTTAAAGTATAATTAAGTCCTTGCACTTTATTAAATCCTTCAATTGGACCTTAAATTAATTCCCGATCATAATTGAATTTTAAATTTGTCAACAATTACATCGATAAATTATGTCATTTAACTTAGTTTCTGCACAGATTCATTCATCGATAAATTATTTTTGCCTTAAATTTGTATTTTCTCAATTTTTGGAACCAAAGAGATACGATTGGGCTCGCGAAAACAACCAAAATTTTCACATCGATTTTTCTACCCATGCCGACTCCTTTTATTTTATATTATTTTATATTTTTATTTTATTTTGGGGAGTAACCCAAAAATTGGGTTACGACACTTATTATCAAAAAATATATTAATAACACCATATTAATTTATTTGTGTTAGGAAAAAAAACTATTTGACATGCAATTATGCAAGTTGCGTTAACGCATTTATTTATTTATTGGCACAATTAACACAAAATCCTTTTTTATTTATATTTCGGATTTTTTTTATCCATAAAATAAGCATTTGAAAAGTTTATATTTTTTATAATTTTTTGATAAAAAAAAATGGGTCATATAACTAGTAAATAATATTTACTAAGCAATAAATGATAAGGTGGAGGTGTGAAAATATTAAATAGCTAGTTACTATATAATTTTGTTTTTATTACGCAGTAGGCTGGACATGTTTTTAAAAATGTTACAAAAAAAAGTTATTAAGAGCTCAAAGATTTTTTTATAAATTTTTTATCTTGAAGGATAAATTCAAAAGCATAAAAATTTTGACAAAAAAGCAAGTGAAAAAAATGATAAAATTAAAATAAATACTATTACTACTGAAAACAAATAATTTGATTTGAATTACAAAAATTAAAAATAACAATAACTTTGACAAAAATGCCAAGGGAAAAAATAAGAAATCAAAAGAAGAAGTACCAATTAAAAAACCATTATCTACACAAATTATAATTAAATGACTCAATTGAAAACAAATAAAACTTTAATAAAAGAGAAAAGGACCAAAATTAAAAATCAAAACTAAGAGGATAGATTTAGAAATACTAGTAAAACATAGGGATTGTTTAGAATGACTAAAATTATAAAACAAATAAAAAATAAGAACTGAAATAAAAAAAAATAAAAAAAAAATGAGAAACTGCAGTTGAGGGACAAACGTAGCAAAAAAACTTCAATAAAAGAAATTAAGGTGAAATAAAAAAATTAAAAGAATAAAAACTAAAATGAACAAACAACAAATAAAGAGGACATGTTTGGATTTTAGCATTCTTAAGAGAGAGAAGAAAAGATAAACAATAGACCACTAGCGATAATCCGACTACCATACATCCGCACGAGCCATATCATGTGAAAGAGCACGAGAAGACATACATAAAGATAATGAATGGCCAAATTTGGCCATTGTATGAAGTTCCATGCACCACTTTTATAGCGTGGAAGTCTCTAAATCGATGACGCGTGTGTCCACACGTGCCAACACGTCAACAATATTTTAATTTAAAATATAAAATTATCTAATCATCTTTCAAACCCCCTCTATAGAAACATCAAAATACCATCTAAGTTATATATATATATATATATGTATATGTATATGTATATGTATATGTATATTCTAAGGTTAAATTCATTCCTTTACTATACATAAAAATGGAAAAATCTGAAATACCTTTGTCCAACAAGAAAGTTAATTCTCTTTACGATTTATATGGGAGATGTGATCTGCTGATGATGGGACCTGCCTTCCATGTCTTGGAAATCACAAACCGAAAAAGAATGCGTCTTTCTTTTCTACTTGAAAGTTAATTCTCTTTACGATTTTTGTCCCGATCCTCTTGTTTTCTAGCTTGTTGTTGCGGGTGGTAAGAGATATTTTGTTTCAAAAATAATTTTCTTAAAAAGTATTTTTTTTTTATTTTAAATTATTTTTTTTATATGTTTAAAATCATTTTAATAGGCTGATATTAAAAATAATTATTTTTTCAAAAAATATTATTTTAATTTATTTATAAAAAAATAAACTTTTAAAAATAATTTCAACTATACTTTTGAATAAATACTGTAGTTTTTTCGTGGTAAGATTCATCATGGGTGTGAAGATGAATGGTTGGCTTCAAACCTCTGGGAATATCATAGCTTTCAGACTTAACATGTCCACTAATCTGAAAAGGAGCTTGATTTGTTGAATTACTGTGTTAATTAATCACTTATATAGGATTAGTTTGACTTAATTATTCCCACTAGAGTAAAAATATTTTATTTTATTTTATTAACAGGATATTGATTTAAAAAGGTAAATAAAACCATTAGAAATTTGATAAAATTGAATATGTTTAACAGAGTTAATAATTTATTTTAATTAAGTAAAAGCTTAATCCAAGTGACAAGAACCTGGTCACTTAGATTTTGGATTCTGCTAGCTGCCGATCAGGAGTTAATTAATTAATTAATTAATTAATTCCCCAACCACCTTGTTCTGATTATTTGTTTTTTAAAACATTAAAAATAGTTGAACCTTCATCACTTTCCGGGAAAATGCTGTGCGTTTGGTGTCATGACTTTTCTTCTTCTTCCCGTTTCGAAACCTAAAATTTCAAAGGCATGCAACGGGCCGACGATGAAGTTTCAAGTTATTTCAGCACTAATACAAGAAACACTTTTAAATTCATCGAAATTTATGTTTTCAACAATAATTCTATAGATGTTTTATCACTTTTAATAGATTATAAGTTTTATTCTCTCTACATCTTTGTATTTATTTTCAAGATAAATCCAGAAAATAACTAACAAGATTTAAAATTTTCATGTTAATGTGCGCAAATTAAAAAAATTATGAGAGAGAAGAGAAAAGCACTGCCGACCTTTATTGTAATTTATTCTTCTAATAAAAACCCTTGGATGGAATGTGCTGCGCAATTCCCTTAGTTTTTACAGCACACTTTTTTCTTTTCTTTCCCAGATACAGGGTTTCTTTTTTCGATTGTAAAACAAAAGGTTGACCGATATATAGGGTGTGTTTGGTATTGCGATTATTTTTATAATTGAAATTTTAAGAAAATAGTTTTATAAAAATATATTTTTAGTTACGGTTTATAACTGAAATTGAAGTGTTTGGTTAAAACTGCGGCTGAGTTTGAGGTTAATAAAAAATAGTTTCATATGTTTTGTTACCAAACTGTTCATATTACTGTCAACATGTGAAATCACTTTAAAGTGTGTGTGTATATATATTGTATTTTAAATATTATATATTTAATAATCATAATAATAAAATATAATTAATTATTCAAGTAAATTAGACACTTGTTTTTATTCTCTCATCAAACTACTTGTAATTTCATCACGAACTAAATTCATATATGAAAGCCTCTGCGATCCTTGACTATTTGACTGAGGTATAACATCTAGTAAAATATCATCTAAAATAAAATTAGGATTGCGAGGCAAAAAATATATTGTAATCTCCTTCTAATATATTTATTTATATTTTAATTAAGTTTTTAGATTATTTTAATATTAAAAATATCCCCCCCCCTCCCTTTCTCTCACTTTTTTAGGTTTTGCTTGTCTATGCCTGCGGTATGTGAAGGAGAAGAAATGAGGGTTTGATTTGGAATTAAATTCTAACGGCAATTTCTGTGGTGACAATAAATTTATTATGGATGAAAAACAATGAAAAACAGCTACTAGCTACTTTTCATGAACCGGTGGTGTGAAAGGTTTTAGTGGTGAGCCCCATACAAATGTGTTGATGCTTTTATAGATAACCAACTAACAATTCAGTAGTTTTTTTTTTCAAACATGGTTCAAACCACAATACCAAACAACCACTTATTGTCATTATTTTCCTTAAACATATATGTTCGAGCAGCTTGCACGCACCTCGACTCAAACCTAAGATTATATCATCTCACCACTTACCACCTAGAGTTTATTAGCTCAATACAAAAAGACTTGTGACAAAGCCATTTGAACATCGGAGAACAATGGTTAATCATTCAGCGAATGATTTTACAGAAGTTTTATATTGACGGGATGCAATTCATTCTATCAATTTTTTATAAATTATAATACTCAAACTATAATTATTGTTAAATTACAATCGTTATTCTTGTATTCTTGTATAATAAAAAGTTTTGTATTTTAGCATAACAAAATGTATTGTAGGTTTAATTTCCTATATATGTACTACTGTAACAATTGAAAATCAATCAAAATACACTAAAAGTTTTTACATGGTATCGAGCAAGTCTAATTTTTTTCTCGTATTCTTCCCTCAAATAATTGTTTTCTCTCCCGAAGCTACAATGTTCTCAGATCTGCTCAACGAATCGCGAATCTGTTCAAATCAAAGGTCTTACTCGTGAGTGTTCATCGGAAAAACCAAGATCACTATAGTGTTTTTTTAAACCAGAAAAAATAGGAAAACCCATCAAACTCAACTCAAATCACCAATCATTCAAATAACCCAAAAAAACCCATCTCAAATAACCTCGTTCACCTTTCATCACAAAACAAAAAAAAAATGGAAATCAATACAACAACCATATCTAACTTCACTCCGACGACACCAATCGTTGTTTATCAAGACAACTTTGCATTCTCAACTGGCATTATGCTAGATGAAACAATTTTTTCACTTTAGTCTCAACTCATTGAAATGAGAATCAGGGCTCATAACAAAGCCGTATACCTCACCGGAGACATAGAAAAACCAGAACCCGACAACCTAAAATTAGAATCATGGATCACTGACAAACATCGAGTAAAAAGCTAGTTGGGAGATGTGTCCACTATCCAAAAGCAAGAAAATAGTTGGGTGCAAATGAGTATTCATTGTAAAACTCAAGGCGGATGATAGTATTGACTGGTATAACAAAGCTAGTTGTGAAGGGGTATATGCAGAAGTATTGATAGATTATCAAGAGACTTTTGTCCCGATTGCAAAAAACAATACTATCTGCATCCTCATATCTTTAACAGTTAAACGAGACTAGGTCCTGCAACAATTCGATGTCAAGAATGCTTTCCAAATGGAGACCTTAAAAAAAAGTCTACATGGAGTTGCCACTTGGAGCTAAACACAAATCCTGGTATAGAAATTAAGTTTGCAAACTAATGAAAGTATTATACGGTATGAAACAGTTACCACGGGCATGATTTTGAATATTCTCCTCTACGATGAAGGAATTTGTGTATAAGCAAAGCAACTCTAATCACACTTTGTTTATAAAGCACAAAGAAGGAAAGATTACAACATTGATTGTGTATATGGACGATATGGTCTTAACAGAAGATGATCCAGAAGAAAAAAAGGGCTACAACAATTCCTGACATCAAAATTTGAAATGAAAGATCTCGGACAACTGAAATATTTCTTAGGGATCGAGGTCTCAAGGTCAAAAAGCGGGATATGTCTATTATAACGAAAATATATGTTAGATTTGTTAATAGAAACTGAAATGCTTGCAAGCAAACCAGTTGACACACCCATGAAAATGAATCACATGCTGGGAGAAACGGAAAAAACAGACGCCAACGAACAAAGGATGTTATCAACGATTAGTTGGAAAATTGATATATTTATCACATACAAGGCTAGACATAGTCTATGCAATAAGTATGGTAAGCCAGTTCGTGCATTCACTAGGAGAAGAACATATGGAAGCAGTATGTCGGATTTTAAGGTATTTGAAGAGTGCACCGGAAAGAAGACTATTGTTTTCTAAAAAGAAGGTCCACGAGATTGAAGGGTATACAGACTCAGATTGTGCAGGAAACTAGATTGATAAGAGATTAACATTATGTTATTTTATGTTTGTAGAAGACAACCTTGTCACTTGGAGAAGTAAGAAGCAGAAATTGGTCGCTAGATCGAGTATAGAAGCAAAATACCAAGATATGACTCATGATGTGTGTGAATTATTATGGATAAAACATGTGTTATAGGATTTGAGAATTGATTATAGGATATCCATGAGTCTACATTGTGATAATAAAGTGACTATCAAGATTGCACACAATCATGTACAACATGATCGTACCAAACATGTCGAAGTCGATCGACATTTCATTAAAGAAAATCTTGATCAAAAAAATATACAATTTTCTTTTGTTCGGTTCGAAGATCAGTTAACTGATATAATCACAAACATAATTTCAGGAAGGGTATTATATGACACTATTAAAGTTGGGCTGATAAAAATCTATGCTTTAGCTTGAGCGAGAGTGTTAAATTACAGCCGTTATTCTTGTGTAACCAAAAGTTTTGTATTTTAGCATAACAGAATGTATTGTAGGTTAAATTTCCTGTATATATATACTACTACTGTAACAATTAAAAATCAATGGAAATACACTGAAAGTTCTTACAATTATCATTATCAGTTTCTATAAGGAGGAGAAAGAAAAAAAAACAAAGAGGTTAAAAATACTGATAAATCTGTTGATTTACATGTGATTTTTTTTTTCTGTGTATATATCTTTTTAATGAACATTTATAATCTGAGCAAAATAAAATTATTTTCACTGTTTTTTATTTTCTAAAAAGGTAGAAAAATCGAGTTTAAAAGGAGGAGGAGCTGGGAAAACGATGCTTGCATGGATATTCATCCCATGAATTTCTTGGACAGAACTTTGACACCGAACTGGCATGAGGCAATTGCATGGAAGGTTTCCAAGTCTTTCATTTCGGTCGACAAAAAACAAATAAAAAACCAGTCGCCATTCTTAAGCTCTTTAAATTTCTCTTCTTGACTTTTCTCGTCGACATACAAGGATGAAAAAGTTAGGTCTATCACTCATTTCCTGCATTTGAGGTTGCTATCCTTTATTACAACAGTGTTGCTATGGTGGGGTTTTTAAAGTATTTTTATTTAAAAATATATTAAAATAATTTTTTTATAAATATTTTCTAAAAACACTTCCAAACATCCCTAAATAAATAAGAAGTCAAGCGAAAGCACATTAATGGCAGTTGAAGGTGGTGTTTTTAAAAATATTTTTTTGTTTAATTTTTTATTAGTATTATTAGATTGTTTTAATATGTTAATATCACATAATTAAAAAAATATTATTTTAAGGTATAGAAACAAAAAAATATTATTTTAAATAATAACCTCTATTAAAATCTTAAACACGCTTGAAGACTCGAAGGTAAGATCCTTAGTGCATGCTCCATAACATTCCACCAAAATTCTTTATTTTTTATGTATTTTATATATTTTTCTTCAAAATTAATCAGATACTTTAGCTAATTTTATGAGTTTTATTTTGTTAATTTGTTTCCATGTTTTGAATTCCTTATAACTTTTCAACTCCTAGATCAAAAATATATTACATGAATCTTATTTTTTATGGGAAAACAAAAATGTGACCATTTATATAATTTCCTTAGTTTTTTATTTTATCCAGAATACGAGAAATTAATTGATGAATTTGAAAAATGATATTTGGTTTTCAATGAGAAAGAAGCAAACAATTGGGAGTAAATTTTGTCTTTAAGAGTACCCGAATCAAAAGGAAAAACATTCAAGGGCCGAACTGCCCTTTTCCAGGGAGTCCATGGCACCTCCAAATGTTTGAAACTTTTCAATTCAACCCTTTCATAAAATGTTATATTTTCTCCTTGGTCCTTCTAAGTTTAATCAATTAAGATCTTTAATTTGGTGCCTCCTCTTCAGAAATCCTAGTTCTCCCATGAAAACTTCAAGTCCTGAAAATAGTCGATTACGAATCTCTCCTGACTTTTAACCCCTTGTCAAACCAGTCCTTTTAAAGTTTAAACTCTTGCAATTCTATCATCCAGGAAATTGTTATCTCAATTAGGTCCCCATTGTATCATGTCCATGGATTAATATAAAACCCTTATCAAGATTAACCACTATGATTTCGAAACACTCCCCTGTGCATCATGGAAATTACAGCTCCAGTGCCAACAAGGTCTTAGTCTAGTGGTCGAAAGGAGTTTTGTCTTTCTCCATCCCAAATTCAATTCTTGTCAGACACGTCTGTCACCCTCGCAGTGCTTTACTCTGCTCATTGGGCTTGCAGAATGTTCAATGAAGCCGAGAATTTAGTGTCTTGGTCAAGTGGTCATAGAGGGTTTTGTCTTCCTCCCATCCCAAATTCAAGTCTTGTCAAACACGTCATCACCCCATGGTGCTTTACCTGCTCATTGGGCTTGCAGGATGTTCAATGGACCCGAGAATATAGTTATGGTGCGCGCAAAGCAGTCCGAACACCCTAGTTATAAAAAAAAATTACAGCTAAGAAACTTTTACATATAATATTACGTGATAAAGATCAATTATCACAAATCCCGTGATAGGTTCCTGGTGTGATTGAAATTAGGTCAGAAATTAAGAAGGTGGCCCACATCTTACCAGAAGAGAAGTAAAAAAAAAAACCCAACGCGTTCAAGCCTGACATATTTATGAGATTGCAGGTGGAGGAAATGCTGATGCAGGTGAGGAAGGCTGGCGTCCACCATAATTTAATGTACAGGTAGGAAGGAAACCCGAGGAGGAGGATGGTGGGAAGTTGACAAGAACAGTTCCACAATTACGGCGGAGATTGATCGCACTTTTGGCGCCGACCACTACCGGCACGCGGAAACAGTTCGGCACACGGAATTCTTTTACTTCATAAATAAAATCATAGCTCATAGTTTATAAATAAACTAAACATAATCTTAGAAAGTCATAGTTCATAGTATATAATATATGGAAATAACATGTTTTTCCAGCTAAATTCATAAAATATTCCTGTTCGTATGCCAGGGAAATATAATAAAACGATGTCGGATTCTACGAACAGCTGGACATTCTCTTCACTTTCCATCACATTGTTGCTCCGAATCACAAAATGCTTAAAACGTTTTTGTTTTTTTTCGGGGTATGTCAACCGACGATATGGCTCATGCTTTTGATTGGCTTTCAGAAATAATTTTGAAAAAAAAATATTTTATATTTTATATTAAAAAATTAGTGTTTTTAGATTATTTTTATGGATACTTAAAAATATATCTTAATATTTTAATATATTTTTAAATAAAAATATTTTTAAAAACAATCGAAACAACATTACTAAAACTTCCATATTTTGTCGTGTTAACTCAGTGGGAATCAGTAGACCACGAGCATCCACCATTGCTTGTCGAGTGGTGTAGGAATGAGAGGGAAAGGGAAAATTGTGTTTTCAGTTTTGACGTGTTTATATCCGCTCCTTTCTTTCCTCCCTTGATGATGAATCTGCTTACAATTGTTATCAAATCAAATTCAGCTCCAAATATAAATAAATATATTTTATAATCCCCAAATAAAAATATAAAATAATAGTTTGTGATGAGAACTAGATGAATATACTATCAGAAAATTATATATTCAGATATCATCTAACAATCAAATAAAGATTTTAAATCAAAATGATTTTTAATATAATATTTGAATTTTATTAATTAAAAGTCTGTTTGAAAACGTAGTTGAGATTGAATTTCAAAGTGTTTCAGATTCAAAAATATATTAAAATAATATTTTTGATACT
>CM063603.1:3477061-3689691 GCA_032356905.1 Salix exigua | reverse complement strand
TAGAAGGGCTGATCATTGATCTCCAGAATTCTAGCTCCTCTCGGCCAATTTCCATACCCGCCATAGCCAGTATGCCTAGCATAGCATAGCCAGAGTAATAGCCAGTAGGGACAGCACCAGTCCAATCCATGGTTGTGCCCTGCAAACACAGCCTGCCACAATCCAAACAAGTACGATCAATAGTCACCTTGTTTGACTCTGTCCCTACCATTGAAGACTTCATTATTGGGTCGTCAAAACTAGTTGGGACGCCAAGTTATCTGCTCGATAATCTTCCTTCAAGTTTTGAAAGTTTGAGTTAATTTTCAAGCACTAAACACTGTTTCTTGAGCAGGTCCTCACCTTGACAGATGACCGCTTAGCCAGCATGTCCATAATTCCCAGTTCAGCTTCTTGAGCAGCAACTTTTTCTTTGTTAATGGAGCCAACACAAGGCTTGTGTATCCTTAACCTGGGAGCCACATTCTTGTAAGCTTTGCTTGGTATATGCCAGAAGACAACCTCAGGAACCCTGTCATAAAAGAAAAAGAAAACACATGGTTAATCAAACTCCCACTTGTTCCATAAATTTTAGGCCAGTATCGTTTCACATCCCGTGTATACGATCAATTGGGACCCCCATAGATTGGATCTTCCGGATCGACCACGACTAATCCTTCTCTGCTTAGCTGCTGACCACTCTAGAACAAGACAGGCCATTGGCCCCAGGAGTCCAGCTCACTTGTGATAGCAAATGGCTAGTACCTTGTATCAGGGTTGATCTCCTCGGATACATGCTGGAACCATTCTGCCTGAGCGTTTGAAATAACTTCAGGATAGGACCCGCCACCAGAGTCGAAGAAATACATGAACAGAACTGGTGACTCTGGATCATCCGATGATGAGAGCTGGAGGACATAGTTGGATATACTTGGCCACAAATTTCTTGGACCAGTTTTAGACAACGTTAGGAGATTATCTTCAATCTCCTTCTTCATCAGCTCTATCCGCCGTGTGCCTCCGAAGCTACAGTACCTTTCCCCTGGAACGGAAATTGCACCCCTATGTAAGAAAAGATAGCATCAATCTCTCTAAAAAGAAACAGCAATGAACACACTAGCTCGAAGAAAGAGTCTCGATCTCGAAAGGAAAAGGATCAATAATCTTGGGAAACAGGAAATCCCAAGTAAAAAACAGGCTTAATGGGTTATCAAGAAATTGTTAATTACTCCATTTCCATGACTTTGAAGTTAAAACGCTCTGGTCTCACCGGAGCATGACGATGCGTTCGGTGCAGGGCAGTGAATTGGAGGGATTCCGGGAGAAGAAAACCAGGCCATTGGCCACTCAAACGGTGCATCGTCGTGATTGCCGAAGATACTAGCCCATGGTATGCCCCTTGCCCTTGTCGGAGATATTGCTTCATCCCAAAACAAGCTTGCGTTCGCAATTGGTATGTTGTTCGCCGTTATTACATCCCCGAGATATATCACAAAATCTGCTAAATACTCGTATTATTATTATTATTATTATTATTAACTATAATTTAATTAAAAGAAATAGAACATATTACATTGTGACATGAAAATTTCTAAATTAATTAGCCTAATTGGGTGATAATTCTGTTTGACTCTTGAACAAGCTATACCACCAATTATATTAAAGAGTATTATTATTATTATTATTATTATTATTATTATTATTATTATTATTATTATTATTATTATATGTTGCATGCTTGCATTTGTCACTGTACTCGGAAGAGGATCCGACCGCTAAGAATCCACTTACAGGTTAATCTCGAAATGATTTTAATTAAAATTAATTATTAAGGTAATTAATTATTAAAGGTTGTTATGTATTGTGGTTGCCATTGTATTTTCAAAGTAATTTCCACTTATAAATATATTTAAATGATATATTTTTTAAAATTATTTTTAACATCAACACAATAAAATAATCTTAAAACTAACTTTAATTTAAAGCAAAAAAAAATATTTTTCCTATACTTGCTTGTATGTGTTTCTACCTTCATTGGAGTGCATTTCAAAAATACATGTATTTTAAAGTATTAAATTAGTATTTTTTATTAGTTTTAATTGATTATATAAAAAAATATTTTAATATATTTTTAAATAAATTACATTTTTGAAAATTACATTACATCACAATACTAAACACTAATATATTAATCTCAAAATGATTTAAATTAAAATTTACCCTATTATTGTTGGAACTTAGTAATTGTTTAAATAAAATATTAAATTAATATTTATTATTATTTTAAAATTTGATTATTTAAAAAATAAAAATAAGATATTATAATACATTTTTAAATAAAACTCACTACTCCACGAACTAAGCATTCACTAAATCACTATTCAAACCAGCACATAGAACATGTTTGTTTTTCTTTTAAAAGATAATATTTGTTTTAAATAGAAAATATTTTAGTGCTATCAAATTACTTTGATGTAATAATATTAAAAAAAATATTATTTCAATATAATTTTAAATAAAAAAATATTTTAAAAATAATTATGACCATAAAATCACACATGATATAAAAATAAAACAGTTAAAACGGAGTCAAACTACAACTGGTGGGTTATCAAAATAACCAATCGGACGGCTGAATTTAAAAGGCTACGCATGCCCCGTTTCAAAAGAGAACAGGTGAAAATTTTTTTACTTTAGAGAGAGAATGATAGCATCACCTGGTGACTCATCGTCGAGTACAGAGGACATAACCTTGACAGTGTTAACGTCCTGCTGCGGGCCCCAATCAGTCCACGCGTTCTCTCCAAAATGCAGGTCGGCAAAGAGCGCAATCTTAAACGGCGCTCCTGCCCGTACCCGAAGGCTCTTCATCTCCTCTGGTTTTTGTTCTTGCTGCAGTGCCGTTTTGAGCAGACTGAGAGGTGGGTCGTCTGCCTGTAGACGATCATCAAATCCGACGGTCAAGATTGATAGTAAGAGGACAAAGAGGCACGAGAACGACAAGACGGTTAAAGGAGCTGCATGTAGTTTCATCATCGGAGAACGGAGAGAGAAACGGGGAGCTGTTATTGTGAAGGATGGTGGTTGTTGGTAGTGGTGGATGCATTTCTTCTGTATTTTTGGTTTTTAGTTTGGTGGGGATTCGGTGTTAAATGTCTGAAACATCCCTCGCTGGCATAATTTGGAATCATTACGAATGAGATAATTAGTGCAAAATTAGAGAGATTTAGTGAAAATTTCATGTTTGAGATGAGTTGTCAGATAAGTTTGGAATTCACTCGAAAAAATTCAAAATTATTAAATATATTATTTTTAAAAATGTTATTATTTAAAAAAAAGGGTTCAGCAAGATTTTGATCAGATTCAATTGAAGTAATTAAATTATAAAATTAAATTAAATTAACTATATTTTACTAAATCAATTTAAAATTCAACTCAAATTAAGTTTATTATTAATTACAAGGGCATTATTTTATTTTATTTTATTTTAATTGCTGCGTATAATGAGGGATTGGGGTAGTGATGATGAGTGCAATTAGTATTCATGAGCTGGGTTTTTTTATATTTATATTCTATTTATTATTAATTAAATAAAATTATTTATTAGGTTTAAAATATTTATTATTTATTAAATAAAATTCAACAACACAAGAGGAAGAGGATATTCTTGGCCAGGAATAATCCCATAATTCGAATCCATAAAATAATCCCTCGATATTCTGTGGTGGTTGAAAGCAGTTCATACTTCATACACAAGTAGCAGATATTTCTTCATTTTCACGGGACTCTCTCGATAAGATAAAATAAAGGCATATGACAACAACGATAAAAATAATTTTTATTCGGTAAGTCCCATTTTCCCATTAACTATTAAGTGTTTGTCACGGCTTTTCAAAGTATTTTTGAAAAGATTAAAAAAAATATTTTTATTTTTTATTTTAAATTAAATAAATTTGATATTTTTAAATCATTTTCATGTGATGATTTGAAAAATAATTTTTGAAAAATAAAAAAATATTATTTTGATATATTTTTGAATAAAAAATATTTTAAAAAACAACTTCAACCACATTATTAAACAGTAATTAAGTTAAATCGAATGGAGAAAATATTATAGCAAGTAAACACAAATTATTGTGGAATTATAATAGTGTTATTAGCTCATTTTCTTTCACATGGAGTGGTTGAGTATTTACTTTAATTTTACACTACTATGGTTATCAAACAAAACAGTGTAGAGTGAGCAATGATATTTTCCTATTATATGATAAAGAAGAAGAAGAACTATGAACAACACATCATTAATTAATTAAGGAGGTGTTTGAAAAGCATTTCAAGGGTTTTTTTAAATAATATTTTGTCTTAAATGATAAAAAAAATTAGTTTGATAATTTCAACGTGATAATATCAAAATTAATTTTTAAAATTAAAAAATAATCACAACTACATTCTCATATAATCTGTACCATTGAAACGGCATGCTATCTTTGTTATAAGGGGTAGATTAGTCAGATAAATGGCAAATAGTTGCGAGATTTTAGCTGTAGCCCCACCATCAGCCAAGTAGTTGGATCATCGTAGGAAAGGTTATCTTATCTTCGTTCACAGGTTGAGTCATTGGCATCTGATAAAAGGTTATATTCCCTTGTTAACTGTTGGTGAGCTAATTATTTATGAAAACAAAAAAAATAAAAATCAATTGGTTGCTTTAGATTTAGGTCAAACACAATATTTTTATGATATAATCAAGTCTTTTAAATATAAAAAAGCAGACATCAAAGAAGAAAAAAGACGACGTTTTTCATATATCCCTCTTTATAATAATATGTTTATATTAAAAATAATAAACTTTTAATAGATGTTCCAATAATAAAAATTTGGGATTAAAGAGTTTATTTTCCTGTAATATCAGGATTGAGTTCTACTATTAAAGTTATATAATCATTCACTTTAAAATTCATGAAATTAATCTCAGATTGATTTCTACTATTAAGCTTTATAATTATTTAACTTAAAATTCATAAAGTAATCGATATGCATACCACCTGGATAATTATATTAATAAAAAAACAAGAAAATAATTATAAAAACAAGAAAAATCCAAGAGGCCATTCATATTGTTTGCAGCTTTGGCATGTGCGAAGATTTTAAGAAAATTGACAAATTCTACATTTTGCAGCTAGACGTATCCTCGTCACCTATCCTCATATGACATTTATTAACTTATCCACCATTATAAAAATAAATATTTTTTATTGAGGTTTTAAGAGCTTTTTAAACAATAAGAACAAGACGTGAAGTTTTAATCATAGTTTTATTTGGGTCTAAATTTTAATAAATTTGATCCATGATTTAGATTTATTTATTTATCAGGTGTTAATCTAAAATATTTACTTTTTGATCCATAAATCTTTTAAATGTGAATTTGATCCATGGAATGTTTATTAGATTTAATCCCAAATTAAATTAGAAATTCAAACTCAACTTCATCTTATGAATTTTATTTTAATATCCTTCAGGATACTGAGTATTTTAAATAATTTACATGTTGATTTTTTAAAATATTATTTATTTAAAAGATATTTGAAGTAAAATTGTACTCGTCTTGTTTATAAATAATTAATAAAATCATAAAAAAAAACAAGAGACTAGAGGCCGAACACTAACACTCGAGAATTCTCTAAAAAAATCCAAGTATACCAAGGAAAACAATCATGAATCTTAATCTTCATCGAATTTATTACTATAAATTTCTTTATTTAATGTTGTTTTAATTGAAAATATATTTTTTAAGAAATCAAAAATTTATATCCAAATCGATGAGATCACATACCACCTACTTTTGTTATTATTTTATGAACTTGAACCAATCTAAACACCAAGTCGGCTTACACAATGGTGGCTTTAATATTTTATCTGCTCTTTCCAGATTTTCCTTCTGGAAAGGATAAATATTATTTTATCCATTTTGATTTTAACTTCAAAACCGAATCGCCCCAACTAATTCTGGTTCATCTTCATCTTAAATCCTTCGTCCTGTTCTCCCCCGACAAAAACAGCTGCCAAGATAGGATATTTTTTAAAATTATCGTGTTATCTTAAAAAAAAAAACAAATAGTTTTTGGCATAATCTAATAAAAAATAATTGTGTTTTGAAAGCATAACATTTACTAAGTGCATGTTTATGAAGTTGACTTAAAAAGAAAATTGACAAAATGATCTAAGAAACCAAAACAATAAAATAATTTAAAATAAAAAATAAAATAAAAATAATTTTGAAACGCAATATCAAACATGACATAGATATCATCATTCATCAACACTTTAAAATAGTAATATTTGATAAATATTTTATTTCTGAATCACAACTTGATAAGACTTGAATAATGTTACTTAATCGACTAATCAATTGATCATTTATTTTATACAAGAATCACAACCCAAAAAGATCATAACTCTTAAAAAAATATATATTTTTAAAATAATTATTATTATATTCTCAACATGGTTACCCACATAAGATTGAAAACTACAAGTGATAAAACTAAAATATGAAATTAAATTTATATAAGAACATTGTTAACGTTGATCCAAACAAGATAGACCACATCGTCATCAAAGCTAATTTCAACCTAAACCTTGATTTAAATGAAAATTTTAATCACAAACTTTTCAAGTCAACTTCTAAATTATTGAATAACGAAGCATCAAAGAAGCGGCAAACATGTAAGAAAACTGTAAAGGATATATCAGTCAATTACTATTGTTTTGTCTGGATGTCACCTAGGATAGGAACCACAGGTTTCTAGAAGATTTCTCGTTATCATCAACACGACACGACAAGGTCCCGATCGAACCTAACAAGCGGCTAAACGACATTAGGTCTCACCGGACAGAAAACTAAGAAGCTAACCCTAGTTGCCGACCGTTAGCTTCCGAAGGCGTTTGTGTTTTCACAACACTGCTACTTCAAGCGCGTGGCCCCCACTTTCAAAGCGCACTCTAAGAAAACAGAAATAAAAGCTTAAACAGATAAAAAATTAAATATTTTTTTTTCTCTGATAAATTTAAAACAATATCCGATAAAAATGAAAAGAATATCCAGTGGTGATGAGTAAATGGTAGACTCCTTTCTCTGTTCTTGGGAAGACGGCTTTTGCAAGGCAAGATTGTGCTGTCATTGGCCCAAGGAGGGAATAACTTTTGACCTCCAAATCTTAAGCCTGATCTCAAATCGAGGCCACTCGCTTGTTCTTGCTTCAAAAGCTCGGCGTGGTTCCATGAATTGAACTGTTGTTTCTTTGATGATGGTTGGTTCAATCTCTTTTATATCGAACCCCTCTTGTCTAATTCTAGTTACATTTCATTCCCAACTTATTTGTTAATATTTCCATGATGGACTTGGATTCTGTTTTACACTGCGTTTGAAGAAAAAATAATGATTTTATATCATTTGGTGTATTTACGAAAGAAAATCATCTTAAAAAACAATTTTAATCACGCTCTCAAATAATCACTTAATGGTTAAGAAGAAGTTTATAGATTAATTAAAATGGGTGGTTTTATTTTCTTGATTTCAAGTCTTTTTTATTTCAAGAAAATAATAATATAAATCTATTGATAGAAAGATATTTGTTACAAGTTTATGTCAAGCAAATAAATGCAAGGATAAGAGCAGGAAATTGAAAAGGAGAGCAGGTAAAATGCAATTTTCACAAGGTAATCAGCATGCCAAACACACCTTGAGCAGATAGCCTCCCATTTTCTTCTCATGGGGAAATATTTTTAATCCTACCAAAGTAGGAGGAGGTGGCTTCTTTGGTACATTGCTGTTAAAAATTAAAAATAATAATATTAATTTAATATGTTTTCAATTGAAAAAAAGGCTACACTACAAATATCCCATGAAATTAATAAAGTTCTGGTGTTGTTGTGGTTTAATTATGTTTTTTTATATAAAAAAAAGTAGTTTAAAATTATTTTCTTATGTTTTTAGTTCGTTTTAAGATGTGAGGTTAAAAATAAAAAATATTATTTTAATATATTTTAAAATAATAGAAATATTTATAAGAAGTAAACTCTTAAACAAGTTATGCATCCTACAGTGATTGTAAATTCACCAAAGGAAGGAATAAAATAGAGAGAATATTGTCGAAAGGGTAAAAAAATTAGTTTGATGAGATATAGTTTTCATATCAATTTCTTTACATCTAAATTAAAGGCCTGTTTGTTTCTGCGGTTGTATCGCCATTTGCTCAAAATTTGTTTTTTTTTTTTCATTTTAAAAGATTTTTTTGGTATTTTTAAATCATTTTGATGTGCTGATGTCAAAAATATTTTTTTTAAAATAAAAAAAATATTATTTTGATGTATTTCTAAATAAAAAATACCTTCAAAAATAACCGCAATTGTACTCTCAAACATGCTCTGACTTTTTTTTCATGATTGAGTCATTGACAAAATCACCCCTGACTGTATTCATGTAACTATCAGAAATCTTTTCTCCCATGATTTTGTTAAAAATAATGACATGCAATTAATTTACTTATTAAATTAAGTAACACTTCAAGAATTTTATAAATATATAATTTAATTCCAGAGCTACTATTCATTAACTAATGACTCATCAATTTAAACACTCAAAAGAAAGAAGTGATTGTTTGGGATTATATTTATAGTTGTTTTTAAAAATAAATTTATTAAAAAATATATTAAGATGATGTTTTCTTTTTAAATATTTTTAATATTAGCATATAAAAATATCTAAAAATACTATTTTTTTCAATTTAAAATAAAAAATAAAATAATTTTTTTTTAAAAAACACCTTTGAAATACATTATTAAGCAAACTTGGATTTAATTGTTTTTTTTTAATTCTACTTCTAACAGTACATATTTTTCCAATTCCACAAAAAATATTTCTTAAAATTTGAATTAATAATGATCATATGTGAATTGAGAAGTGAAGACTTGCCTATTATTTCTAAAAAAAAAAAAAAAACAATAATTCCCTTCCAAACAAAACCACACAAGCCAAAGCAACACATTTGATTGAAAAAATCAAGAGCGAGCGACCGTGGGATTTGATTATGGAGTTGTCCTTGACCCACACCCTGCAGTGACTTGGTCCTTACATAGCAAGTTTTGGACCAAATTAGTAATTCAAACAAAAGTCAGGGACTATAAAAATTATCAAGACAAGGTCAAATACTAGGGGCTTTCCTTCCAGGCTTGCCACCATTTACAACCAAAAAAAGAAACAAAAAACAAAAAACAAAGTTGAAACTTTCCTTCTTTGAGTTGTGATCACCACCATTATCATCCTCATCAAACCTCCCTCAAATTCCTACAACTCTTCAGCCACCAAAATTTATTCTTTCATCAATCAAGTCTCTGACAATAAATTAACAAAACCCACCTTTTTTCCCGTTAAGGGGCTTTGATCTTTCACTCGTTGCTGTGTTTTCTTTGTTTGAAACTCAGTTTCAAACACCACCGTTTCTTGTTTAAAAAAGCAGTCTGTTTCTTGTGTTTTTTGAGATGAATAACAGGAGACAGAGAGGTGAAATTTATCAACATCAAGAAGTTCAAGGGACAACAAGATCACGTTGTAGAAAACCTCCTCCTCCTCATGGTATGCGGAGTTCTTTTCCTCATTTTCTTTTTTCAAGGCCTTGCATGAGGAGTTGCTTTGATTTTTTTTAAAGATTATGTTTTTTCTTTCAGATTTTGTTGTGTCAGCCTCTGCTTTATTGTTGTTGCTCTTTGTGTTTCACACACACACACACACACACGTATATTTTTCGAAAAAAATGGTGTCTTTTAGTTGGGGGCTTGATAAAATAGGATGCCTGTAACATGTTTGATTTTTTCTCTCTAGTTTTTGTCACTGTATCGTTATTTCATACACCTTAATTTGCTTAGAATCGATGGTTGTTTTATGGGGTTCTTGATAATGTTAGAATCTGAGGTAGCTTTCTAGATTTTGGTGCTTGTCGTTAGGGTATGGTGCTTGGGGATGTGTGCAGTTTCTGTTTAATGTCTAATTATGTTGATGTGTTTTACTTCATTTAATATGCGTATTTTTTTGTGTGAAGTTTCTGTTGATCTGGTCAGTGAATGTTGATTTAGATACACAGTTTGGGAATTCGTAGAAACTGAACGATTTGTTAATGTTAAAATGTATCTGGGATTTTTCTCAGGCATGTATGCAAATTCCATAAAATACCCCCCGAAACTAGAAAACATGTCAGGGAAAGAATGAATGTCTAGGTGTTCCTAGCTAGGTTTGTACAAGGTTTGTGTCATATTTGTAGTTTCTTTTTGCTGCTTAGAGATTCCTGCTGTCTCTTTCTTCTGCCACTATATTTGGCACTGCCTGGTCTCTGCAATAATTCTGCAGTTGTCTCTCTTTTTGAAGTTGTTTTTCTTCTTACGTGTCTTTGAAATAGTTATGTTTTTTTTCTGTTTGTCTATGGTTACTTTACCATATATTTTTTCTCTATTTTCTTCAGGTAGTTGGCAGCCAACTGTACCATCATGGGAAAAGAGATTCTGCTATTCAGTTGGTTCAATTCCATGGAGAAAGCTCCTGGAAACCAAAAAAATTATGTATCTCTATGAGAATGTAGTTCAGTGGAATGACTCTGCTGGAGAAGAGGCATTTCACAATGCTAAAAGCCGATTTTGGGCAGAGATTAATGGCCTACCTTGCAACATATCACTGCCTGATCCTGATATTTATATTGATCAAATTGATTGGAACTCCAATGTTGATCCTGAATTAGTTTTAGACTTGGAGCGGGAACCAAAAGATGGTGATGAGACTAGCAAAAGGGAGGAGGTTGTGATTATTGGCTGTTCTCTACTCTTGAACCAGCCATTTTCCTGTGCTGGATGGGGGGAAGTTGAGGAGGAATTTCAAAAGGTTCCTGATTTGGCTTTGGATCCTGGACATGGGGACTTCAACCATACAGTCACCAAAGATGATATTCCCTGGGAAAAGAATGTTACTCATCCTAGTGAAGCCATAAACGAAGATGGATGGGGAAATTGTTGGAATGATTCATATGGTTGGGGCAACAGAGAGTGGGATGCTAAAAATGACCGGAAGAATGTTAGTGATGGCACTGGTGGCTACTGGGGAACATGGGATGGGCAAGACCGAAAGCGGGCAGGTGCTATCTGTCACATGTCAAGGTATAAAACATCCAGGTTTCAAGGTGATGAATATCCAGTAGATCGTGGAATGTGGAGGCATGGAAGAGGGAGGAGGAGGGTAAATTTTGTTTATTAACATCTACATCTGGAAGAGACTGTTCAAGGCAGTGAAACTCCAAGAATCCTTGTGGATTGCCTGACCTAAAGCAGTACTTCGGTTGAATCGGGGCCTAAAGTTTTGCAAGTGTGAAGTATATAATACAACAACGTAGTGGTTTGTCTCCCTATTGTTTTATTTGTTGTGTATCGAAGCATATACTGGTAGTACATATAATAGGATGATAACAACTTGACAAATTCAATGTCATGTTGGATTTTATGCTGCGGTTTTGTAGTTTGCTTCAAGAAGCATGGGAGTGTTTCTTGTTATATTATCAAGTATAGGTTTTTCTATGCATGTAATGAGGATTCTAATCTCAATTTAAGAGGCAGAATCATGTCTCAATCATGTCTCCTGCCGTCTCTGTATGGATGCTATGCTATTGATAGGGTGTTATTTTTGTTATCCTGATGACGATTCTTGTATTTAAAGGCAGTTTTCTTCTTTTCTCTGCTCCCAATATGGCTTTCCCGGGAATTCTGAAGCTTTATAGTCGTCAATTGTAGTTGCTCTGAAGTTTAAAGTGGAAGCTACATTTTTACTTAAGATCAAGGTTAAGTACTGACAAGTAATAATTATCAGACATGGATAAAATTATGTCAGGCATTGAAAACATTTTAGAGTAGTCTACAAGTCTATTCAATTCACACCAGTAGACATTATATAACTATTCAAAATTACAGGCAATTAGATAACATGAGTTCATGACAACCTATTCATAAAATTAACATTTTTCATTAAAATTGTCTAGAATTTTGTCTCCAGCCCAATACGACAAATAGTTTTGATAATTATGTTTATTGATTAGCTGTTTCTTGATTCAATAACAAGGATGAGCCGCTGGCCTTGAGACAATTACTTAGCTGGTTCGTGTTTTTGGTTTTGTTTACTTGAATCCTGATCTCAAGTATTAATAGCTTAATGCGTTTTAAGCTTTATTAACTGTAAGTTTTTTGCTCGGTTAGGTTGTCATGGCAGCTGAACATGAAAACCCCACTTCATCGAATTTACCAGCAGAATCGTCTGCTGTTGTCACTGATGATGAACCAATGATTGATAATACTAGTCCTATTCGACTATCAATCCCACCTTCAATACCGGCTGGCCTCCTATTGCTCCGATGCATACAGTTCCTTCCTGCTCGCTAGTGCCTCCTATCACCTGGGTTGCAAAATGGTGAGATGAGGACCAGTGACTCGGATTCTGACCAAAAGGAAATACCTCCCACTGGGACTACACCGGGGTCAACTAGAGGTTATGAAGCTTCAAAAACTCTTCAGAGAAAGGCAGGAGAAGGCAATGCAGGAAGGAGCATATGATGAAGTGGCACGCTGCTGCTCTGGCAGTGCCTACTAATGATATGGCGGTAAGGACTCATCTTCACCAATTGGTGAGCCTATACTCATTTTGGAGAACAGGAGATGGAGAGACGGGACAGGTTGAGGATGCTTATGGCAAGGTTAGACTCTAAAGGGAAGTTCGAGAAGTTGATGAAAGCTCACGAGGAAGAGGAGGCTGCATCTACTGCAGTAGCAAAAGATGCCAAGGAAGAAATGGTTCAGTGTCCATTCTATACTGAAGGGTCAACAGAGCTATTGAATGCTAGAATTGATATTGCAAAATACTCTATTCCGAAGGCTGGCTATGCGTCCTCAACGTGCAAGGAGAAACGAGATGACCCAGATGAAGGTGAAGATGAAGATTTAGACATTGATTTGGCTCTGAAGCAGGCAGAGATTCGAGTCTTAATAGCAGCGAACTTGGAGATGACCAGTCACTGGTTCTCTGGCTGTACCTTTTCTCGTGATGGAGAAATGCTTGCTACTTGTTACCTCTCTCAATCTATCTATGAACCAATCTATTTCTGTTTGTTGTTATCCTTTTTCATGCATTCTTGTAAACAGCTGGTTTACAAGTATTTTGTTTAGTAACATCTGGCAGCATGGGCATTTTTATTTTAAATGGACAATACCAATAACTTGATATAGTGGAGTGCGATTATTTTGTTTAGTAAACTATCCCTTTCCTGCTCTCAATTACCATGATCTGATTCCATGCTTTATTATGCATATGCAGTTCTTTAAGTGGAGTAGCTAAAATATGGAGGGTGCCTCAAGTAACAAAGGTTTCTACCGTGAAGTGTGACACAGAACGTGCAACTGATGTCGCCTTCTCCCCTGTGCAGTCACTTGGCAACTGAATCCACTGATCACACTGCAATGTTGTGGAACACTGATGGTTCTCTCCTGAAGAAGTTCTAAGGTCATCTAGATCGTCTTGCTCGAATTGGTTTCCATCCATCAGGGAAGTACCTGGGCACCACAAGGTTTGATAAGACATGGAGACTGAAATATAGATTCTGGTGTGGAGCTGGTTCTTCAAGAAGGTCACAGTCGGAGTCTTTACGGAATAGCTTTCCACCATGATGGATCATTAGCAGTATCTTGTAGATTGGATGCGCTTGCACGTGTTTGGAACCTACTTACTGGGAGAAGTACAATGGCATAGAAAAGCCATGTCAAACCGGTTAGAGACGCTTTCTGAATCCTCTTTTTTCTCATGGGAATTGTTTTTGTCTGTTTGGAAAGTATAGTTGCTAAGTGGACTGTATATATATTTCATATCATTTTCAGGTTCTTGGAATCAGCTTTTCATCCAATGGCTATCATGTAGATATTTTAAACCTGTCAAGACATTATCAGCTCATGAAGCCTAAGTTACATCTCTGAATATTTACGCAGTTTATTTTTTGTACGCTTCACCTTATTTAAACCAGATTGATCCACTAATATCAATGCGTTGGCGCCATTGCTCCATTACCAGTGGTCCATACTCAAATCATCTGTCCCCGCTTCCTTTTACTGTCTGCCAAGTTTTGTCCCCCCCCCCCCCCCCTCTATTGACAGTTTCTTTTTACCAGTGGTCCATACTCAAATCTTCGGCTTCTGCCAAATGCATTTACAATCGCTGTTTTTATTTGATTCACAAAGATATGAAATGAAGCAGTAGCTATCTGCAAGTACCATACTGCCAAATGCATTAACACCTTGAAAGTTGTTAATGGCCATGTTTTATTTATTCAGTTGTGGGAGCTGACGCTAAGACACCCAGAGGTCTGGAGAAAGCTGAAATCAATAGGATTTTCCTAACCCAAGGGAAGAAGAAGGTGAAACTCCTTTTCCTTTCAGCAGGGACCAGGAGATTGGATCACTGGACTTTTTTTTGTAATTCACAGTTATAATAGGATAAATGCAGACCTGAAAAGAAAAGGAAAGCCAAATAATTCAAAATAAACTAATCCAGTTCAAATCAAGGTTATAAATTCTGTTCCGTTTCGGCCGGAACGGCCCGTTCTAGAAGCAAATCCGGGACAAAACAGCGATGTTTTTGTCCCTGGCCAGATCCAGAAAATCCAGCCGGAATGCCCCGGTTCTGTACCGGGCATTCCGTTCCAGGTCAAGCAAAAATGACGTCGTTTTGGTTTCAAGTTCACTTACAAAACACACATATTCAACCCGATTTCAAAAATTTCCAAATCAATTTTCATCCCTTAACCCCAGCTCGTCGATAATCCAAAATCAACCCAAAAAGAGATGAAAACGAAGCACCTTAAACAGATCAAAAACTCCAAAAGAAGGGGGCTGGCTATGTGGTGCTGGGGGCTGCGGGCTGGGGAGAATGAGGGAGAATGTTTGACGGCGTGGGGAGAAGTGAAAAACTGGAGCTGTTCTTGAAGATAGGCCTGGATGAAAGAACTGCTCGTAATACCATTGCTAACAACAAGGTTACCAACAATCTCAATGCTGTTATTCACGAGGTATTCGATTTCTTCTCCTCCTTAACTGCATGCACTGGATTGATGTTTGAGGGATGTGTGGGTGGGTTATAATGTGAAGATAGTCTTATTTTTGAGTTTCTGAAATAATTCTGAGCTTTAGTCAAAGAGGAGCGACGACGTGGGGAGAAGTGAGATGTAGGGTTTTTTTTTAGATGAAGATGGGGGAGGGGAATTAAACGGGGGGTTTTTAATTAGAAAGTTGGAAATTAATTAAAATATATGTTCTTTTCCATGTAATAAATACAAATTTAGAAATTAAGGCAAATAGGAGTTTTAAATTTAATTTGTAATTAATTTGATTGAATTATTTGTCATGGAATGTATTTTAATTAATTATGTTTAAACTTATTGGTTGCTTTACTTTCATAATATTTTGGAATTTCAAAGATGTTTCTAATTTTGAGATTATGTTTGTATTGTATAATTTAAATTTTATTTATCTTGAATTTAAATTATACTTGTTAAATTAATATTTTATTTTTTCATATATATAATTAAATAAATATGAACAGTACAAAACCGGAACGGAACGCTGGAATGCACCGAAACCGGAACGTTCCGTTCTAAACAAAAAACAGGAACGGTACCCGGAACAGATTTTACAAACTTGGACTTCAAATACCATGTACTTCCTGATTCAGTGTGACCCTCATTAAAATTTTGCTTATATGAATCATTATGTTAAGGCCATATGGATTAATTATGTTTCCTTGTCATTCTTGTTCTGCCATTTACTCAATTATATTATGGTGTCATTTGTGTCTGTGTGCACCAAAGGTAAAGGGCTTGCCTTGTCTGGTGTTCATTTGAGTTGTCCTTGATATGATTAATCTAATTGCTCTTCTGGATTCTGGAAAGCTCATTTTGTGCTACTAATTTATGAATTACCGTACCCGAGGATGTGGTATGATGATAAAAGTCATGAGATCTGCACAATAGGTCTCGAGTTCGAGTCAGGACGTGCACCTCTTGTAAGAGCCTAGGACAGCCGGAGTTTTACTCGCTCACCTGGACCCACAAAATGTGTTTTCCAAATAGTGAAGTTTCCTCGAAACCAAAAATAAATAAATTATGAATTACCCATCGCTTCATTTCGGTTGGATGAGTACTGCTGCTAGCAAGCAGCAGATGGACATCATAGTGCAACTGTCTCATAAACTCGAACCATCAAGCTGTAATCAAGCAGAAGCAATGATAAGCATGCTATGGAGGTTGAATGAGTTGGCTTTGGAGACTCTGGCAAACAAGTTAATTGCTGGCGGATTCTAATATTGTCAATATAGCACTTCTAACTCTGCTTTGCGTGGAATATCTAACCTCAGGAAATCATTTTCTTTTCGTTCCTCTCTAAGAAGATAATTGCTAATTGTAGGTGAAATCTTACTTCTATCAGATGGCTTTACTGTGCAATGCTCCTGAAGTCTCCATCCACTATTATAGTAAGCATGTTATCCGAAATATGTTCATGAATTTGTGAGGAATTCAATTTTATTTTGCAGCTGTTCTGTTTAGCTTGCCTTCACCGTAACCATTGATTTTTATTTTTTTTGGTATAGTTTTAAAATCATCCAATTGGTGACCAAAGAAGGGCTTCTGCTTCTCTTATTTCATTGTCTCCGCAGCCAATCAATATGTAATTTTGCATGTTCATTTTGGATCAAGGTTGGTGGATTTATTCCTTGTTTCAGTGCTCATACTTCTTCTATAGGCCTTTGTTATTGTCACTACATAAAACTGAAATGTCATCGATACGATTAGACTCTCTTCTCATTTATGTTTCTCATTTATGTTCATGATTTCATTCCTGGAAAGGTCAGAAAGAGATGAGATCTCAGGGAAGGATATCGATAAGATGGACTTTGAATGACCCATCAAAGCAAATCTTTTTCAAGAAAAGAAGAAAGATAGCACCAGAACACAGTAGATGTTCACCCATCAAAGCAAGTCTTTTTCTCAAGGCCAATAGTGTTTCTAATTGGGTTCTGAAGAAAGAAAGATTGAGAAAAAATACAGGGGGCTGGCGAAGCTAGGGGTGTACCATCCGAAACAATTCAGTAGGTAACTTCAACACTTTCTCTATCTTTGTCAAGTCTCTTCACCGTAAAGATCCCACTTACAAAATTGTGTTAATCAAATCTCAGTAAAACACCATCCTTCTTTTATACAAATCGGTTCAAAAAATGATTCTTATAATTCATAAGTCATTTCTAAAGAATGGCATCAGCTTGAAGTGCAAATGTCTTCCATTGAATCATGTCCTCCGTGTAACCAGTTTTGCTCTTTACAGCATGATGACAAGTCAGAAGATCGTTTTTTTTTACCATGCTGCCTCATTTATACCAACCAGTAAGTAAATACCTCAGACCAAAACATATGCAGCATCCAAGTGCCTGTAAACAATGGCAGCAAATTAGTACACATGTGCCAACACCACCACGAAGCATGTGCTGAATATCTTGTATGACACACCCATGCTGAAATTTTGATCCGGCTAAGATAGGAACTTAATGCAGTTCCTAAATCATTACAATTGAAAGTATGACTAAAATGTAATTAATTCAACCCCTGGACCAATAACTCAACATTTTTTGTCAAACTACTTTAATATTGAAATGCTATCCTTGATGATAGTGAGGCTAGCTTTTTGCTAACAAGAGAATGAAAAAAAAAAACACATTTTTTTTTAAAAAAAAAATACTGGTAATATTAATTCAATGAAACATATTTGTATGAAAACAAGACTGAAAAATCCTTAAGGAGATACTAATTTCTCTCCAGCATTTTCAGATATTCAGAAGTCCTTTGTTTCTTTCCTAAATCTATAATTTCTATAAAAAAAAATAAACACAGCAGAAAAAAATCCTATGTTATTAGCAATTATAAAAACATCTCAAACAAGGTCAAAAAATATCAACAAGCAGCAACTATTTCTTTAGCCTGTCAAATTAATGATGACCAACTGATATATCATGCATCAATCACCCTCTTAATCTTCAATAACAAAAGAAGCCTAATCATGTGGCACTTTGCCATAGCAATAGGGTATTTGGGGTAAGAATGCTTGGTGCTGAGATTGGTGTTTGTACTAATGAAAAATATATAAGGTGGTTAACATGCTTGATGCAAACTCAGGTATCAATGGTAAAGGTAAGCAGTTTCAGCTAGATCTTCTTAGTTGTATCTGAATGAGATGCTGTATCATACAAACATATTGGTTTATGTGGGTTTTCAGACAGCAGCCATTTTCGAGTGGCTTGGAACTCTTGCTTGGGGCCTGTGGTGCTCACTAGTCCCAAAATTGTGAGAACCATGGGACAGTGAAATCCAAACCACACAGCGTCAACAAGGCAAAAAGCCCCTTCCCCACAGTGCATGAGTAAAGGAAAAATTAACACAAATAAATCACCTGAACAAGAAGAAGATGCACGCAAAGTGAATTTTCTGACTTCCTGCCGAACATTCTCAAGTAAAAATTAACAAGTGTCCCGTCATCTGTTCCTGTAAGAAGTCCTGTCTGAGGATCAAACCTGAAAGATTAAAAAAAAGTTAATGTAAATAAGACAGCCATAGAAGATTCAAAAAGGCCCATGAAACAACCTAAAGTGCAAGCTTGCAGTGAGGGATTAGAGAATCTACCTAGGCAGACGATGTCGTGGACAATGTCTGAAGCCAAAAAGCTGAAGCGGTAACACAAATTAGATGCCTTAGGGGGTAATTAGAGTTTAAAAGCTAGAGGAAGACGAGTTATGAGATCAAACCTGAGGAACTGACAAGAGGAAGTTTAATACTTGTGCCAAAAAGAAAATCAGAAGTGTTTCACTGTTCAAAGAATGGGAGCAAATATCAATCATGAGGTATGAATAGGCATATTGATGAATGCAAAGCAGAAAAAACCCAGTATATTTGATGAATGTGACAATTTTTGTCCTAATAGAGCAATAGATCAGCTATAAAATATTATGAGATTGCATAATGAGAAAAGGAAAACTCGTGCATCGTTAAAATAGGTACAGAAAAGCAATAGGTATTTTCTAAAGTGCAAACTGACAAGTATACCTAGTTCTGACAAGAAAGTTTCATTTATTTGAAAAATATTTGGTAGAGGAATACATTAATTCCACAACATCAAGAATTTGCACAGGTAGCCAATCACATTCACTAGTCAAAACTGCAAATGCCATGTCCTTGAGTTTTACCCATGCATGGAGATGAGTAGAATTATTACCCTACTATATTGTGAAACAGAACAAAAAGTTGAACAGGTGCAGGACGCACCTAAAATGACCTAAAATTCCAACAACAGCCATTGTCATCCCTGCAAAGTATGTATAAGTATCTCCAACAAATACTGAAGAAGGATACCTAACAAGCATAAGAAAAAAAAAAACATAAACATTACTTCTATACATAGAAGGAAAAGCACAAGAATAATCTGCTAAATAGAATCGAGTGTCACGTACCAATTGTAAGAAAGCAAGGCCATGGAGGTTGCCAGTAAGGGTTGGACAAGATACACAGAGAATGCATGGGCCTGTTGATACTCGGGATCCGAAGATGCTCCAATTTGCATGACATTATGTATCAAAATCTAAAAAAAATGCTAGGCCATTTCAGATCCCTAAGAGAGTCAGAGTCCAGTTGTTATACAAGTCTTTATGCTTACCGCAGATGCAATCACAACGGTTTGACCAACTTCAAGGCCATTTATACCAGCATGGATATTAATGCAATTTGTGCAGAAAATTGCCAAAAACCACATGTAAATCTTATATATAAATCCTGTCAAAAACAAAAAGAAAAAAACATTTAGGATATGCCGGAATAAATGTGTCAGATGCCCTCATGCAAACATATGTTACATGGGATATGCCTTTCTTCAACCATAAAAGCTGCAGTCTGCATGATAAACAATAACCTGAGCAAATAGTACCATAAACTCCACCATTAGCAGTTTGTGACTTTTATCCTCAGCATTTATAAGTACTACTTGAATTCATATTTCCTTCCTGGTCAAATTACAAAAACTGAAATCCAGGTTTTTGAATCTATAGAATTTGATTCATCTATTCGCTCTTTCTCCTTGCTTCTAACTTTATTCAAAACAGGTGGAATGCATACTCTGAACTGTTTCAGATATATCCTGTGCTCTAAAACAGGAAGAGAAAATAACAGGTAGGCGAGGTTCATAGTTACTCAAATGGTAGTTGAAGCTCATAGGCTAGATGGAGTGTTCTACAATTCAAAGATGCTTAAATGCTATATGAAGTGAAGTTACAGAACAATCACTCCAGTGTTAAATGTTGAATTTATCCAGACAAAGGAAAAAAAATATTTGTTGGCCCTTCCTCGATAATTGACCTTATAACCCCAGAAAATTGTAAGGATTTATCAAATTTCTATGAAACAACGGTTACTATTTCTTTTCATATAATTGAAAATGAAATTCAAGTTTTGTGATGAAAAATCTTTAATTTACTATGAAATTAGAGGTATGTTTTCTATATTAAATTGATGTTCACGATAACAAACAATCCTAGCAAAGTAGGTATGAACATCGATGGTCTGGTCTCACACTGTTGAATTAGAGGACATACCCAGGTCCAACACCTTGAGCCCAACATATGGAATAAGAGGCTTTGGTATAATGATAGTTGTATGTCCAGCATATGCCATCAACAATGGAAGGGCAGCAATTGATGGAAGCACTAATTTCCTGCTCTTAGTAAGCACAAGAAAAACCATAAGGATCCAATCAAGCATGAATTTTGTAAATGCTACCAAGATATACTCACACTCTCCATGGAACATCAAGGACATCATCTATGAACCCGAGTAGAGTCATGAAGCAAATGGATGCTAATGCTGCATTGTACTCAACAAGCCACTGCAAGCTCAGAAATTATGAACACAAATCCAAGAGTAAGCCTCCATGGAAACCAAAAAAACAGAAGAATATTAGGGAAGTAAACAAAAACATACACTTGGAAACATGAAATCATGAAATCTGCTGCAAAAATATATACATGGTTTAAAAAAGTTGCAGCATGAGATCGCTAAAGATTCTTACATTGGAATCTGGCGCAAAGGTAAAAAACTGAAACACTATTGTCAAAACCATGAAGACTACCGCGACAACAATACCCAATGACTCAGGCCTGCCGAAAACGTAAAAATTGAAAATCTGATTAAGAAACCAGTATATTCACAAAAACAGCTACGTAATCAATGTCTAAGTATTTAATCTCTTAGAATTTAAATAACAACAATTCATTCTCTAATTTTTACTCTATTGTTTGACCAAATATAAATATAAGTAACAAATCAAGGCAAGATAGGAAGACAACCACAAATCCAAAATTAATTTTCAAATAATTAGAACTTAATCAGCAAGTGAATATAGAAGTCAAATATATAAAAAAAAATAACCATCAATGATGAATAAAAAACATCCAACGAAATTTAGCATCAAACAAAAGCAGAACATTTACATTCAACTATAGCAATCAAAATTGAACCTAACAAAAACTCCGCTTCTAAATTTCTATCAAAACCCTCAGATCACAGACTTCCACAAAGTCAAAACCGCGAATTGCTGAATTTATAAGGGTGACTCACAATCAATCCATTCAAAACCAAACCCAGATCATAAAATCAATAAAAAAAAATACAAACCCAACAAAAAAGACTCACACTTTAATAGTTCCTTGAGGAGTGCCCTTCTTGTTGATATCATAACCAAACAAATTCCTTCTCAAAACATATTTAGAAGCTACTGGAATCATCTTAACAGTAAGGAAAAACCCAACAAGACTAAGACTAGCATTTATAAGAATAGATTTGATGAGGTCATGTTGGATCTGGTAGTGAAAAAAGAGCAAGTAGAAGTATGGGGCTATCAGTAAAAGAGAGAGCTTGAAAATGAATCCTTTTTTTGGTGGCGCAATTGGCTGGTCATTGTTTGTTTCTTGAGGATGTTTCGTTTCTTTGTTGTTTGTGAGAATTTCTTCTTTTGTTATTGTTGTTGTTGTTGTTGTGTCTTCTGTTGTCGTTGGCTTTGAAGCTCTTTTTCTTGCCATGCTTCTGCTCTGTTCTCTCTCTCTCTCTGATTATTTTGTGAAATTTTGTCAACTTTAAAGAAGGGGTGTGTGAAGAGATAACAAACGTTGGATTTTTTTTATTTTATTTTTTTCACGTTGGTGTCATTGAAGCTAATCAGTTTCTGCCACGTTGTATACAAGGTTGCCACGCTGGAAGTACGGTCAAGAAGAACCTTTCGATCGTTTCCAGTTTCAACACTTCACTAGCACGGTTAGGAAGTTGTTGACCCAAAATTAGCTAATCAGATTTCTAAGCACCATCCAAGGCAAAGGACTGGAATTGGACCTGGTAGTCTTTGCTAGCCAGTCAGCAGCTTTGTTTTGTTGTTCTGCTAGTGCTAATACAATGAAAGCTATTTCGGGGATTTACATGCACGATGGCCTTAAAATGTCAGCAATAATATGATTGATTTCCTAGTAGGAGCAGCCCTTGTTCTGCAGAATTTCACTGACAGCAATTTTGGGATCTGTTTCTATTAACATTTCTCTTCTGATGTGATTTACCAAATACAGAGCTCCTCTTATAGCCATGGTTTCACCTTGAAGCACTAGTCAACAACAATGTTTCCTGATAGTCTGTTTTTATATATTGAAACTTGTTTTCTCTATGTAGATAATGCACATCAAGTATCTATTAATTATTACAATCTACAAATTATTTGACACTTCCGGTGCATTACTTTCATTAAAAATAAAACATGTGAACGATAATTATACGGCCGAAATTTCACTAACTGATCATAGTTTCAAAGTAGCAGTGGCCTTCAGATCCCACCAACTTCAATTCTTCCAAAAATTTCCTACACAAGATTTCAGTGCGGACAGAAATATGTTTTCTGCACCAACCTGACCGAAAAAACAAATACAACAAACTAGTCCTCCTTGTATTTTGATGCAATGGTTCTTGCAAAACTAAACCTTGAGTACAAGGCCAATAGGACAATGATCACTCCCATTAACATCAGGGACAATGTAGGAGTCATGAACATCATCTGCTATGGATTCTGACACGAGAAAGTAGTCAAGCCGCCATCCTGTTTCAAATTACAGTAATAAATCAAAATGCATTGGAAACAAATAGAATGGTAATTGGATTTGATTCTCATTCATAGCCAGAAAGATCTGCAGATATGATTTAAACTTCTCTGAGATATGTTACAATAGCTTGGCAATTTTACGAATATTAATTAAAAATTAATTTGAGCCACATCAATACTTCAAACATTAGTATAGTTACTTTTACCTTTTACATCGTCTAGAAGTGAATCATTTTTTGAAATATGAAGATGTTTAAAAAAAATTAAAAAATGGACGTGCTCTTTTCTGTGAAAGGATTTATAGTCCGAAACTTTTGGAATCCAGGTCGTGACATACCTCTGTTAGTTTTCCGTCCACCATGTCGATAACCCCAGTAGGTATACCCTACAGCATTAGGGTGCTGTTTTCTGAAGGTGTCCACAAATCCCTTGGATAAAAAGTTTGACCCAAATGATTGCCTTTCTTCTTCTGTAAACCCAGCGCTTCTTTTATTTCCCTAAACATGTGCAGAAAGCAAGAGAAAAGGGAAAATATTAGTATGCAATTATAGTTGAAAATTTTGGTGATGATTTTTGATTGTAGGTTCAAAGCTATAAACATGCATTTGAAACTCAACCTAAAATTGGGGATCCAATACATTTGATGACCTAACCTAATTAAGAAAATTTAGTGCAAACACATGAAATTTAAATGACTTACTGCAGGGTTGTAAATATCTATCTCCTGATGAGCACAATTCAGATCACCAGTCAAAATGACAGGCTTTGACTTTTCAAGCTCCTGCACCAAGCATGCAAAGCAGCACAAGCATTATCTCAACCATGGACATAGCTTAGCAACTATGTCTTACACAATTAAGATAAAAAAAATACATCTACCCACCCACCAAAAAAATAATAATATATAGTTGTAAGTGTTCGCTTAAAAAATCATGCTTACTTTCATGTAATTGCTAAGAGATGGATCCCATTGTGTAATCCTGTAAGACTAGAATTACATTAGAGTTGTTAGTCCACGAATAAATCCACCTCAGAAGAACTTAGGATGATAAAAGTACATGAAATAAAATAATCTAGTGTAGTGATGGAAATAGAGCCAAGGCCAATTACCAATCTTTTCAAGCCATCTCCAGAGTTAGGAACATAAGTATTTACTAAATAAAATGAATCAAACTCTGCTGTCACAACGCGTCCCTCACTATCATGGTCTGGGATGCCTAGACCATAGCAGACAGAAAGGGGCTTTATCTGTCACACAAAATGTTGATCTTCACTAAAATAAGTAATCATAAGCAAAACTATTATAAAAGCAAAATGCATGTTTACAACTCAAAGGGATCAAACTGAGATGCAAGTTTAAAACATTTTTACCTTGAAGGAAGATATATTTGGTATTCTGAAATTGTTAAACTCAAATTCTAATCCCTAGATAAGTAGATCATAATTCCATCATGCTAGCCTTTTTACTAGCTAGAAACAACTCGTTGCAGTCAGCTTATATTTTCATCTATGATATTATTCCGCAATGTGGTATAATTTTATAACATGAATGAGAGTTATCTACATCATGAAAGCATGTCTTTAGGAACAAATTTGATGTTCTATGATTCTAAAAAGAAATTCATGGACAGAATCAAAAAAGGATAAGCATACCCGAGAGATAATTGCAGTCCCAGAATAACCAAGTTTGGCATTGCTACATGTCCAGAAGCTATTCTCATAACCATCTATCAGACATTGTTTGACGGAATCAACATCCTTATCCTGCTTCCAAATCAGAAGGAACAATCAAGGAGCTGTCAATTGAACTAACTTAACCCAAGGTTTGGAATTATTAGGTGCCAGATGCCAGAGACTTGTTCCAGTAATGAAAACACTGTTAGTCAGAGAACTCTAATTAAACGAGTCATGCAATCATATATGTAACAACACAATTGCGTAATTAAACACCTCATGCAATCATATATGTAACAGCACACTTGCCTGAAGTTTAGTCTCTTGCAAGCACAACACATCAAAGTTTTCCCTTTGGGCAAGTTCAAGGGCAGAGAAACCTTCTAACTTTAATAATGCTCTTAACCCATTGACATTCCAAGACATTAGCTTCACAGAGTTTCCTTCAGTGAGAGGTGCAGGCCTAATGGTTCTGGGGTTATACGGAATCCACCCTTTCTGTGGCTTCTTATGTGCAAGAACTGTCCAGGGTTCAGCTTGAGGCAAAGTAATAAGATCATCGGTTTTAATTGAAAGCTTCCTCTTTGTAGTGGCTATTTCAGTATCAACGTTGACAATTTCATCCTCAACAGGGGATTGTTTCATCCTTCTCTTACTCTTTTTAAAGCCAGAAACCTCTGAAACAGTGTTAATGCTTACAATGCAGCTCTCGTCAGATGTACGTTTAGTATTCTTTTGCAGTGAAATATTTTTCAGAGAATTAATGGAAACACGCTCTTCTAATTCCTGAGAGTTTTCACCTGCATGTGTGGGAAACATCTAGAGATCAGAATTTGTAAATGAGAAGGTACTTTTTTCAATAGTAAGATAAAGTACTCTTTCATCCTAGCTAATTAACAAAGGCCACATCAGTCTCCCAAAATTACTGCCACAAAGAAAGACTTATTTTACAAGTAGAATCTGTTACCATCTTTCTTCTTGCCCATGAAATGCTTTAAAGCAAATACAAGGTCCCCCTTACGACCTTTGGTAGGGACTCCAAATTTCCTGAAATTCCAAAACCAACATTGAAAACCAAGGATCAATACGCAAGCAAATGTAGTGTAACTTTCTTAAAAGATTTATGATATCATTTTGACACCAGAAAAACAATCAAGTGAGGTTAGAGTAGAACATTATTGCACTTTTCAGTCAAAACAAGTGCAAAATCATTTATTTTTTTTTTTAAAAAAAAAAAGGTATCGAAATTCCTTTACCTCAATGTTGCTTTAAGTTCCTGAACTGTCATCGCTTCTATTTTTGCTGGATCATCCTTGATACTTTGAAATTCAACTGATTGGACTTTCCAACAACTTTCCTAAAATTCAAGCCAATCATTTATCACTCAACCATCCATTACTCCAAACACCTCAAAACCATATAATTTTTTTTTCAAACACTAACCTCGATTAAAACATCCTCACTACAATCACCACTCATCCCTTTAAGTTTGTTATCTTTCTTGTCATCAACAGTTGAAGCAGCAGCAGCTGATTTGGTTGAACTCGGGACGCCTCGTTTAGAACTCATCACCCTTAATCTCAAAGAACCCAGTTGTCCAGTCTTCAAGCTCCTTGGCCTAGCTGCAAAACTACAGCATTCTATTTTAATTACTTCTTTCTCATTTCAAAACAGCAAAAGCTACAAATTTTCATTCCCTTCACATTCAACTAACAAAACTATCATGTATCTTAATCAAGTTATGAACTTTTAGCGAACCCATTATTGTAAAGGCAACAAAAGTGCAAGTATTTGCTAACAAAATCAAATGAAAAGGGAAAAACTGTGCAAAAAGCTTCAAACTTTGAACTGGAAAAGAGAAATAAAATTATTCAAAAAGAGTCTTAAAACCTGGAGAGATTAATGAAAGACTTGACCCCTATTTGCAACGCTTGAAGATTCATTGATCAGGAAATGAATAAACCCAGTGAGAAAGAGTGACACAGAGGTGCGTACGTTAAGCCGGATTGAGGCGCAGTTTTGCATTAGCAGCGTGTGATGCCAGTGTGGGTTTTGCTTTGCAGGGGGGGGATGAGAAGAGGATTATAGAGCACCACGCTCGCTTTCCCGCCGGAATTTCGCACGATTTCTGTTTTCCAATACTCTTGACTTTCCCCTTTCTTCTCTCAACTGGCTCGGTGATTGCTTCTGAAAGCCTTTCTGTTTGGACTTGGGAGGTAAGTTGTGTTTCCTCTGGTGTTTAGCATGGAGTAGCCGAGGTGTGAAAAAAGCTCGGCTTGTCTTGTGAGGAAGCCGGCATCAAGAAATACAATCATCAGGATTTAGAGAAAGTTGCACGTGCCTCTCAAAGCGTGTGCCCTCTTATTTTAATGTGGTCTCTCGACCTACATTTTTATTTTATTTTATCTAGTTATCTGATAATTCTTTGATTTTTTTAATTTAATCCCTGAATTCTTCAGTTTAGTTTCATACTTGTGAGGAAGCCTTGGCCGAGATGATTTTGACGACATCAAAAAACACAATCATCAGGGTTTAGAGAAAGCTGCACGTGTCTTTTATGATAATAAAAAATTCAATTTAATCCCTGGATTTTATTTTTTACTTATTCAATTTAGTATTATATTTTATCCCAAATGAAGACAAAATCAAGGAGAAAGAAAGGGGACTAAATCGAATTAGTTTATTGTATGATTTACATTGGAAATTTGATAAATTAATTTGGGTTGACCAATATCAATTCAATATAACATTGTATTTCCATTTTAATTTACATACTTTATTTTTTTTATTTTATCCTCTTGTAATTCACTATTTTATATTCTATCCTGACTAGATTAGGCAAAGATTAACATTGTTTTTTTTTTTATTTAAATAAAGTCAAATCATGTTCTAAACAGTATGACTAGGGGGTCACCATGAGGCTCACATGATCAAATTGATTACATTGAGCCAACCTTAAACAAGATCGAATTCGAATCTCAGTTCATGGAAATAACTGCTAGATAAATAAAAGATATAATTATATTGATCCTCCTAAAGGGTTTTTTTTTTACTTGCTTACATGTTTTGATAAAAAATATATTTTCCATCATATAATTTGTAAATTTGACAACTTTATGTCCACACAAAAAAAAAACTTGGAATTATTTTTTAAAAAAAATCTATTTTATTTTAACTAATGACTATAAACCCCTGCTATATTAAAACAACAAAATTTATAGAATATAAATTGTGAAACACTTTATATCCATACAGAGAAATAAAAAAAAAAAACTTGGAATTGTTTTTTAAGAAACAATGGCGATAACAAATTGGTTTAAATTGCTTTCCAAAATTTTAATTAGTTCATTCAAATCCCTTTTCAATTACTAGACAAATCTACCATCGAGACTAAGCCTCGTGACCATTTTATACCTATACATGTTTGGAAATTACCTCATCCTAACCATGCTAGAGTCAAAACTTCAAATACATTACAAATATATAAAATATCATGAGACAACTTGGAATTAGAACTCCTCATCAAGTACCAGTTTAAGATAAAAACATGCAGATCTATAATTATTATTATTGTTTTTCTCTCATCATGGACGGCAACAATGGAGAACATTTTCTCCAGCTAAGCTGCCATGGAGTTTTTCTCCTTTTATTGTTCTATTTATTTGTCCGGTAATTTCCAAGCGGTCATTAAAGTCGAACTACTACTTGTATCATCGATACATTTGCCTGCAAGTTCCTAACAAGTGCCGACAAAGTCCCAAACATTTTCATCGGAAAATATGAATGCTTAGCTGCCAAGGTAGAGATGGAGGAAATGAATGGAAAAGGTGCATTTCTAATTATCAACCACCTTCCGTATCTCGAATGGGGAACGTGTGCTGTTGTATGTTTCCTCCCCATACAACGTGTAAACCAGCAAATGGGTTGACAGGGGCTTCAGATTACAACTGCGGGGAATCAGCTATGGCGACTGAAAAACTACCAAGACGACAAAAATCAAGAATCTAGTATCAGAATCCCGCTCTACACCTCTCACTCTATAGAACCTAATATATCTAAACCAAAATGTACATCAGCGCTTGGGTAATGATCGGGAAAGAGCCCCATGAAACTGCACATCGAAATGCCCCATCTCAACAAGTATTTACTGCTTTCCTAGCTCCCTAAAGTTCTTGTTCATCAATATTTTCAAGAACTTTGCATTCCTCTTCAACCAATAGCACGAACAATGAGAATGGGGTAAGGGTTACTGTGCATGTAATGTGATCACATCTCTATGTGAATACCTTCCAGACCAGGAGGAGATAGTGGTGGAATTGCGGAAGAAAACGAGGAGTTGTCAGGGATCTGCAAGACCCTTCTTGCAGTTGCCTTAGATTCTCCATCATGGCCAATCTTAGTCGAGGAAGTAACTCCAGCTGTAGAAGAAGTAACTCCAGCTGTAGAAGAGTTACTATTCTTAACTGATGATAAGACCGCCTGTGCCGATGCTATCACAGAGCTAAAAACACCAGTTTCCCTAAGTCTCTGTACAATAACCTGTGAACAGAAATTAAGACATCAGGAATGTGCTTGTTGAATTGCGCATAGATTCACACCAAACAAACTCCTCTGCGACTCAGATAAACTTGGAAAGGAAAACTTTGGATGGAGAATTTGGGCGGTAAAACACACCATGGGAGTATAGATGCGAGTCAGGATGCCTTTTCTCAAGAGTTTCAGGTTCAGTGCTCTGTCAGTCCACACAATGCGTTCCCGGTACCTGGTGCAACGCGGAATTGAATATGATGAGCAGTTATTTAGGATTGTTTTTATGATTGCACAATGTTTGGTATTTATGCAACTTCAAGAGGTGTCAATGGATTCACATCAAGATTGTAAAACAAAATGCAGGAAAACTGTGATATCTGTAGTACCAGAGAAGCATTTCCTCCTCAGTTGCTGTTGAAGCAATTATGAATGCCTGTTCAATATAAAACAATGATAGAGTTGTAAGTGAACATTATCATGCCATTTGTGATAAGAGGAGCACAAGAAATTCAAGAGGCAATATTTCTACCTAGAAACACAAGAACAGAAAAGAAATCCATGCATGAAAACTCACAGATCTGTCAAATTCCAACATGAAGCATCTTTTGACATCTTCCTTTGTAGGCTTGCATCCACACCGATCACGTCTTGAAGTCAAATCAGAAAATTTAGGGTACGTGTAATGCAGAACAGCAGCCTCCTCCAATTTAACCTCACTAGCAAAGTATACAGAGAAACTTTCAAAGAAGTGCAAGAAATAAAGGAGCTATAGATTCAACTCTTTATGCATGCACTGGCAGTGTTAGTCAGGATTGATGACCAGAATATGCAAATAAAGAAACTGAAATACAGGCAATGACTGTGAAGAGGTGACGTGCCAAAAAAAGATGCATGAATGCAATAAAATGCATGGTCAGGTCCTAATGATCTAACAGTAAATTTAAGCTCATATCTTATATGCATTCACAAGCAGAACATACAAAAAGCAACAGCATAAAACAAGAGAAGAATATGACAAGCATATGAAATTGTCAGACAGAATGACCATAACCGTACTTGGGTGTTTTCATATAGTTATGCCATCTGTGTGCGCCATTAGGACGAAGATGATCTTGAATGCGAGCAGCAGATTTCCCATTCCCATAAGTTAGAAAATAGTTTGGATTGCCACGGGTTGCTTCCTTATAATTTCCAAAGTATACATCTTTGGGAAGATGGTCGTAGTTCTTCTTGAACATTGAGACCTATGTCCACAAAAAAAGATATGAATTAGTGGCAAGTGTCTGAGAAAGGTAGTGTTTGATATTATAGTTGTGATTACTTTTTAACGTGTTTTTCATTCGAAAATATATCAATATATTTTTGTTTTATTTTTAAAAATTATTGTTGATATCAGCACATCAAAACAATTCAAAAACAGCAGAAAAAATTTAAGCAAAAAACAAAAACATTTTTTTCAAATGCATCTGAAATACTAAAAATCCAAAACACACTAACAAGCTAGCCTTACCCATCCCAACACTAACAAACACAGATTACGCAAAAGTTATCAGAATTAGCTTAAGTTGTGAGAAAAATAAAAAGTACCTCACTAAAAGGTTCCTTGATATCATCTCGCTCAACACTGCTCTCCTGAAATGGATTTTACGATCATCAAAGTCAAGAAGAATGGTAGAACAAAAGAAGCCAATAAGTACACAATTTGTTGATTATAAATTTTGACACCAAAGCCCACAAATCAAGCTTGCAAGAAGAAATATATATCATATAAATTTTCTGAAGGCAATTCAACTCACGTAATTTGGAAAGATAACCATATCAACATTTCCAGGCACATCCATGAGCAACTGTCTCAAGGAATATTCACGAGCTCCAGCAGGATGAATGAGCTCATCAGTGTCAAGATGGATAATCCAGTCCATACCTGCCTCCTAAAATTGCAATACATAAAAAATGTAAAGCTATCATGAAGAATTTCAATACGAGATGACTTCTGAAGCAAGTGAGAATGTACTATCCGTACCCTTGCCATGACAATAGCCATTTCCATATTGAGGGATTGCTTCACAAATAACTCATAGTTACATGGTTTGTAGAAGAAGCTTGACAGCCAAGTCTCATTCCAGATACGACTAATAGCCCACAACATAATAAAAGTAACAAAATTAAATGAGATTCAGTCAGATTAAAAATATCAGAAGTGGAAGGGACAAGAATAACCAATATCAAAAGGATTGGGAATGAAGGGGTCGGTCATCATGATTTTAAAAATAGAACAGTGACAAGAAGAACATATGATCACCACTAAAGAGATGAGGACCGAAGCTGAGTTGAGTAACATTCAAAAATGTCTAAGTGAAGGAAACAGTATCTATTCAAATACTTTACATCATTCCTAAGCATGTATATTAAGTTATGGTCACTGCAATAGAAAAAAAAAATTCTCCACATGATTGTCAATATTCTTCAGAAGTTCCCTGACTGGCAACCACTCTATTATCTTGAATTATCAACAAACATATCCAAGTTTAGCTGCGATTTGAAAGAGTACAGAGAGACAAATGAAAAAAAAAATCACCAAGACCTAACCAGCATTCTAAATATGGCCAATAGAAAAGATGCTGCCATCTTTTCTGTATATCATATCTATGAGGAGGAGAAAATGGTGTTCAAAGTATTTCAGCTTAGCTAACTTAAATAGAGACCTCCAAGAGAAAAGGCATCATCCTTTTAGCTTGTTGTTCCTCTAATTCTCTTATTCTGTATATAACTAACTGGTGTACAAAGTATTTTAGCTTAACTAACTTAAATAGAGACATCCGAGAGAAAAGATATGAACCTTTTAGCTTGCTGTTCCTCTAATTCTCTTGTTCTGTATATAACTTTCACCCCCTGCAAAAGACATGCACAGCCCATCAAAACAAACTTTCAGAAGATACAAACAGGAGAAAAAAAACACAGATAAGCAAACCCCAGAAGCATAAAAACAAGTTAAAGCTATAACACGGATGTGGTATCAGGAAACTGAAAATTAACTCACCGCAATCGTTTCTAAGACTTTAGATACAGTGGGGGAGGCAGCTTTCCCCTCCACAAAAAGAAAAAAAGTTGAGACTCCCATAACCTTGTGATAAAAAATCCATGGTAAGGTCTGCTCTAAGCCAGCAGAGGTGCTTGTTGTTATACATATCTGCCACGAAGCAAAATTACAAAAGCAAATGTCTTAATTTCCATCACATATTTCATAAAAGTAAACATTTCAAAAAAACAAACATCTTAATATCCATAACATTCGAGCTGAAAGCTGCATTTATCAAAGAACAGTTCAGTTGTTGAGCTAACGAGCAACAAGGACAGATGGTGAAAGTAGTTAAACTCCGAACAAATTACCATAAACCGGGGTAAGCTAAATGAAACCAATTCTAGGAATAATATGCATTCGACTCAAATTATGGACATAGGCAATGCTAAAATGAACAGGTCAACATTCAAACAGTTGTTAACACAATCACCCAGCAGATTTGTTCTTATTGATCATATCTTTGAGGTGATCAAACAATTTAAAACCAAGCCAAGATTGAATCGAAATAACTTGCCTCGCTCCTATTTTCAGTGTTCAGAAATACAAATAATATTCATTGCAGAAATCAAAATTCTATATTTTTCGTTTTTTATTTATCATACACATGATCGATTGAAAATAAAGATTAAAATATTGACTTTAATAAAACCCGAAAATAAAAACCAAAATCATTTATAAAAAAAAAATCCATAACTTCAAATTTATAACGTCTAATCAATCTTTTTAATGGAATCATAATCCTATACTATCAGAATCAGCATTTCCCAGATACCAAGATCTTAAACCAAACCCGAAAACCCAGGTCCTAAGAACCCATAAAAAAAATCAACCACTCCTAAAACATCCCAAGAACCCAACCCCACAAAAAACTAAAAGGAAAAAAAATCACCTTGGGTTTCAGATCCGACCCGAACCCGAATTTCCAATCACGAAAATAAGGAAAAGAAAGGGAATGACTCTGACCCAGAAGATCCGTACACCCCGAACCCGAATTCCTAATCGTATCCTTAATCGATCCACTGATAGATTCCATTCCAGGAAACTCGTGGTGATCAGGAGACCACCGGGTAGTGGGGTCTGTCAACCCGCCCCGCCATTGAAGAAGAAATGCAAAAGCGGCTAAGGTTAATGGAAGAAGAGTTAGAAGTAATAATAAACGCGAAGTAAAAAGTTGAGCAGAAGATGTTTGTGATGTTGAGGTAGTGGGTCTTATACCCGCCATTAGAAAGAAATAGATATAGAGAGGTGCATAAATGTGAGAAAATAAATGAATTTGTGAGTGGAGAGTGTGGATTTATAGGGAGAAAGAGAGAGAGGCTGGGAAACCAAGAGAGGGAGGGAGGAGTTTTGGTCAATGGAATGGAGTTATGGAAGAAGAGAAGAATGTGACGAGAGATGGACGAGTTTTATTTTAATTAATAGTAGTTAATGAGCTGCGCTTGTATTTTTTTTATAGAGAAAATTGATTGACTATTGTAATTGATTATTTTAATATTTAATTAGTAAAATTGTATTTGATAATGAATGTTGTTGTTGTTAAAATTGTTTTAATAATTATTTAATTGATAGATTATACAATTGGAATCGAAAAAATTATGTTAAAATGAGTCACGTGCTCCATGTATCATACTAATTGATTGTTATGTATATTTTATTTATTTCCTGAATTATTTCATTAGTAAATAGTAAAATTGTAATTGATGAATTTCAGCACAGATGAGTGTTTTGTTTTACGTAACAAATAATTTGATTGGTGGTTTTGTTTTAACTACTTTAGTAATAATTTAATTGGTAGATAGCAAAACTGCAATTGATCAAATTGACTAAAGATATACAAATTATTTGTTGGGCATGTTTTAACTATTTGACAAATAATTTATTTAATAGATAGAAAAACACAACTGTTAAAATTTATCAAAGATTATTTTCTCAGATTTTTTTTCATATTATTATATTAAAAGTTTTTAAAAACATTGAGATTAAATTAATGTGAGATTTATAAAGAAAAGTCAATTCATTTATATATATATATACGTTAATATAAAAAAATCACAATATATAATTAGTCTCTCTTATTTTTTAAGAAAAAATCCCGAAAATAATTACATTAAAAAGGTAATTTGTATAAAAATTTAACCCACAATATAGCACAAGAAAGTAAATTAGTTGCTTATTATAGCAGCATGTGATATGTGATGACGGTGGTTAACGAGAATATGTATTTAGAAAAAAATATTTTTTTATTAATATTGTTGTTCAGATTAATTTTTATATACTTTAATTATATTTAAAATTAATAACTATATAAAAATGTGATGATTATTAAAAAAACTAAACCCTGAGATCATAGTAGTGGAGAAAATAGAGATAGAAATAGAGAGAAGACTATCTTTAATTATATATATTATTATTATTATTATTATTTATTTAGGTGGTTCACCATGTTTTATATTTTAAATTATTTTTTCGTTTTTTTTAATATTATAAATAATTTAAACTACATATTATTTTATTATATTTTTAAATAAATAAAAAATTACAGTTTCAATATCGAACGAATGCATTTTTCTTAAAACCACACACAAATAATTTTACCATTAGCTTTGTTAATATAAAAGAAAATGTTTTCAATTCTACACATAATCAACTTATATATAAGGATTTAAATAATATATTGAAACTATTTTTTTAATATTAAATTGATGTATTGGTGTCAAAAATAATTTTTAAAATAAAAAAAATATTATTTTAATACATTTCTAAACGAAAAACATTTTAAAAAACAACATCAACATATTACCAACAATCACTTCATTGGATTAGAAAACACTAGAAGGGCAAGCCTCAATCTGGAATATTAAGAGTCCGTTTAGAAATGTGGTTGAAATTATTTTTTAAAATATTTTTTATTTAAAAATACATTAAAATCATCTTTAATATCAATACATCAAAATAATCTAAAAACACTAATTTTTTTAATTTTTAAAAAATAAAATAAAAATTTATTTTTTTTCAAAAACATTCATTATTGCCATACCCCCTAAAGACCTTGTAAACACCGACTGAAAACTAATACCACGAACCAGAGGAACACAGAATCCATAGTGGATTAGCAAAGGCGATCCCTCGAAAGAGGGGTGTGACATATGCATCATCGTCCTTATCTGAAAACTATTTGCTCAACCAATCGCGCCATGGAACTTTAAATCGAGTTCCATAAGAGGGTTTGCACGTGTTAAGATAATGCGAGTGCCCAATACAATCATAATGCTGCTCTGATTATCTTAACAGTGGAGGTTTCCGAGTCATGGCTCGAATCATTGGCCAAGGAAAGCAGCCACTTTACAAGCAAGAAAGCTATGGGGGTGGAAATGGGTTAGTGGATCACAGAGGCGAGCTTGTCTTCTTTCAAAAATGGCACAGCACTGTTGGCTGATTTTGCTTTATCAAGCACGGCAGCTTCTAAAATTAGCTCGCATGTCACATGGATGATAACAGGCAAAGGGCTCAAAAGTGGGAAGCTTTCATGGAGCTTTCGGCTTCATCCTCTGATTATCACCATCATATGGGGGCCATCCTCAATGATTTTCCGATTTCTAACAATGGCACCACACCAACCCTGTTTAATAGTGAGTCGTCAACCAATTTGATCAGTCCTTGCCTGTTTGTTTGTGCTACTTGGAGAAACATTTACCGAAACAATACTGGAATTTAAACCGAGATAAAAACAAAACTAATATTGACAATCCTGGTTTAAACAGCTCCTCCCTTTGTCCAAGCAAGCTTAACAACATTATACAAAACCACAGTTCTAAAATTCTTGTTATGGCACAGTGCCAGCAGAGAAACTTTCAAACAGAAGCCATAAACAAGTGCCAACTCTCGTTGAAAAGTTGAGGCTTCCATTGCAACAAATATCACCTCACAAACAAACCACTCGCACAAGATCAGCATCAACCTTCAAAGTTACGGTCAAAAAAAGCATGGAGACTTCACAAACAAACCATTCACTTAGCATCAGCATTTACTTTCAAAGATGAATCCGCAGTTAAGAATTGAGGTTTTTACGTAAAAGTCCATGGTTAAAAAATGGATGGAGATTTAAGAACAGGAGAAGGTTACCCCATAGTGTAGCCTCAAAATTGAATCTCACTTTGGGTAAAAGAAAACAAAAGTCGTTCTTCTGATCCCCAGGGTATAACATGAAATAGTTACTCCAAAGTAAGATATACAGGCATGCTCTTAAATCACCAAACATAAATATATTGATTCAGAAGACAAAACCAGACATATGGAAGCCTTTCCATATTCCAAAACATGAGTTTTTGTAATTGATAATAATGATACAAAATGTTACTTGCACAAAAAGTTTAATTATGCCACCCTCTTGAATGAAGAAGCATTATTGGATTGTATGATATACATTGTCTGCCTTTGAAAATGTAGACAAAAATCAACGTTGAAGAATGGTTAATAACATTTGGGACAATCCCAACTGGAGCCTATTCTAACTTCCTTCATCTCCTTATCAGCTTGAGTACATCACCAACCAGATGCAGTGATCCAGTGACAAGAACCTGTTAATGCACCAATACAAGCATATAGCATCCTGGTTAGCACTACTGTTAATATTGACAATCAACGCACTTACAATAATATTTATCTCTTTCAGAGATGGGTTGCGTGAGATAAGGCAGGCATAATTGAGTATTTTTTTAAAGGCCATTCATAACACAATTAAAGATATCTGCATCCACTTGTTTCCTGAATATATATATATTTACAGCTTCTTTGCGAATTTAAGCTAGCTATATGAAATGGAACAGTACGTGGCGTTGTTTTACCAGAGAATGCGCCAAGCGCGGGTCAATGGTTTCCAGCCGATATACTAAATTAAGAACAGAATGTATTTCTGATATGCGAGAACAAGGCAAGACCAACAATGTCAGGATCCTTGTTTAAGCACAGAGCATACTTAACAATGTAAATGCAGAAATAAAACAAATTTAGAATAAAAATAGATAAGATAAGATAAAAGCTTTGGATTACTGTAAAAGGTAAGGGTTACAGGATACTTAAGACTTAGGTTTACAAAGAACTTATCCAGATGAAAGGACTCCCGCTTAGTTCTATGTAAGCTCTAAAATTTTAAGATGCTTTGAAATGAAAAATAACTCTGCTTATATAGAGTCCGCAGAGGGTCTTTACAAGCTTTGGATACTAAAGCAGATGAGTCGAAAGGTCTTCGTCTCTTTGTAGGTAAAACTCGGTTGGCGGACAACTTTTCGATGAGTGGAGGAACCACGCTTTGTGTGAAGGAATCGGCACCGAAAGTTACTTTGTTGTTTTGTCATGGTGGAAGACAGCTTTTGACAGTAGCAAGGGCCACGCTTTATCTTCTTTTGATGACATCTTTGGAGGCATGATTGATCGTGGCGGGACGCCATAACAGATCGTCTTCATTGTCGCTTCCAAGGAAATGACAGAGAGAAGGTCGAGTGGCGTTGGAGGAGACGGATTCGTCTTCTTTGCTAGGAGCTAGGCTTTGGAGAACTTTGTCGTAATCCTCCGGGTGCAGGCAGAGGCAGGAGAGCTGCAATTTTGGCTTTCGAGCTAAAAATTGACTTTGAGAGCTCGAGAAATGGTCGGAAGAAGTTTTGGTTTTGAACCAATCTTCTACGCTTCGAGGAACATTGAGATTCTTTCGAAGGCATCCCACCATTTTACTCTGAATCTCCGGATCAAGATGATTGAACCATTCATGGAATTGTAATCATAATACCAAGAACACACCCATGGAAGGAAGAACTTGGCACGTAACATTATAATCGGCTTAAAACGCCTTCGAAGGAATAGGTCGATAAGCTTCTTTGAAAAATTTAAATCCTTCTTCTATCGACGGATGACCAGGAAGAAGTTCAGAATGCAACCAAACATATCCACCAATGTTGAAACCAGTGAGGAAGGGAGGATGTATTGAAGAAAAATAACCAAGAATGGCTATTTCCTTGGTTTTGGATGAGAAAGCATTAAACCAGGCTCGTTCATAATCCCAATATGTATAAGAGGAAATGAGGGTTCGTTTTGTGTATGCATGGGAAAAGGAAAGGAGTAAAGGAAGGGTTCTACTCCATTTGTCGGGGATATGATTCTTTGGATGGTGCAGGTTGAGTATGCAGGGTTCCCATCCGGATCCCGCATACTCAACCTGCACCATCCAAAGAATCATATCCCCGACAAATGGAGTAGAACCCTTCCTTTACTCCTTTCCTTTTCCCACGACATACAAAAACGAACCCTCATTTCCTCTTATACATATTGGGATTATGAACGAGCCTGGTTTAATGCTTTCTCATCCAAAACCAAGGAAATAGCCATTCTTGGTTATTTTTCTTCAATACATCCTCCTTCCTCACCGGTTTCAACATTGGTGGGATATGTTTGGTTGCATTCTCGAACTTCTTCCTGGTCATCCGTCGAGAAGAAGGATTTAAATTTTTCAAAGAAGCTTATCGGCCTATTCCTTCGTAAAGCGTTTAAGCCGATTATAATGTTCGTGCCAAGTTCTTCCTTCCATGGGTGTGTTCTTGGTATTATGATTACAATTCCATGAATGGTTCAATCATCCCGATCCGGAGATTCGAGTAAAATGGTGGGATGCCTTCGAAAAGAATCTCAATGTTCCTCGAAGCGTAGAAGATTGGTTCAAAACCAAAACTTCTTCCACCATTTCCCGAGCTCTCAAAGTCAATTTTTAGCTCGAAAGCCAAAATTGCAGCTCTCCTTGCCTCCGCCTGCACTCCGGAGGATTACGACAAAGTTCTCCAAAGCCTAGCTCCTAGCAAAGAAGACGAATCCGTCTCCTCCAACGCCACCAGCCTTCTCTCCGTCATTTCCTTGAAACGACAATGAAGACGACCGTTATGGCGTCCCGCCACCATCAATCATGCCTCCAAAGATGTCATCAAAAGAAGATAAAGCGTGGCCCTTGCTATCGTCAAAAGTCGTCTTCCACCATGACAAAACAACAAAGTAACTTTCGTGCCGATTCCTTCACACAAACGTGGTCCCTCCACTCATCGAAAAGTTGTCTGCCAACCGTAGTTTTACCCACAAAGAGACGTAAGACCTTTCGACTCATCTGCTTTAGTATCCAAAGCTTGTAAAGACCCTCTGCGAACTCTATATAAGCTGAGTTACTCTTTCATTTCAAAGCATCTTAAAATTTTAGAGCTTACATAGAACTAAGCTGAGTCCTTTCATCCGGATAAGTTCTTTGTAAACCTAAGTCTTACGTATCCTCGTAACCCTTACCGCTTACGATGAATCCAAAGCTTTTATCTTATCATATCTATTTTTTCTAAATTTGTTTTTATTTCTGCATTTACATTGTTAAGTATGCTCTGTGCTTAAACAAGGATCCTGACATTCTCCGGTCTTGCCTTGTTCTTGCACAAATGAAAAACATCCTGCTTTAGTTCAAGATATCTACTGAAACCATTGACCGTGCCTGGCGCATTCTCCGGTAAAACAACGCCACGCATCTGCTCCATTTCATATAGCTAGCTTAAATTCGCAAAGAAGTCGTAAAAGTGGATGCAGATGTCTATATATATATATACATATATATACACACACACGAGAGAGAGAAACACCAAAGAAAAGGGTAGAAGAAATTCACTCGGTTCTAGAGCATTTTCACTCAAGTTTTGGTGATCCAAACAATAGTTCACAAAATCTTTTTTCAAAGTGGTGAAAGGGAAGGAATTTTGAAAGGAAACTATAGGAACCTGCCATTTGTATCTTTCCCTGGTCCCTGTCCTTAAAGAACAAAAATTGTAACTCAATTCCACAATCCAAGTGGTAACAGTATTTTCAGTGTGCACATTTTAGGCATAACGAAATGCAACCATCTAAGAAAGAATCCTTACCTGAAGTCGCAAGGAAGGATTCTCTCTAACACAATCCCTCAACCATTTTATTGTCAATGGCAATGAAGGAATTACAGCACTGCAAGCCAAATAACCACTTGAAGGACTGCAATTAGAAGCATCCTCATAAAGAAATTCACGACGCGGTAAGGTCTCCGCACCGCCCATCTTGGTACTCTTTTCGAGTAAAGAATCTGTATCTGCAGGCAAATAAAAAGAAAAAAAGGAAAAAAGGAAAACTTTTTTAAGGTTCTGCCTATTACAAAATGCAATGACACCAAAAGTGGTTTGGTCAACAAACAATTATACATTAGCATGTTATGATTTGAATGGCCTATGCAGGAAGAACATGCAAAACTATATTCAGGTACACAGAGTCAGGTAGACATAGTCTGGAAGAGTAAGAACATAGGCTTTTCATTGGACTTATTAGCAATGGAGACTATGGCCCTGGTTTCACCTGCAATGATGCTCGATTGGTTAAACAGAAAAGATGGGTAAATCTATATTATGGTTTAAAAGAATAATGATACATATCCTTTTATGATGTAACTCCCTCAACTTACTCCTCACATATCCTTTTTCATCCTTGATTTTCCTATAACACAGAGGGAAAAGAAAAGGAGACAACAAAGTAGCCAGTTTAAGCTGAACGCTTTCATAGTGTGGCTTGTTTGCTATTTTATGGAAAACCAACCTCTCTCCTGTCATCATTTTCTGGCATTTAATAATGGAAGAGGAAGTCAAATATGCCAAAAAAGAGAGAGAAGATATAAGCATTCAGAAAGCCAAATAAAAGTACCTATACCATGGACAATCCTCTCCCAGAGTCTCTGCAGGCCGAATTGCCATGATAAATCCTTCCTAGAGATATCTGAAGGAATGACTGAAGTACCAGAAGTAACCTTGTTATATGTTGAGATACTTGGAACAAAAATGGCCTTCGAGAAGAAAGTACCTGACAAAGACACAAATCATCTTGAATACATCAGTGACTTTAGTTTTTACAAATATGCAGATAATTACTGTGCAGAAGTAAGATGGAAAATAAAGATGGAGCATTTTGTTTGTCGGCATAATTCCTCAGATAAGAAAACCTGATTCCATTAGACATGTTTGGACAATATCACTATAGAAGCATGTTGGGTCTCAATTGTTAGATTATAGAATTGATATACACTGAAATTGGAATCATAAATCAGCTGGATTTGAAATGTCATTCTCAAGCACAAGCCATGTAAATTACCAGACTTTTGATACTTCTGGGGAAACCCATCTGATCTCTTGTGCATTTTTCAATTCTCTTTATAAGAAATAAATCCAAGAGATGATTCTTTATGCTAGAAGGAAGTATACAAGACATCATTGATTTTCATGACTTGCCATGCACAAAACAATGCAGCTTCATACAGCAAGCAAATCGAAAAGTGGAATCAATTTAAGTAGCATAAAAACAAAGGCCAGAATAATTTGAGATGGGTGACTTTTGGGAGACAATACATAAAATAATACCAACAAAGCAACCTGATAAAACAGTACACCTGTTCCTAATTGTTGTCATAAGCCAAGATTATGTTAAGAATAAGATGATAATGGACGAAGCCTTAGGTTGCTCATTTCTTTTAGCAAAGTATCATACATGCATACAAGTGAATACACGCACGTGTGTGGAGAGAGAAATTGACGAGTTAGGCAAAAGTCCAACATAATTAGCACTTGTCTGAAAAGAAAAAAAAATCACAGCAGCAATACCTGAAGCAGCACATGTACTCACAAGCCGCGGAAGCAAAATCTGAGGATCTCTCACCTCCATGCAATTAAATATAAGAATCTACACAAAGGTAAGAGTATTGGCAAGTGAGAAGCTAATAAATGAAACCAGAATGAACAGTCCAAACAACATCAGTAAACAAATAAATAATCAATGGTGGAATTAAACAAGCAGCCAGAAAACAGCTCAGTACAACAAGCTCCCAAACTAATCCAGCTGATTATCATAAATATTACCTTCTTTGATATTTTATTGAATTCTTGAGTGTTGCATTTCTCATGCTGCAGGTAACCATTTTGCTGCACCACGTTTATACTTTCAATGCCATGTGAAGAAGACGAAACCAATGATGGTGATTGGTCGTTTCCTTTAACGACAACAGAAAACCATTTGGCGCATGCCTCTATGCTCTCTGGACTGTGAGCTCCATCCAAGTAAAAACTGAGATCTCCCAAAGTTTCAGCTACTTCTGATGATATATAGGAGCTAGAAGAAGAAGAAGAGTCATGAACAATTTGAGCCCTCCCAGAAAGATGTGCTGTAGAAAGACCTCTAAGAAATGCCTCCGGCAAATTAGCTTCCCCATTATCCTGTCAACAGTCCACAAGACTTATCAGTCAAATAACTACTGGTAAAACAACCAAAGTTGAATTTAGAGGATGGCTAGCATTTATCATATCCTTAGATACTGGCAACTAACAAATCAATGGATTCAAAAGGAGAAACAGAAAAGGAGTATCCCATTCACATCTTCCAAAAAGAAGATAGATATGAGACTGAAAGATACCAGAATGACCATTTGGCTGCTTAGAGTACGTACACATACATATAGATTACAGACACTCACAAGGATGCATGCATGCACACACACAATCACTCGCGTGCATCTATTCGTGTATTTGTTATTATCAGAACTTAACATGGTTCAGTCCATAAAAAAAACAGTATCTATGAGTTTAAAATCTGACACTAGATTGACATATGATTTTACGTAATACATAAAGGGTGATAAAGGGTTGGTAAATCTAACTTTTTGGAATAGCTTCTCCCAATTTCCTGTTCTTTGAAACCAACTTTTACAAAGGGACACAGCAAGACCAGCATTAGAGAACTGATGATCACCGGACAAACTAAGCTTTAGTCCATTCAACGCTTTTGAATCAAGGGGTTCCACTACTTTCAGGGGGACCTGCAATCAGCAAGAAAATATAAATCAGCAACACCACTGGCAATTCATGAATCTCTCTAGGTATGTGCTCAAGCATGGATACAAGCTTTTGAAGGTCAATAATTAATCTTGAAACATGAAAGTGGAAGAATGGAGATCACAAATGCAAGGATAGGAAATCATAAATAAGAATACATTTATTTGATTTTACAGCTCATGGTCAACTCTGTAATTTTAAATTTGTCAGGGGTATCTCTGTAATTATCAGATTTGCTCAAAATTCACAGGTCTAGATTTCTATTTTAGTAGTTTTCAAAGTATAAAATATAAGTAATATATCCTTATTCAGCGAGCTAAGCCCTTAACAGGAGTACCAGGAGCTCATTATATATTTTATCTTTCAATAAGCTCAATGGCAATATTTTAAGAAAATCCAGCAATTTTACTGTGTCTGTGTGATGAAATCAACCTTAGGGAGATTCCTAAGAATCCCGGTAAGATGCCAAGTTTTTCATTCAGGGAGTAATTCCTTGAATCTACTGAAGTGAGGCTGCAAGTTTTCACCTTGTTTTTCTCGTATTTTGCTTTCAGATCTGTGTTCATTTTTTATAGCAGAAACTCACTAAATTCCATAGCTAAAAACAATCATCAAGAAATTTCCCTGAACCTGCCCTGCATCAAATTCACTAAAGAAAATCTTTTCCTAAAATACAGTGAAATTTGATTTCTTGTTCCAATTTTAACCTATCCTCTCTATTCATTCAAGATCTGTAAGAAAATTTGAGAATAGTAATCTTGGATGGAGCATGCATATATCAAAAGTAATCAACAAAAGTTATATTGAATCAGACATGGATCAGACTGGGATGCTTTTGCATGAAAATCCAAGAGATGTAGCCAGAACAGAATGAAGGTTACATCGCATTTGCATGAAAAAACTAATTTCACCAACAGATAGTATACAAAAAGCAGGAAACAAACTGAGAACAATGGTTACCATCAGTTCTTGGGCATTCTCCTGAAGAACATCCATTGCTTCAGAAACTTGTGACACCGTAAAGGCAGGAATTTGACGCTTAAGGAGCAGGGAAGACATGAATCCAATTCAGAAAATACTTGAAAAATGAATACTGCCAATTAGAATAATCAAAACAAAAATATTGCTATAAATAACTGAACGGCAGAGAGAATGAAAATTGTGCTAGTTTTAACTGCTCACGTATGAGTTTTATACCTTGAAAATTCCAGCCTTGTGTGAAGCAATCTGTCCAATGGTGTTGCCTGCACAATAGCACAGTATGTGGTTTAATAATTCAATGCTTCTTTCTGTACCAAGCATTAAACTTAGAATGCATAGAACTCTTGGCAAGACAAAAAGAAAATGCAGAAAGTTTCTTCCATGTTAGCCAAGTCTGATTCAAGCAAACAAAAACAACAATTATGCAAGCTAACAAAAATTTGTATCCGTGGACTAAAAATAAATACAAAAAACTTGCTGAGAAGGATAGGTTCAGAAAATGGTATACCCAATGTTTCTGTATGATCCATTCCCAGAGAAGTAATGCCACAGACAACAGGCTTTTCAATCTGCAAGAATTTATCAATGAAATTTCATCACCAAAAAAATTTGTATTATCATTAACTTCATTATTTCTTTTATCTTTGAATCCTCCAATAAACTGCTAAACTAATGAACCAAATTTTCCTTTTCCATCAGAATTCTAATTTTTTTAATTACTCAATAATAATAATAATTATTCTTAGATGATTCTAGGGAAAGATAAATACCACATTTGTTGAATCGTTTCTTCCACCGAGACCAACTTCAATGATAGAAACATCTACCTGCAAAAAAGGAAAAGTAAAACAGAATCATTAGCGCGAATACTATGAAGATTTGTTTACGTCGGGCTTGGAAATATTCAAAAACAATTTGATACAGAAGACAGACAGTTAAACAAGGACCACATTTCAATGTATAGATGCAGTCATATAGCTAAAAAGCTTTCACATAAAATTCAAGAGTAGCAACGTATCAAGGACATACATCTAAAAGAATAATGGCAATGACTGAAGAAGAATGTTTACAGAAATAGGAACAACTATAACTCGGGTATGCCATTCATTGTTGGAAAATGTAAAATAACTCAATACAGAAGCAACAGATATAACTGCAAAATGGATTCTTTCACTAGATTTTTTACCAGCAGAATGAGATTTTTCACTGTACAAGTGCAACAGCAGTCCATGAAAGAGAGATGTATTTTATATGCATAATTTACAGCTAAGCAGAGCACAAATATGTCCATTCGCACACACCGCGAATGACTGTGTGAGGGAGAAGATGATGAAACACTTTAACAAGATGATAGAAATACAAATAAATAGCTAGATCAGCAACAAGGTAGCCTGGGGGGGGGGGGCACCATTTAAAGGGAACCCAGGGCTTGCTTGAGGCTCTAGAGGTTCTAAGATAAATAGTGAAACAGTGAAACTAGAACAGATATCCATTGGGCATGGCAAGCACTTCTGCTCTGTAAATGATGTATCAATCCAGGGTAATTGGATAATGTTCGTCTGCCCCACCATTAAATTTCAAAGGAAAAATGACCATGGCTGAAAGCTTTGCAAATGAAATTCAGTATCAGGAGCCAGATCGGTGTCCAAATGCAATATCATGAGCTAAGGTAAATAGTATTTTTGGATGGAGATCTTATAACTTTGTTATGCTAACAAACATATGCAAACAAAAAAGGTAGAGATAAACCACTAGTTGCAAATGCCAGGCTGATCATCTAAATATAAGCTCCAACAGGAATAAAGATAATGTAGCTGACCTGTTCACAAACAAATATTTTGAATGCCAACACAGTTAAGAACTGAAATAGCGGGGGCATTGGCAGGTCCTCGGTTTCATGTTCCTGAAAAGTAAAGTTTATAGAATCAAGTAACTGCCGTGTATAGATTGTAATTTTTTTGGAGCAAATCAAGGCATCAGATTGCATGGTTACTATTTAAAGTTCTGACAAAAAGTGACAATTGATCACTGAACACACCAATTTGGACCTGACTCCTGACAATCAAGGTCAATATTCAGTTTCAAGTAGTCCTGTTAAAACATCTCTTAATCTTCCCTTCTTATATTACGTGTTTGACTGTTTCTACTGACTTTCATTTAGAAAGTCAAAGAGTTAATCAGGCACAAGCAACGCATCTACCCAGTGCTAAAATCCTGCCAATTCCTCCCTCACTGCAAGGTAAAGTTAAAAAGGTGAATGCTCAAATGATCGAATTTGAAGGTCATGAGGCTGTAAAATGAACCAAAAAGTTTGGCAACTGCTTGAGCTAAACAAAGGCAACACTTGTTCTAGCTTACTAGTTAACTCAGTGAATTAAGTTTGAAAAATCTCCAGCTCAGCGAAAAATTCATGAAGATTGAAAGTTTGGTTTGGTGTTAAACTTCATCCAAAAAGGTCAAGATAAAACAATTTTACTTCATGCTCAACTAATAGCTAACATAGAGTAGGGATAATAAATTGCCAATAATGTTTACATATATGTAAATGTTACCAATAAGAATAAGATATTACAAAAATAGAAAGGTGGGTACTGATTGAAGATTGATTCAGAATCACATATATTGACTTCATTTGTTAAACACACGAACAAGTCTGACCTCATATGGGAAACTGATTACAAAATAATGTAGCACAATAGTGGTTTATAGACCAAAGTTCACCTTAAGACAAAAATGCAGACACAGAAAAGGTTCATAAGAAATAATATTAAAAAACAAAGAGGTTTCAAGGTCTATAACTCAGGCAAAATGATCTCTTCATTATTTAGAAAAATGCACCTCGAAAGAAAACTAGCTTATACAATCTGCTTATAGCTCTTGGAATCAGTGAAAGCAAAGGATTAGTACCTTCAACTGATTCCAGCAATTCCAAAAATACAATAAAAATTTAACTTCAGATATGTCCACTCTGCAAAATTAATTTAAAGTCAGACATGAAACACGATACTCATAGAAGCATTCAAATCAACCAAGAAAATGACTTTGAAATTAAAAATGCATTAAGATACATAAACATAGCTATGTGTAAAAATGTAAAAATCTTTTTTTTATATAACAGCATTGGATTTTTCTGGCACTCTACTATTAGGGGATCTGTTTCATTTAGAACTGCTTCTATTGTTGTTGTAAAACTTGTAACCATGGACAGATTTGTTTCAATGGATATGAAGGAGTGTGGGAAGGGGAAGAGAGTGCGTGTATGCTCAAGTAATGCACAACATAATGGATATGCTAAGATGAGCTCAATCAAATACTAACCCATTTATACGGAATCTTTCTCTAACATCAATAAGGTGAGGGGAAGTAAACAGGCCTGTTCGGAAACCAGATTCCCTTAAAATAGCCTCACAGAATGTGCATGTTGAACCCTGGAGTGTGGATTCATCAAAGGAACATGAAACTGAGTTAAGAAGAGTGATAAAATATTACCACATGTTATAATATAATTCACGAATGTAATATTGAATCAAAGAAGGGATGTAGCCATGCAGGACATCCTCAAACTAAAGTCATAAAACCTAACCTACTTTTAACCCTCACAATTATACACAAATCAAATTAGTGAGTAATTCTGAAGTAGCTCTGACCTTTCAGAAAACATAATTGTTTTCAATATAGTAACAACCATTAACATTTGATCACAATGCTTGATGTAAGGTTAAGTCAAATTTCATGGAGTGGATTATGGTCTGAATCTGGTAGATTTGTAAGCAGAATTATTAAAATGGATATTACCTTCCCTTTAGTTCCAGCAACATGGATAATTTTGAGCCCAGCCACATGCTCTTCCAAGTCTAGTATCTGCAGTGAAAAACCATCCAACCATTCAATTTCAGGAAATTTCATCTTGGAAAGAAAAGAACCAACAGGGACTGATGCTTCAATCTTATGAGGTATGGTAAAACCTCTAAGTAACACCTTTGTTCCTACTACCAGGAAATAAGTTGACAGTAGAGGACACAAAAAATATATATCACTTTCATGTCAAAGATAGCATCATTAAAGAAGATGAACTAAACATCATTATTGATCCAACAGCAATGGAAAAGGGCAGTCATAATACTTTTGAATTAACTTGTACACAGAAGAGACATAGAGCTAGTGCAGGCCCTTAGCTACATAAATACTTGAGCATCTCCAATACGTTGCAAGAATTATAATATTGTTACCTTAAGATACATCCGCATCCTGTCCAATTTTCCGTATTTACCACCAGTAGTTTTTTGATCTCCACGTTTTTGCTGTCTAATAAGAGAAGAAAGAGCTTTCATGGCTGCTTCATATGAATCTGAAAGAGGCACATCTTGCATGCAATCTATGATAGCCACATCACTTTCTGGTTTTTCCGTGCTTTGAGATGACATCTTTCGATACATAAAACCTGAAATGTTAAGCCGACAAAGAAGTTTTAAGAACTAACAATCAACCTAACACGCCCTGAATCAAGATTATTAATACCTTGTCCATTCTTATTTCATATCAAGATTTCTTCAGTTAAAATGCCTATTGTTTTGGTGTCAATACATATCAAGCAGCTGCAACTATGATCCCACCTTTTTCTTGAGAATAGATTTTCCTCAGGCTGTATGTGTCAACATTAGCTGGTGGGGAGGATAAGCCCCATGGTTTTCTGATGGAGAATTGGCTTTCTCTCTTTTGGAAGAGTGGAACTCCAAATATTCCACCTTTTAGATGAGTACTCGTATGAAAAGGTGCAGGAAACATCAACCCTGCAAACAAAAATAACAGGACAAATTCAACATAATGAACTAAATTTTCATTCAAATAAAAAGTCACAGATATGCCATTTTTCCAAAACAAGACGGCGAGTTTTTCTTCTTGTATTAATAATTGATAACTTATAGCCATTTCCTATAACAATTATTTGCCTCCATTGTCAGTTTGTCACCATGAATTCCTGAACAAGGATCTTATTAATACTGAAGAACAATATGCAGGAAATCCGTTGTGAGAAAGAGCAGAAAAGAAAAGAAACTAGATGCATCTTCCAAAGACCTTGAATCTCTACATCCATGTTCTTCCTTGCATGCTGCGATAAACAATCTACCTCTACTTCAATTACTAATAGGTTCATGCAATACAAATTTCACAGAAATCTTAATCCTAAACTTTTTACATGGACATCCCAGATGGTAGCTACATGCAGCTTAGTGGCAGAACTCTTTCTATCACCAGCCAGTTTGCATATCACAAGTCCAGGTCTCCAATCGGTCTATCTTCATATCAGCTACTACGAAGAAAATATCACGCACAAAACCCATGGCCTTAAAATTCCACTTCTCTATTTCAATATAAAAAATCACAAACCTCAACATCAGATCATGCAAAAAAAAAAAAAAAACTCTGCTTGATAAAACAGGAGCCTCATGATGGAACATCCAACACTCTCTGTCTACATGTTCCCATGTAAGAAAAAAAAAGACAATGCAAAACAGATAAAACTTAATCAAGATCATCTCTTTATGCCAATCTATGGCGGCAGATTCCAAAATACGACATACCCAGAAATTAATCTCTCTCATTTTCCACTTTCTCTCAGCAGCAAATTTGACCATACAAGAATAACATCATAAAAGAACAAATGAACCCAACAAAATGAAAGTATCTATCTTTCACTTTAATAATAATTAGGAAGAAACACAGGTGTGTTCAATCCCTGCTCAAGAAAATAACACTTCCAAGTTCCAAACAGACCCAAAAAAAAGAGTAAATCATGTTCCTTTCTATGTGGGTGGGTGACAGTTTTTACATACTTGTCAGCAAAGTACATGTTTGTAAATAACGACAGGGAAAGAGAGACAGATTCACCAATGAAGTAATAGGAGAGGAAACCATTTTTGGGGAGTAAGGTTTGCACCACTTGTTTCTCAGACCTGTCTCCAAGGTTTGTGGCGGTGGCCAAAGATATCACATTCGGTGGAGGGATGGCATTTTATATGAGTCAGATCATCTCCAACGGAAAAGGCCAAGAGACGTCCCCAATCTATAGGTAAAATCTAGATTAGATCCCCAATCTATTTCTGATTTCGATTAGGTTTTCAAAATATGAATGGGTTTTTCAATCATATCCTTCTATCAATTTTACTTGGCAAAATTGCTAAGTGTTTATATGAAATTCACGCAATTTCATTTTTCCCCACCAAAACATCGAATTCTCTTTAAAATGCGATTGACTGGGTACTCGCTCGCATCCAGTGTTCAAGCCCGAAACAACCTCCTCAGAAGAGCATCGGATAGCGGGTTTACGATGCTCTGCCCACAAAGTACGCTTCCGCCATGCGTTCCCACATTATCCAAAAAAAAAAGTTTATATTCCTTTATATAGTTTAGTTTTTCATATGATTTTTATGTGATTCTAAACAAATATATTAGAGAATCTGATTGCTTCAAAAGAAAAAACAAATTACTGGACTTTCATATAATAATTTAGTGTATGATTAATATTATATTAACGTTTGTTTTCTTAAAATACTTTATGTTGAGGTCAATTTTTTGTTATTACATCCTCCATTTTTATTATTTGTTCCTGTTTATGTAGAGGTCAAATATTGTGTTCTCTAAATAAGCACTAATATTGTCTGCTAATCATGAGCTTTAATCGTAAAAAAAATTTGTATTTCTTCATTTTTCTTGCAAGTAGCTTATAAGGCAAATATTCTTATCCAGTATGATTTATAAATGACCTGTGGCCAGCTTTTACTTGTGTAATTGTTTTGTAGATATTGCCCTGTCGAGCCATTCTGCATGGATAATAAGTACCGGAAGGACTTGATCGTGGCTTTAGGGCTTGGATGATTGGACTTAGAAATGTTGCCCTATCGAGCCTCTGGCTGACACGAGCATCAGAGGAGCGACATGAATTTCCTTGAGCGGCTCTTTTCAAGCATGAACATTATAGTGACATGTGTGACCATAACATAAAAACATGGTTGATAGGATTCACAGTGCAGCTTCTTAATGTTCGCAACAAGTGCAGACAGAAAAAACAGTTATCAGTCAATAAACAGTGAAGTTTAACTATAGTTCAGTCTGAGATTGAAAAAAAACAATTTTGTGTGTTTGGTTACCAAGATTTTTATATTGTTTTTAACTTGTAAAATTATTGTAAAAGGCATAGAGTAATAAGTCAGACTATCCTTTCTTCTCCCTTTTTTTTCAGCATAGTTAATCTGAGATCCCATGGGCTCCTTTCTTGGCTGGAGCTGGGTTAACCTTAGATCCCATCTGGCGGTCATCTTTAACCTCAAACTTCTTCTTGACTATATATATATATATAATTGTATTCAGTTGTGGTAGCTATTTCTCCTAGCAACACTAACTATGCTTAATCCCTTTGGCCACGAGCTGTTTGTCCAAGCTCTTACAAGAAATACACATGTTTACTCGAATTTAAAACCTACTGCAGATCTGGGAAAGATGCAGCGCTTCCCGTACAGAGCACCGTTTTTTCCAAACCAACAGTGACGATCAGGTTCTTAATGAAGACAATTTCAGCCCTATAAGTTTTTCCCTTCCTCCTATTCAGGATTGTGGTACCAATATTTGTATAATTTTTGGATTCTGATTCGGATAGATAGACCTCATCCAGAATCCAGTCATGTAATAATAATATCTACCAGAAAACAGGATGTTGCTTTATCTGAGACAGCTCGACCGATCTACAGTGCAGAATAATCCACAGAAAGTAGCAGAAATTTATCAGAACCATATTGAAATTTGAATTCACCAATTAAAATTTATAGTATATATGTTTCAAGACTGTAGAGATCTCATGCACATTTTTCGCAGGAATCGCTCTCAACGGCGAGCTCGAGATGAGGCTTGTTTTTAACAGAGAAGGTATACTTCGTAAGCTATGGCGCAAAATAAGCAGGCCAGCCATGGACATTGTTCAAGTTTTCAAGGTTCAGGCCAGGGACAGGACACCGCCGTCGATCCCACTATATTCATAATCCAGTTTTGTGCGATTGATCTTGATGGGATTAATAGGATGCTCACAAAACCTGTCTGTCAAGAAGTTTCCGATCCGCTACCTCCATTTGAAAAATAATATTCAAATCAACCTTATATTATGAGTTTTGCATGGAAGTAAGGGAAGTTAGGGATCTGAAAGTGCTATAAATAGATAGATATTTCGGTTTTTCAATATTGAATGACCAACGCTTCCTTTCTCTCTCTTTTTTTTTCTTTTTCTTTTTTGGGTGTGTTTGCTTTTATGGATTTATCATTTGTAAGTGATAAGTGAGGGATCCGAAGAGTTCATGAGCTGCTGTTTTCAGCGGTGGGAAAGATTAGAGAAAGGGCCGGGAGGGCACCACCATGCACCTAATTAACTCCTGACTGTTCTAGCCAACTCTTCCATCATGTGCCCTTTTCTCCTTCAAGCTTCCATGGTGATTAACTGCTAATGTAATGAACTGTTTCTGCTATTGTCTTCACGTGCTGCTGCTAACTCCTTATAAGCAGTTCTTGATAATTTCTTCTAGCTCGTAACAGCCTCGTTGAGTGAAGAAAAACAGCGTTAAAAAACAGAGGAAGGCACGGTAGCTTATTGTTGATTTCACACTCCTGGATCCTGCCAGTGAATAGTTTATGTATATTATGCTTATTCTACACTCATGGATCTTGCTTGTGAGTGAATGCAAGTTTCCATGGTTGCTTCCTTGTGATTATCAAGCAAATGGGATGACGTTGTCCTCTCTGCTTTCCAGTTTAGTTCCTAGTATTTCAGTCAGGTTCAATTTTCTGGAAAGGCAAGGTTCTTCATTTTTCTTTATATGAGGAAATCCCATCTCTGAAAAGTGCAATTTATGAGTCTAGAATAGCGAATAAAATCTCAGTTGTCTTAAGCTCTTACAAAAAGTACACACACCCTAACTCGAGATCTTCTGTGCAGATCACAAGACCTTTATCATCACATCACGCTAGCGTTAGGAAGTGACAGTTCATCTTGAAGCTCAGTACATCTCATCTGCAAGTTTCAGGGAAAATTCTATTTTACGTCATTGCAGGATTGTTGGTGAAACTATGAGGATGATGTTAGCTATAATTGAAGTGTCACCGTTTTATTAGTTATTCTCACAAGCATTCGCTACAAGAAGTAGCTGGCCTCTCATGTCCCAAACCATCCACCCTGGTTAACCAGTTATGCCCTTGGTACACTGTGACTGAACCACTCAATCATGTGTCCCCATCGAAGCATAAGCTGGCATAAGGTAAACAAACCTGCCAGCTTGAAATTAGGCCTTGAAAACCGCTTTTTTTCTAAATTCTGCGTGCAAAGAGGAATAAGAGGCAAAAGAAATCACTTTTTTTTGCATTTCTGACTAAATTTTACATTCTTTTTTTTACATTTCCGTACAGTTTCTTGGTTTAAACTAAACGAAAGATACAAGACTGCAAATGCTAGAAACTACATTAATCTACTCTGATTGGGGCTAGCTCCAACTTGAGTCATGGCCATATCTCGATCAATGCATCAAGCACTGGATTTCAGACTTGTTTCTTTCTTTGGTGCCTCTGCTCCCAGCACAAACCCTGAAACAGAATATCTATCAGTTCTAACAGCCAGATTTCTCAATTTATAACAGTGTCATGGTTAACTAAACCCCATGCCATTTCACCACCTTCGCAAGACATACCGTTCGCAAGCATTCCATTGGAAGGAAAAGGAGAAAAGTTTTCCTCCGTTAAACCTACGAATTGAGATTCCAAGCTAGTAAAGTAATCGCCAGCATCAAGATCAAATGTATCTGGCAACAGATCAGCTACATCGTTCCCATCAAACCCAAACTCATCCTCAGCATTGTCATAGAAACCGTTCGCATCTTGATGCTGACTTAGCCAGTAATCCCTGAACCATGTTGTCGTTGTCACCAATTGCCACCATTCAGGAGAGAAATCCTCCACTTGCCGGTAAGCAGCAGGAACAAAAAGAGGCGCATCTGGGTTCAAAGTCGACCTTCCTCCTGAAACTAGAGCCATCCTTTTTCAAACCACAACCAAAATCTGTAGTCCTGTACTACAGATTCACACAGAAAATGAATGAGACTCAATGCAAGTTATCAAATTATCCTACTCCAAGAAATTTACTAGCTGGCGATTAACATTAATCAACTCATTCAACAACAGTTTAACAAAAATCATTCGGCAACAAATCATAGCAATCAATGATACAGAATTTTTTTTAGGAAATAAAAGTTTGCAAATTATATTGCCATAATTAAAGGATTAAAATCTTTAACATCTACCCACAATTAAAAATTTGGCGAAAAGTAATTAAAATAGCATTAATCTGTTCTAGTCATTCAAGTCAGAAACTTGAACATGATCAAGTAAAGTCAACGTTAAACTGACTAATAAACAAAGGTAGGTCGATAAAAAAAATGAAAGGTGTTAATCACACAATAAAAAGACTTTTAACAAGAGAAAAAATATAAACACATCAATCTAACATAAAAAAATCACAGATCAAGCAGCCAAACCTCTGCTTGGTTACTGAGAAAAGGAAGCAAAAATGAAAGAAAGAAATTAAACTGAGAAGAAGATCCTAAAATATAATCGCTGATATAATTAATTGATTTTCCCCTAAAAAAAGACAGATACTTAATTTCATTAAAACTAATCTTTTCTGATTTAAACTTCATTTTCCTTCCACTTTCTCAGAAACCAAACAAAATTCAAATAAAACCTAGAAACCAAGAATCAAAACAGAAATAAAAAAGACTGATTAAGTAAAATAAAAGATTGAATTTTGAATTTTTATTTTACCTTTAAGCGAAGATGAAGAAGAAGAAAATATCTGTTTCTTTCACGGACCAAATAGCTAATAATACGTGCGTGGGATAGTAGAAATTGCGAGATGAGCGGATATTTATAGGGCCGACGATACCGAGCCTGATTTGTGCAAAATTCAAGAGCCTTATGCTCGGTATTACCGAGTCATCCCATTGCTTTGATGGTATTTGAACTGTACGGCCCGCGCGTTTGTTGCTTTTAACTAGCCGGTTAATAGCCGGTGACGGGTTAGATCTTTGTTTTTGACCTTTGACCTTAGACCTTCTGGAGATAAGGGAGGATGGTTCGTGTGTCAGCGTAATCAAATATGGGATAGAGGTTGATTGTTTTTACATTTTAAATTTATTTTTAAAAGTATTTAAAGAGAATTGTTTTTTTTTAATTTAAGTTATTATTTTTACATCATTGAAGGGTTTATGTTAAATTAAAAAATATTATTTTAATAAATAATTATCAAATAGAATTTTACTTAAAAAATTGGACCAGATGGTAAAGGTATGTACATTTGAAATCCGATTTATTTCATTTTCATTTATTGATTGAAAAAATTAGATCATTTAGATTTAAGTTTTTAAATATTCACTAATTTATAAGAATTTCATCATTAAAATTTAATGGTTAAGGTCTTATTTGACACTAAATTTCAAAAATATTGTTGAAAAAAATTTAAACTTTTTCTATTTTTTATTTGAAATTAATTTTTTGATATTTTATGTCAATTTCATATTCCGTTATTAAAATAATTTTTTTAAAATATTTTTAAATAAAAAATATTTTCAAAAATCATCTCAGAAAAATGTGACATAATCTTTTTGAAATGTATCGATTCAGATTAGAAATATTTCAACAAAACATTTAAATTTAAAGTTACTTTTGGTTTTAAATTAATGGTGAAATAATATTTTTTTAACTTTTGACCAAGATCTTATTTGATTTAATTTTTAAAAGGTAGTAAAGTAAAATGGGTTAATAAAGGAGGTTCGTTTGAACTTTTTTTCCTGGTTCGTTTGAACTTGGTAGCATTATTATAAGAAATTTATAATTCTTGTATTAACTTTGATATAAATTTAGAATTTATTGTGTTCCATTATTACAAATAAAGTTTTTATTATTTTTAAATATCCTTAATATTCAGGGGTGTTTGAAAATATAACAACAATTGTTTTCAAAGTGAATTTTACTCGAAAATATATCAAAATAATATTTTTATTATAAATAATAGATTAAAATAATTGTTAAAAAATGAATCGGTTAAAAATTCATTTATAGGATAAAACATAGCTTTTAATTTATTATATTTTTTTTAAAAAAAAATGAATTAATCCACTGGTTGACTATTTTGACCAATAACTCGTGTTTTATCCGTACCCATCGCAGATCAAGTTTGATAATTACGTGTAAGTTTATTCTAGAACTCGAATAAGGGAATATCACAATCTTCTTTTTGCCTGAATTGTTTTCTGTTTTTTTTTTAAAAAAAAAAAAAAAAGGAAAAGGAAAAGGAAAAGGCGAGGAGACAAATTCTGGAAATTGACAACAAACAACTTTCACGATTACGAATTACGATGGAATATAATTAAGCGTAGTGAAGCTCACTTTTGTCCGTTTATGAGTATAGATGAGGTTTGTTTGTTTATTTATTTATTTATGTAGCTAATATTATTTTTTAAAATATTATTTTATTTAAAATATATTAAAATAATATTTTTAATTTATTTTTTAAAAATTATTATATGAAAATGATCTAAAAATATAAAAATATATTTATTGAAAGTAAGAAATAAAATCAGAAAAATTTAAAATGATTTTTGAAACGAAATGTGAAACATCTAACCCGATATATTTTTTTAAAAACAATTTTCTTATAAATATTTTATAATTATTTTGATATGTTAATATAAAAATATTATTTTAATTTTTTGTAAAAAAACATTTGAAAAAATAATCATTGCCCCCACCTTTAAAATATTTTTTTAATATACTCGTAATACATAATTGTGTGGTTTTGATCATCAAGTCTACTAGGTTAGTGTTTTTAATGATGTTATCAATGCAAATCTTATTTTCGTAGTTGTAATAAAATTTTATTTCCTTAAATATATTTCAAATTAACACTTCTAAAATGAAAGTAACATGTTTAAATAATTAAAATATTTGATGTATTTTCAAATCCTATTTTGCAGTTAATATTTAAACTTAATATATTAAATTAATTATTTTTCTCGTGCTTTGATTTTTTACTTTGACTGGTTGATATCATAGTCTTCAAGAATACATCAGAAAACATCAAATGCGTAAATATATTTTAAAAACTTATGTATTGTATTGTCAAATAAACACTTCATTTTTTTAAATGAAAAATTAATTTTTTTAAAACTGTTTTTTTAAGGCATTATTTCAACATTTTTTTGCTTACAATTCACCTCCTCGCGTAGAATTTTTATTAGGTTTTTAAATAAAAATTGATGTGCTCATTAAGGTTGTTGTCTTGTCGGTTCCATTCATTTTTTATTTGTAATTATCGGTGTATTATGTTCCAATATAAAAAATAAATATTTTATCTTACTCAAATCTCGACTTGTTTTATAAACTCTATCAAAATTTTGGTCAAATCATTCTAGTTCTATTCCGGTTGTTTAGTTCCAATCAAATAATATATTTTTTATGTTTTTTAAAAATATTTTACTTCTTCACGATATTAATCATGTATCTCAATACGATAGTTTAATCAAACTTAAATTTTACGAAGAGTATTTTGAAATATTTTTATATGTCGGGTTATAATGTTAGGGCCATTAGAGTTCAAAAAACCCTTGCAATATATCAAAGTATATTTTTATAATTTTATTTAAATTTATATTTTTTTAAAGGTTATTCTTTCATGTTATATTTATTAGATTGATTTTCCTTTTGATTTCATCGTTGAAGAATAGGTTTATTAAAAATTGAGTTTCATGATTTACTTTAAGGGTTGTTATGGTCTCATGATTTGGATTTTAAATTTAAAATGTTAACCGAGATCGATCCAATATGTTATCGTCTTAATAATTATTTTAAAATAATATTTCATCCCAATTTTTTAAGTCAAAGTATATTTTTATCAGTTACACGAATTTATTTTTTTATTATTAAGCCATATCAGTTCAACTTTTATTTTTTACGTGTATATAGAATTAGAATTGCATGCTTTTAGATCAATTTTTTATTTTGAATTAAAATTGTATTTATTAATTAATATTTTGAATTATATAACAACAATAATATTAAAATGACAAGCTAAAATACTCTACATTAAAAAAAATGTCATTTTTGTTTTTTGTATTTTTCTTCTTCTAGAAAATTGATTCATAGGGGAAATTGAAAACACAAAGCTGGTGGAAGCTTCTTAATTATTCAACCCACGATAGCGGACCCACCCATGTGAGCAATTATTGACCTGGCAATAAAAATCCACCCAATAATTAACACGGGCTTCGATGTAGTTTTCATATCATCTACGTCAAGATCATCGAACCTGATGATGACACGTACTCAGAGTGGGACCCTATTAGGTGACCCAACACCCGGTTGGGCGTGTTCTACACATGGCGTGCTGGTGGGTAAGATGAAAACATGATATTTCTTCATCTCCTGCCAACCACAAGGAATACAACCTTATCATAATGTCTAGTCTAATAATAATTAAAGATAGGATCAACGTTTCACTAAATTTAATTTATTTATTAAAAAAAATTAACTTTTTTTGAATGGTTAATGTTATTTTATAAAATTGTATTTTATCACACGAGCATGCAAAGTTTATAAAAACAATCTAAAAAATGAGAGATTTTTTTTTTATAACCTGGAGTGTCAGTGTCAATTTATGTGCACCACAACTAAATTTCTGGGTTCATCTGAACATTCTGCAGCCCAATAAGCAGGTAAGACACTACGGACATGACAGCGTACACTGACAAGACTTGAACTCAAGTAGGAGAAAGACAAGTCCTTTTGTGACCAACATATCAATAATTTGTTGGCAAAATGAGAGAATTTATTAATTGAAGGTGTCAACGGTAATCCATGGTGGATTTCTGTCTTTGTTAACTATCATGTCATGGCTTCCCTGGAGGAGTTTGGGCTCTTTGCTATAGGAAGAGTTAGGGCCCATGTCGTCTGAGTTTGCCAACACCCAAGGACAAATTTTTAGAAGAAAAGGAAAAAAAAAACACCATTCATGCCTTGAGTTCTCTTGAAATATTTTATATCCAATATTTCTCTCTTTTTTTTAACCTTGACTTTTGGATTTGATAGTCGCGAGAGAATATGTTTTGCATGAATTATAAAAACATGAATTTTTAATTTTTAATCATAATTTAAAAAAAGTTTATTTTCTATATAATTTATAATATTAAAATAATTTAAAGATTTAAAATATTTGTGATAAAGTTGATTTGTTAAAAAAAGAGATGCAATATAAATTATAATTAAATATGTTAAACAGTTTAATATGGACTAAAAACTCAATTGAAATGAATTGTGTTTCAAAATTTTGAATTAAAATAAAATATAATGAAAGAATCAAACCACCTAGGTTTATATTTTTAAAAATCAAACAAGTCCACTTAGGATCAAATTTGATATATAAAAAAAGAAAAACGATGAAATTGCAACCAAAACAAAAAACATGAGAAATCACCTAAAAATTAACAATAAAAAGAACGGTCCAAGCTTTTTGACTCCGATAAGTGCAAATAATATGTTCAAAATGACTTATAAGAGCATGAATTTTTAATTTTCAATCATAATTAAAAAAAGTGTAATTTTGTATATAATTTATAAGCACAAACAATTTTATGCCCCCGGTCCAACTGGACTTCAATCCTCGTATTCGGTCGACAACAAAAAAAAGAGGAACATAGTTAAGAATTTGGTGGCCAAAACAACTCGCTTCAACTGAACCAGCACAGCCTCGAATACTTCTAATATCTTGGTCGGTTGCTTTGTTTCCTGTTCTTCTGTTTCTGCTGATGCTGTGGAGGTTTTTGCTTGTGATGAAGCTTCATTTTTCTTTACAATTCTTTATACTCTGCTTTTACTTTTGGTTACCAACTTCAGTTTTCTATCTGTTCTTCACCATGCATTTTGAGCACGGTCATTATTGCATGAATATATCTCTGGATCTTGCATGCCATGGCAAGGTCTGTGCTTCATCCGAAAAGTCATTTTTTAACAAAAAAATATTTTTAAAAGCAATTTGGACAACACTTTCAAACAGTCAGGAATTAAGAATGATGGGGCAGAAATAGATCGAGCATTATGGTCTCCATTCTCCACATTAGCTTTTCGAGTATAGCCGTATAGGTGAATCCTCACTCTAATCGTTTTACTTTCATCACCTGATCGATGCATGGGCAGCAGCAGGAATGTCTCTGCATTTTCAATCGGAATGGGAGGATTGGATTGGAATGATATTATATACTTTGGGATTATTTTGAGAATTGTGAGGTTGTTCTCTTCAAGATGGAGCTGTCTAGAAGGTGACCCAAGTTTGGGAAGTAGAAAACAGTAGGTGGTCAGCAAAGGGTGTAGGGTGTGTTTGGTATTGTTTTTGTTTTTGTAGTTGAGGTTTTAAAAAAATACTTTTACTGCGGTTCAAAATAAGCAGTAAAATGATTGGTTAAAATTGTGATTGAGTTGGAGGTTGAAAAAAAACAGTTTTGGGTGTTTGGTTACCAAGTTTTTCATATTGCTTTTAACTTGTGAAATTACTTTAAAAGACATAGACATACACACACACATATTTATTTTTATTTATTTATATTCTATTAATAATCAATAATTTATAATGTAAGGAATAATTACTTCTTTTTATTCTTCCCGTCAAATTATTTGTAATTCCATCACAAACTAAATTTATACGTGAAGGTCTCTGCGATCCCTAATTATTTGATCGAGGACAACATCTGATAAAATATCATCTGAAATAAAATTAGGGTCGGGAGACAAAATTATATTTTGATGTCTTTTAATATATTTATTTATATTTTAATTAAGTTTTTAGATTTTTATATTATTATTTTAATATTAATAATATAGAATTATTATTTTAATTATAACTCATTTTCTAAACCCCCCATATGCTTTGTCCCCTCTCAAAAACCAATTTGCTTCGTCCCCCTCTCAACTTCTACCCACCTGTTTCGCCTCCCATAGAAGCTCTCCATCTCCCTCACCCACCTCGGCTTTTAACACCTTGAAACCCATCTGCCCCTCCTATCTTTAGAAGCTTACCTCTCAACTTCTCCATTCCCCAACGCATGCAAAAAAATGATTGGTTTTATGTTTAACGCTTGAAAAAGCATGAATTGCAACAAGAAAAGTAGCTAATCACTGCTTTTCTTGCACCGACGTTGGAGAAAAATTGGACGTGAGATCCATGTCACAAACCTCTGGTTGGAAGATAACCAAACACTGAATCCAATCTGCTTATATGCAAATGTGGATGACATCTCAATGCCAAATAGGCATGTAATCTTTGATGGCACGACCATGAATTTAGAACCTTATCCTAATTCAAGCATGGCATTTCTTCCAAATATATTAAAGAATGGAAGTTTGATCTATTCAAACTTTTGTTCCAAACATCTAGATAGTTAAAGTGTTGATCGAATATGTCAAAAACATAATTTTAAACGAACTCAACTCAAAGTTTCAATTATATATTCAATTCTTGAATTAATTCATTCATGTTTTTAGTCTGAAAGTCTTGGTTTTTAATATAATACCCCTCTCATTCAATATTCAATTTCCCCAGTATTTTAAACGAAAACAAAAATAGCATATAAAAATGATATTGTTTTAGTAAACAAATGTTAGTTGTTTGGCCAGTTGAGTTTCACAACTAGGGATCAAAATTCAGGATTGTCAATACTATTACTGATATGGCGGAGCGTTCGTGTCATTAAAAAATCTAGACAAAACAACGTCATTTTTGTCTCGGTTTTAATTCTGGTCCGTTCAGAAACACCGACCACATTCAGGCCGGAACGTCTCGGTACCGTTCTGGCCTTAAAATCCTCTTTATTTTTATTAATTTATGGTCGTGTTTTTAATTTTGAGATTATGTTTATTTGACTTTTTGTTTATATTATATAATTTAAAATTAATCTATCTTGAATTTAATTATGCTTGTTAAATTAATATTTTAATTTTTTTCCATGTATATATATAATTAATTATATATTATTAGTACAACCCCTAAACCGAAACAACACGTTGAAATATTCTAAAACCAAAACATTTCATACTATAGAAAAATCAGAATGATAACCGGAAGTGTATAAATAGAGATTAATAATAACAACATCCAGCATACGTGGGAAATCATGCGGCCAGAAGCTTGGGAAAAGGCCATCCACTTATTGAATCCAAATATGATGACGGAGGGCTAAGGGCTTTTTAGATGAATTTTAAAAAGAACGGTCAAAATAAAACGAATTCAATTATTAAATATAAACATAAACAAACATGGAAAAAGAATTGAGAAAGAGGTTCAATGAACAAGTATTGTAACTAGGTCCCATTAAAAATTAAAAAAATGATTTTCAATTTTTGACAAGAAACAAGTGGAGTATACTTAGACTTTTGAGCCACACATATATGATGATGATTTTATTAAATTACATTGGTTGATGCCTACAAGAAAGCTGGATTTTCCCATTAAAACTATTTATAATTTTTTTATTTATAAATATATATTATTTTTTTTGTTAAAGAATAATATAAATCATATTATAGGACCTCACTTACAAGCTTAAGCTTTTAGGTAGGATGGTTCCTTAAATGATATCGAGTCTTGTTGATTCAGTGATCACGAGTTCGAATCTCACCATCCCCGTTTTATTTGATAAAAATTAAGCACAAATTAATGTAGATTTGTGCAAGTTTCAAGTCCAAAGGGCTTTCACTTGAGGGTGTGTTAGAGAATAATATAAATTATATTATGAGGTTTCACTTACAAGCTCAAGTTTTTGAATAAAATGGTTCATTACCAATTTTCTATTCCAAGATAATATTACTTTAGTATTTTTTTATTTAAAATAATATTGAAAAAACAGGAAGAAAAAACTAGAAACATTAATTCGGAAGAAATCTATAACCCGAATCTTAAACGAGACGCGTACGAGGAATAAGAGTTAGAGACAGCCGTTGATATGCTAAGCTGTTAATATCGTTACCTTGGAATATTCGTTCAAATATTCTTGTTCATAATGCAGCCTGCGTGGGATGCACTCTGTGTTTCGTAGCCATGAAAACCACGATGGAAAGCAACAAACATCTTGCATCACTCACCACAATGAATCCAATGCAGGAAAAAAAACCCACAAATCAATACCTGCCGCACGAAGGAAAAATGTTTTTTTTATTAGTTTTTTTTATCAAATACCCGTCCGAATTGTTCTAGTTTCGGTCAAATATATTTTCTTATATAATGAATAATTTTATATTATCAATTATATCTTTTAATCAGAGTGATAGATTGAGATGAAATTTTACGAGAAATCTCTTGACATATTTATATATATCATGTTAAAATTTCAGAGCAATCAAAGAATGTAATGACCTTGCAAGATTGACGATGATATTCTCGTAATATTATACATGCTTATAATTTTGCTAAGAAAAATCATTTTACTGTATATTTTTAAGTCTATTTTTAAAATTAAAGTGTATAATTCTAAATAATTTTATTTTTAAATTTGAACTAATTATTTTATGTTTCAACCAAACAACACTTCAAAACTAAAACATTCCGTTTTAATTGGAAAAACAAATCAACAACCGAGACAAACCCTTCCGGAATGCGATGTTAATGGCAGGAAAAGTTCATCATCTGCTGAATTTTATATATCAAACTTAATTTCAACGTATATATTTGGACAAAACATCGATCAAGAGGAGATTACAGAAATACATGGCTATGTCTAAGAACAGAGACTTTAATCCAAGAGTAAAGGAGGGTGCATGCTCCTTTCACAAATGGAAACTTTATTACTTGGAGAACCAAAATCTCCACACAGCAACCAAGAAGTTGGATCTGGAGAGAATTATACGATGAACTGGCTTTCATCCTCTTCTCTTGAGTCGATCCCGCCTTGCTTGATCATGCAGCACTGCTCGATCTTGTTCATGGGAGTACTGGACTTGTTGCCATGCTTGCTGTGGCGTAGAACTAAGCTCGCGGGGTGGTGTTTGCGGTTGAGATCATCCGTGATGGTGGCTTCTCGTTTCTGAATCTGCAGGGGAAGAGCGATAGTTTTCTGGGTGGTGGTGGTGGTGGTGGTGGTGGTGGTGAGGGTGTCTACTTTCACTGGACGAGGAGGGTAGAAGAAATCTGTAGGGAAGAAGTTGTATTGGAGGCCAGCCATGGAAATTATTCTTTGAAGAATCAAGAGATTTGATGGGTGTTGAGAGAGAGTACTGCCAAGGAACTTGAAATCTTGGCAGAAAGTGGTTTTCTTGGCTGTCATATTTATAGAGAGGGAGGGGAGTTGTAATGTGAATTAATTTTAGTAAATGGCATTAATTGAGCGGTGTTTGTGAATTTGTTTGGAAAGTGTTTTTTTTTTTAAATAATTTTTTTATTTTTATTTTTCATTTTAATTTTTTAGTGTTTTTAAATTATTTTTATATGTTGATTTCAAAAATAATTTTTAAAAAATAAAAAAAATATTATTTTAATGTATTTCTAAACTAAATACATTTTCAAAAACAACCTAAACCTGCCAAATATTATTTTAGTAAAAAAATAAATTTTATTTTATTTTAAATTAATTTTTTTTGATATTTTTAAATTATTTTGATATGCTGATTTCAAAAATAAAATAAAAATTATTTTAATGTATTTCTAAGAAAAAACACAAATATTATTTTAGTATGCTGGGAAACCAACATCTGCTTCGAATTTTAAGGAAATTGTCGATTTAGTGTCCATATTTTATTATATTGTATTTGTGCTGACTTTTATCAATTTAATTTGTTGATTTTTTATTTCCAATTTGAGAGTCTTACGTTAAGTTAATTTGTTGGGTATTAATATATGTGTATTATTTCAAGACAAACAGTTGAGAAAATCGCATCACTAGTAAAAGACACTAACAGATTGAATTTACAACATGGACTTAAATAAAAAAACACATAAAAAATCAATAACTTAAATAAATAAAATTAAAAATGAGTCACTTAAATAATATAATTTTTTATACACTAATTTCACTCTTCGTAATAAACATTATTTCAAAACTGAGATTTGATATATTAATGATTATAAAGATACAATTTAAAAAATATATGTATTATTTTAATATATTTACAACCAAAAATCACTTTGAAAATAAATTATATCGCATCATAAGATTAATGAAGAGATTTTTAATTAATTAGAGTAATGCTACCTTTTCCTTTTTGAAGTAACATGGCCATGCTCGCCAGGTGCAAACATGAGTGTAGTTTCCGTTGTTAATTTTGGTTGTTGATCGTAATTAATTTTTTTAATCAATATTAAATTTACTAATTTATTAATTAATTAATAATAAATATTTTAAAACTAGTAGAGCATATTGAAATATCATTAATATCGAAAACTAAATAAATATGGTTCAAATAAAAATTTAGTAAATTAACATTCATAATACAACTGAAATTTAGTTAAATTTACATGACTAAGTTCAACATGGAATAAAAAAAATACATATTTTGAAATGTTCAAGGAGGAAATGATCTACAATGCTGTGGATGAGAGGAAGATGAATCGTTATATGACAGTCGAGATCGAGGTCGATATACTGGTGAAGACACGGGATCCAAAGGTGCCATTGTATGTGATGACATCGATGAAGCCACAGATGTTGGTATAACTTGACCCATACTTGATATCCTACCATAGCTTTCATAATTGCTCCTAAGATAATCTTGTATGGAATCAATTTCTTTTTTCATTTTAGTAAGAAGATCATCCTTTTCCTTCAATTTCTCTTTCAACTCTCGATAAGATGAACTCGGATGTAATGACTGTACTGAGTACGAATGTGATGAAGAACTCGTATTAATTATAGATTTTGGCATACGAGGTGCACCATATACTCTACCCTTACTTACCCCCCCTGAAGCCACACACCAAGCCGCACCATCAAAAGAAGGATGAATTTCCCGATTAGGTCCATATTTTGCAATCATCTCCTTTTTATAATTTTCCTACAAACAGACAAATGCATGTAAAAATATTTAAATATGAAATGATATTTTAAATATATCAAAAAAATAAAAATACTTACCACCACGGTTTTGGACTTGTTATCTACGAATTTGCCGGTCTCATTCGCACTCCGATGCAAAATTGAAAAGACATCATCCCATGGAAGTTTTTTTCCACCGGCTTGTTCTTGCTATCAACATTAAAAAAATTTAAGCAACAAAAATATTAAACAATTATAATTACTAGTGTTGAACAACAACAATTCTTACCATGCTAGCTCGATATGATGCAAATAAAACTGAACCACCAGAATGAGTACTTATTTTTCCATCTGTTTTAGTTAATCGATTGCGTCTTGAGGATTCTGATCGTCTTTGGAATTCAACAGTGGACCAAACATCTTTAATCATAGTATTCCAATCATCATTTTGTATCCAAATAGGACCTTTATCAAGGCAATCGGTAATATTTGTGGTCTTCATTATCGACATAGCTTTATTGCGAGCTCGTGTCAAATGTAAGTTCAAGGAAATGCGAGCTTTATCTTCCCAAATATTACGAACAATTTGTTCATCTTCTTCAGGGAAGTCGTATTTTTTCTATCAAATACATATGATAAGTAAATAAAAAATGACAAACAACATCAACAAATATTACAAAAAAAATATTATTCTACAAAAAAAGTATACCATATTATGAGAAACTAATATATACAAGTCAATGACCAAATTTATACAACTCAATAATTAAAAAAAATTTATCGACCTTTATCAATTAATGTAGAATTTATTCATTATCAACAATCGTATTCTCATAATATTTTTTGAAAAATAATTATGTGCAACTTATAATTAAAGTGTCAACTATGCTTATAATATTCAAGCTTCAACTATTCCAATACAATATGCAATTAAAAGACAATATCCACATCAAAGTTGATGGTAATTGATTACTTAGTTGCGTGAGTTTATTTTAAAAAATACAATAAAATAAGCAATATTTTTTTCCATACCTTAAACTCTTTAAACTGTTCATCCTTACACACCGAATCTACTTTTTCCCAAGAGTTCCATGCTCCCTTGAAATTAGCTCTCAATATACGTCCGATTTCACGTCCACATGATGAGTTATTGAACCTTCAATATTATAATGGGTTAGACTTTCATGAAACAAATAGTGATAGAAATAATAAGTGTTGTAAAATAATGAATTCAACTTACTCTGTTGTTCCATACAAACTAAGTTTTCTTTTTTTGGTAAGTGGATCGATTTCTGTGTCAAAACCCTTCCGTTTAACGCTTTTTTTGTATGGAGAAGAGGTTGAAACATGGTTTGATGAGACACGATCTTGATCCTCAGAAGATCTCACATTAATATCATCTCCCCCATCCCATAAAGGATCCCCATCAGTTGCCTCTGGATTTGGAGGTTCCTCTATCCTAACAGTACTGGAAACCCTATCATTATAGTATGTGTTGTAACCCAATTTTGGGTCATGCCCCAAAACTATCAGAAAATAACAAAAATAAAATAAAATGGGGGATGGTGTCGGTAGAAAAATCGAGTTAAAAGTTTGAATATTTTGGAAAAATCGATTGTACCCTTTTTGTGCCTAGAAATGAAAAACGCGGATCCAAGGCTAAAGTAATTTATTATGAGATAAATCCGCGTATAAATTAAGTCATAAAATATAATTATATTTTTTATGGACCGATTTGATATAGTCGTTGGTTAATATAAAAGCGTAATTATATTCAGGAATTAATTTAGGACCAGTTGAAGGGTTTAATTAAGCTTGACGACTTAATTATACTTGAAATTGATCAATTTAATTTTAATAAAGGCTTAGTCAATAAGAAATCAAGTGCTTAAATTTAATTCGGGCTCAATTGATGATATTTGAATTTTCGTTGATCAATTTGAATTTCTTCAAGCCAATTAAGCGAAATCGGGGACCTAATTGAACAAATTAAGAGTTTTACGGTCGGTTGAGGAACTAATTGCACAAGATCATAAATCTAAGTTCAATTAAGGGTGCAATTAAGAGTTATGAATTGAGGGACCAAAATGTATTTTTGCACCCAAAAGCAACAAAACTTGAGCCACTCAAAAACCCATATTTTTCAGCATGCACATTGAGCAACTCACCCATTTTCATTGAGCCACGCATGAGCCACCTGGTTTTCGTAACCTGTCTCATATAAAAGGAAAAAAAGAAAAACTAATACGGGAGGATTTTTTTCACGGGGGGAGGAGGGAGAATCATCGGGTCTCGGTTTTTTTTTGAAAATTTCCCTCATCTTCCTCCCGAAACAGCTTCCCCGGTTCTGGTCTCTCCCTCTCTTCAAACCAGTGCAACTGGTTCCTGACTCTCTCCCGATCGGCGCAAGAAAAACGCCACCATCGACCACCCTTTTGGCTTGCTTTCACCATCGTTGATCACCCCCTCATCCCACCTTCAACAAAACCTCAGCGTCCCCATCTCTCTCTCGCCTCTGTCCCTCCCTCTTAAAACGCAAATTTGCGTTTCGGTTCCACTGTCTCATCCTCCCTCTCGGCAAGCTCTCCCCCTCGGTGCAAGAGAAAACCATCGTCGACCACCCTCTTCTCGCTGGTAACACCGGTTCAGCACCACCATCCCTCCCTTTCTCAGCCTCGGTCTCCCTCTCTCTCTCTAAAAAAAAACCGAAGCCTCCCCCTCTCTCTCTACATTTCGGGGTCGTTTAAACCAGCACCTCGGGCCACCTAAAAACCCCCACCTTTCACCACCATTAGCTTCCCAAGACCCTCAGCATATCAGCCCTCATCTCCGTGAACCAAGCAACAACAGCAGATCCGATCACAGTGCACCAGCCCGCGACTTCCAGCCCTCTTTCCGGTGAGCTCAGGCCACCATTTTCGACACGACGACGACTGGAAGAACCACCTCGGCATCCTCTACACGAAGGTATTAATAGAATTCCCATTCTTTGTACTTGAAAATCCTGGTTTTTCACTGTTTATTTTCTTCTCCACTGCGAAAATCTCTAGCTATCGTAGTAATCTGAGTCGGTCTGATCGGGCACAATGCCCAACCTGCACTGCGAGATCGCTTGGGCCACGACCAGACTTCGTGAATGTCCGGGCCACGACCGGACTCGCCTCTGATCGGGCCACTGCCACCACACTGTGGAAGTCGGGTCGTCGACCAGGTTAGAAAAGGGTGGGCTGGCAGTCCAGCCCACCCCGAAAATGTATATAATATATATATATATATAATAATATAATAAAATAATAATAAAAATAAAATAAAAAATGTTTTTTTTATATACAAAAAAATCTTAAAAAAAATGTGTTATTTTTCTTGCATAAGGCCAATACACTAGCATATTTTAAAATTGTTTTCTTTTAAAAAATATATATTATCTTGTGTTTTGAAGAAAAATGAGTTTTAGCATGGATTTTGCTAAAGGAAAAATCATTTATTGCATTTTGAGATTTTACAACATGTTTGTAAAATCCAAAGGGTATTGGCCAATATTCAAAAAAATATAAAAAAACTTTTCGGTGATTCATATTATTTATTTTTCGGAGTTTGGATAAATTCTATCCAAAATATTCGGTGTTTTTCGGAGTTTGGATAAATTCTATCCAAAATATTCGGTGTAAATGATATATCGTTAACATGTAAATATTTTTTATATATTTCAGCAATTATAAAACAAACAAAAACATCAAGCAGCTTACCTTAGGTAGGGCGTACTAGGGGTGCTAAAACCTTCCCTTTACGCAACCAGTCCCTTACCTTAGAATCTCTGAAAGACCAGTACTAGGTTTCCTAGTAACCGTAATACTAGGTGGCGACTCCCTTTATTACAAAAATAAATAATTTCCCCGACATTTAAATCTATCCCCCTCTCTTGGGGCCCAGTTGCCACGAGCGCCGCTCCTAGCCATTTTTGGGTCAGTGACAAGATGCATTGTCATCCTCCATTGCATCTGGAGCCATATTACTATATGGATTTGCATCTCCCTTATCATTCACAACATGACTAATCCCTCCTGATGAAGGTCTGACCAATATATCTTCGACATAAGGCTCCCCATGTACAGTCCAATTTTGATAAAAAGGTATAAACCCTTTTGTCAATAAGTGCTTACAAACATCATCTTCTTTCTGAAACTTTTGACTTTTGCATTTCACACAAGGACATCTAATTTTTCCCTCTGATATATTTTTATCAATTGAATATGCAAAATTGATAAATCTTCTAACACCCTTAATATATTCAGGATTAAGACGACCACTTTTCACACGACGATACATCCACGATCGATCATCCATATTAATCTAGTAAACATTATAACACAAAAACATTTTAGAATGTTATTTCATTTTGTATTACACATAATGTAAATTAAAAATATTAAATAATATCTCTAGCAATTTTATACTACATTTATGACCGTGCAAAGGGGACAACTATGTCTGCTTTGCGTTGAATCACTATCTCTAAGTAAATAAGATTATTAATGGTCAAGACAAAGAAAACAAAAGCCAACAACACAAATGCTTAAAAAACCATTAAACACACAGTAACAACACCCACAACAACACCACACACAATAATATGCATTTAATCGATATAAATACTAAAAACAAACAATAAATAAAATACACTAATCTTTCGAGCGAATTTGATAGATTTTGCAATCAAGAGATGTTGATCAATGCTTGATGCTCTTTCAAGAACCCTAAATAGAAATTTTTGTTATCACATTCAATATAACTTGAATATAAAACAGCAGCAAAATGAATGTAATTAACCTTATATGAATTCAAAAAGTCAAACCACATTAGAATTACGTCAAGAAAGCAATTGAGCTTATTTCGACAAAGCATAATGGCTTGATTAAGAAAAAGACAATATAAATATAAACCCTTACATGAACTTGATTAAGAAAGCAAATGAGCTAATGTTTAAGATGTCTTTCTCATAATCCAAACCATGTTGATAACGTTAATTCTTATATGAATTTTTAATATCTGAAACAGATTTGATGAATTTTATTTCTATTCGGAGAAGCAAATGAGAACTTTCAATAGCTTCAATCATGGGTACAAAGCCATGGTAAAGAGAAAACTATCTACTGTCTGTGTTGTGATAAGCATTTTATCATGTGAGAGATTGTGTAAACCCAAAAATCCATCTCCTCCACAAAAACCCCTCCGAATTTACCATATCAAAAAACCCAAAAACCATCAACTACAATCAAGTTCAAAGACTGGAACTTTATCTCCAGAAAATCACTTAATCACAAAACCAGAACAACCCATGAGCATAGCTGGTGCTGAGCCAAACCATTCTACCTCCACAAACTCATTTATACAGAATGCTCTCCACAAACTCCACCTTCCACCATGGCTTCTTCCTCCACCAAACCAATCTTCACTCCTCCGTTCACCACCTCCCCCTCTTAACCGCCAAAAAGATCAAAACTCAACTCCCAAAAGCAGAAAATAATAAATAAAGGAAAGGAAAAACAGAAGCTCGGTGTAGGGAGTTAAGAAGCTCAAATGCAAGTAGATCCAACAAAATAAGAAAATAAGCAATGAAAAAAATGGAAAAGCTGACCGTACGGTGGGTGCAAGCAACGAGGAAGCTGATCTTCGTTGTGGTGGTGATGGGTCTAGTGGGTAACTGCAGATCGACACCGGCAAGGCGGAGATCGTGAAGCAGGGCGGGAACAAATGTTGGCTTCACCGTTCACTACAGTGTTTCGAGGAGAGAGCGAGCGCAGTGTTCAATTTATGTTTCTGCAAATAAATGAGAGGACGACAGGGAAGAAGAGCGAATATATTAAATTTAAAACATGGGCGCTGCGCGGGTATTAACTTAAGTTATTTTAAAAAAATAAAACTTGTAACGGATTTGCCGTTGCAGATTTAATTAGTAATATTTTTCATCGGTTGCAAATGTTTTTGAATTGCAACGGCATTGCCGTTGCAATTTATATATTTTTTTCAATCCGTTGCAATGTTTGCAACGGAAATTTTCTGTTGCTAATCACTTTTTTTTTTGAACTTTAATGCCTTCTCTCGATTCATTGAAGATCAAAGTTAGTCCAACAATTCGTTACAGAACTATAGGAAGTACGAAGAAAACAAGAAAATCTGGCTCACAAAAACTGCAGCAAAACACTAAAAAGAATTGCGAGAATCCCAGCAGGGAGCAATGCTGCTCCGCCTCGTCCGGCGAGTCTCACTCTTGATTATGCACGGAGAGGGGACGACTGCAGTCGAAGCAGAGAGCTGGGGCAGGTTGGTCAGGTCAAGCTGGTGCTGGTTCATGGCATGATGATCTTCGTCGCCACCTTTCTGCGGTTGAAGGTGAAGAACCGGGCTGCTAACACTCTCTTCATTAGCCGGTGGTGGACGAGGATAGTAGAAATCTGTAGGGAAGAAGTAATACTGAAGGCCAGCCATAAGAACTCCAGATTTTATAGCTGCAGTGATGAAACTTCGAACTTTTGTTTTTAATTTCTGGTCTGTGTAATTGCTTCTGTTCTTCATTTGTATTTATACGGAGATGAAGAAGAAGAAGAGGAGGAAAGTACATTAGCTTGTGCCTCAAGTCCTTTTCTTGCACGGAAAGCTAGTAATTGTTTTCATGGAAGGATTCGGATTTTGAAACTAGGCACTTTGTTTGCTGAAAAGTATTTTTTTATGTTTGTTGAAAAGTAATTTTTTTAAAGTAAATTATGGGAAAATAAATTCTTAGAAAGTGAATTTCGAAAAATGAATTTTAATGTTTAGCGATGTTATGGAAAATAAATTGGAAAACACTTTCCAAGTGTTTGTTTGTGTTATGGAAAATAAACGGAAAATAATTTATTAATAAATTAATTTTTTTTCAAGTTTATCCTATGTATATTAAATATTTAATATAAAATATTTAATCACATAAAATAAAAAATAAAATAAAAAAGTATAGTGATGATTTTTTTATTATATCCTATATTCATACATAACTTATTTTATAAAATATAACAATATATATCATATCATATTATAGAGAAATAAGCTTGTTAAATATTTCGTAAGTAAAAATTATTCAATTTTAAAAATTAAAAATAAATTATTTTTTCATATTAAGAAAGCCATATTACTTTATGTTAAGAGTTATATATTAAGAAACAAACGGCAACGCCTCCTGAGGGGGAGCGGGTCAAGATGGTAACTTCCAGCTCCAAGAAAACCAGGCTTATCAAACGTATGGGCCTATGTGGCATGAAAGGCCCATGGAGCCTAACAGATATGGACTGTCCAACTCATACCCAACATCATTGGCATTAACGGAAAACCCTAGCCCACATCTCCTGCCCCATCCCTCTCAAACCCCCTCCAAAACCCTAACCCTATAAATCCGCATTTCCACCTCTAAACCCTTCTCCTCCACCAGCCTCCGTCAAAAACCCTAAAGCCAGAAACTCAGACTCTCCCCCACTCCCAGTTCATACCATGTCTGACGTCGAGCTTTCTCGTTCCGAGAAGAAAAAAAACAAGAAAAAAACCCAAGGAACTGAAGCAGACACGAACCCTACAGACACAGGCAAAGATTTCATGATCAAACCTCAGAACTTCACCCCGACAATCGACACTTCACAGTGGCCAATTCTTTTGAAAAACTACGACAGACTTAATGTGCGAACTGGACATTACACTCCACTTCCATGTGGTCACTCACCTCTCAAGCGTCCACTTGCTGAATACATCAGGTATGGTGTTATGAATCTTGATAAACCAGCAAACCCATCATCGCATGAAGTTGTAGCTTGGATTAAGAGGATTTTACGTGTCGAAAAAACTGGTCATAGTGGTACTTTAGACCCTAAAGTTACTGGTAATTTAATTGTTTGCATTGATAGAGCTACTAGACTTGTTAAATCTCAACAAGGTGCCGGGAAAGAGTATGTTTGTATTGCTAGATTGCATGATAAGGTTGCTGATGTTACGAAAGTAGCCAGAGCATTAGAGACGCTTACTGGAGCGGTTTTTCAGAGGCCGCCCTTGATTTCCGCTGTTAAAAGACAGCTTAGAATTAGGACAATTTATGAGAGTAAGTTGTTGGAGTATGATGCAGATAAGCACTTGGTTGTATTTTGGATTTCATGTGAGGCGGGGACATATGTTAGGACAATGTGTGTGCATTTGGGGTTGATTCTTGGGGTTGGTGCGCATATGCAAGAATTGAGGAGGGTGAGGTCAGGGATTTTAGGGGAGAAAGATAATATGGTTACCATGCATGATGTTATGGATGCTCAATGGGTTTATGATAATTATCGTGATGAGAGTTATTTGAGGAGAGTTATTATGCCTCTTGAAGTGATTTTGACTAGTTATAAGAGATTGGTTGTGAAGGATTCTGCTGTCAATGCTATTTGTTATGGTGCTAAGTTGATGATTCCAGGGCTGTTGAGGTTTGAGAATGATATTGAGTCTGGTGAGGAGGTTGTGTTGATGACTACTAAGGGTGAGGCTATTGCCCTGGGAATTGCTGAGATGACTACTGCTGTTATGGCTACCTGTGATCATGGTGTTGTGGCAAAGATTAAGAGGGTAGTGATGGATAGGGATACTTATCCGAGGAAATGGGGATTGGGGCCAAAGGCTTCAATGAAGAAGAAGTTAATTTCTGAGGGGAAGTTGGATAAACATGGGAAGCCAAATGAGAATACTCCTAATGAATGGTCAAGAAATTTGGTTTTGCCTGCTGGTGGTGATTCTATGGTTGCTGGCCTCGCTGCTGCTGCTGAACCAGCTGTCAAGAAGGATGGTGAAGATGGCGAGGGGCTCAAGCGCAAATTGGATGAAAGCTATGATAGCCCTGCTGCTCATGTTGCTAAGAAAGCTAAAACTGAATTAGTTAAAGATGAAGAGAGTGTCAAGGTTAAGAAAGTAAAGGAAGAGCTTGTGGAGGGAAGTGGTGATGAGAAAAAGGACAAAAAGAAGAAGAAAAAGAAGAGTAAAGAGGACGGCGAGGCTGGAATGGAAGAGAAAGTTGAGTTGAAGAAGCTAAAGGAAGAGCCAGTTGTGGGAAGTGAAGATGAGAAGAAAGAGAAAAAGAAGAAGAAAAAGAAGAGTAAGGAGGATGCTGAAGTGGAAAATTTAGTAGAAAAGGATACTGAGAAGTCTGAGAAGAAGAAAAAGAAGAAAGACAAAGAGGCAGAAGAGGCCACAACCATTGAGAACAGCAAAGCTGATGTCGAGGCTGATAAAAGTGAGAAGAAGAAAAAGAAGAAGAAGAAGGACAAAGATGGAGAAGATTAGACAAGAAAATTAATAACATCTTGTTTCAAGGTAGCAATTCTGGTATGCCTGCTTTTGTTAACTTATGGCACCTGCAGTACTGTTAGTAGTATTTGTAATGTTTTCATGTAGTTTAAGCAGAAACAATTTCTGAATCTGGAGTCTGCTTTCAGAATGTTTTATTTTGCAATGAAAATTTTGTTTTATTCTTCACATGTGCAATAAAATTTTTGTTTTATTGTTCACATGTGCAATAAATTTTTATTTTTCTCCTTGGACCATTCATTGATTTTTTTCAATGAATTTTTGTGGCTGTGCTGTTTCATATGAAACTTGCATTAATCTTTTCCTTTTCAAGGCAAAGCTTCTTAATTTTTTCAAGTTTTCCATGTAAATCTTTGGTAGCATATGAATTTGGCGATTTGTGTGAGAAGGTGAAGGTTGTTTCATGGAGTATGGAGGGTGATTGGTTTGAATTTACTATGCTAGTGGCACAAAGATACTTCTGATAGTGGTATTCTTGTAGACAAATTAAGGCATTTACATCTTGAGTGAAGACATCATTCTCTTTTCGTTTTCTCTTTTGGTTGGTTGAATGGTTTTAGGGCATGAGGTCGAGGAAGCTCTCGGGATATTGCAGATGAGGTGAGGATTGGAGCTTGTTTGTTTTGCAAGCCCTGCTCGGATTCGAAATTCATCTATTCAGAATCAAAAGGCCGATTTCTGTAGATAGCTTCAGTTTTGGAGTTGCCTTTGAATTGTTTCATGGTTTATGCTGGTTCGATCCACAACACTGTCGATCCACAACTGTTTCTGTGTAATGTGGTGGTTCTGTTAAGGAATTTCTTAGTTTGGTTGCTTTTAGATTGTAATGGATATTTCGAGTGACTACATTTCTCACCTAGGTCTATCACGTTAAGTTTTTGATGACTTAGTGGGTTTTGGATCAAACGTGAAATCATCAAATTAAGATAAATCTTGTTACAGAATAAACACCAGCCCTTGAACGCATTATATGCATAGGTGCGGTGGATATATTAACAGAGCACAGATCAATCAGGGACAATATGGACTGGTAATCTTATGAACCTACCAAGCATCCTTAGGGTTCTTAATACCATAAAGTTACCAACTGCGGCGGAAGTCATTTGTGATTAACATACCAAATGAACCCACCATCTGAAATACGTGAACAAAACCCTAATGTGATTTCAGACTGCTGACCCCGCCTGTAGTTTATCCTTTTTTAGTTCAGAACTTGTCAGCAAACTGGCTTAAAATTTGAATTGTGACCTGAAGAAGTCCATTTCTTTCCGAGTAAATCCATCAATTCTGCGGAAAAAGAGCCTTCTTAAGCAACCCACTAGAGAGTTTCTTTTTGGTTTACACAGGCTAGGATTATCACCACCACAACAATCATCAATCAATCGATCCATTTGCGTATACATGAAATAAAATCAAGCAGCTCTAAACACAAATGCTGTGTTTCTAATGGGTATGGATCAATTTTGGATGGTAACCAATTATGTCATTCATGTAATGGTCTTGGGCTCAAATACAAGGAAAGGCTGTGTGGAGGATGGCTTGTTCAAGACACGATAGCAAAGAAAGAACAGTTCTTCTTTACCAGTTCCAGTCTTCATAGCGCAAAGAAGATGCCCGCCTTCAAAACTAGTTGTTTCCACTCCAGAAGGTACACACATGGCTCACAACAGTCTATTTACTCGAGTTTTTTTTCTTTAAAAAAAATATTTTTTCGTGGGAATTTCCTTGGTTTCTTGGTTTTCCTAACCACACATTTCCTTATTGAAACTTTTATTTTGCTCCTGTTTCACCTGCTGCCATGGTAATTTGTTATAGTTACTTACAGCTGCATCATGTATTAGGGTTCTAGAAAAGGATTGAAATACCGTTAGAGTTGTAATTTCTTGGGAAAGAAAGTCCTTAATAGAATCAAGGAAAAACGGGAACTTAGATTCAGTGCAGCAATAAATATTGCTCTTAATTTTTGCTTATAATTAAAAATCAGGAAACTAGGTGGTTTAGCAGAAAGTATTCTCCTTGATGATTCCGATGAGTTTGAAGAGAATCTTGCCATTAAAACTTACTGAAAACCCTAATCTGGATTGCATAACAGCATATTATGTTCAAAATTCAAGATTTTATACCTTTTTTTTTTATTCGTTGAGAATGAATGACTCCTACAGTACACCATACAAGATACATCACTTGGTAACAAAACTCTTATTCAGTCTCCACAACAAACATCATTTGTTCACAAGGTTTTAAAAATGCAAAAATGATAGTAGACTATACACCTTGACTATCTTCACTGAGTTTATTACTTACATCTTTTGCTAGAATGCTATCCCATATATGCATGATAAATCCACTGAGTTCCTCTTGTGTGATTTTTTAGCATGTCTTACTGGTACTCCTAAATGAATAATTATCGTCTAGCAGCTTCTTGTCGTCATACCTGCATAATTTTCAAACACAGAATTGTTAATTCTTTATGACTTCTGGTATTTTTCAAAAACAGAATTCAAGTGGCTGCTTTTTGTGTACGAGATTGTTGGGTTTGAACTGATAACAGAGAGGAAACTCAAGGACTTTGTTCTCACCTTACAGAATATCTAGAATGGCTGCTGTATCATGTATCTGACCACTCTCCACTTCCAATAGGGGTGACTGCCTCGAAGGCTTCTACAAGCAATGACACTTTTCTTTTCCGAGCTGGAGTAAGTTTAGCAACAACCTGTCGAAGTGCATAATCAAGCATCCATTCATCAGCATTTTTCCTGTCATCCGTGTCTTGGTGCCTTAGATGAACCTTTTCAGCTTCACTTAAGGGGTCCAAGGGCAGAAACCGTGGCTCCTGTTGATTGAATTTTTTCACCTTCTCCAATGCCTTGACAAATCTCTTGAGGAGAACCACCTTTTTCAGATTGCTCCAGTTCTTTTGCGCAGCTGGATTTGGCTTGTTTCCTGCTGTTGGTGTTAGTTTTGTCTTTTCTTGTGCAATGATGTTATCAAAATTCAGCAGTGATTCTTGTTGATACATTGTGGTGCTCTCCTCTACTTCTGTGCTGTCAGATTCTCCAAAGCTGTCATTTGTGCGCTCAAAGGAAGATGAGAAGAATGGTTTCTCCCCTTCCTTGGGTTTCTTTTCAATATACTCCTGATCTTGATCTTGGGTTATGTCACTGGCAACTGAATCTGGCGTGTCATCTTGAATTTCAGGAAGAGGGATTTGGTCAATTGCTTCTTCCACCAGCCTTATGGCTTCCATCTTTTGGAGTTTAATCTTTTGGTTGTACGCATCATCATTCTCCGATGTTTTCATTTCAACCAGTGTGTTGCCATCATCCCCTTGCTCTTCCCTATCTGCTCCCTCAAGAAGTGTCGCATTACCTGACACCATGTGCTTATATATCAAGAACCAGAACTTCATATGTTTCTGCTTTTCATGAGCTACATCATTTGTGCAATCTGGTTCTGATTCGTGAAGCAAGGTGGACCCTTGGAGGAATTTGTTTTTTAGCTTATTCTCTTCTCCAGCAACTTCAGATGATTCCTCTACCGGCGCAGAAAATGTAGATGAAGAAACCACATTGGTATTGGCAATGGAACCCTCATTATCTTTTGGCGCTTGGCTGTCAGGTTCATCTGATTCATCACAGGTTCTGTTGTTTTGGTTATTGGTGTCTGAGTTTTGGCTGCTTAATCCTGAATCACGATCATAAACCTCCGAGGCAGAAACTGAACTTGCTCCTTCAGCATCCTCTGGGAGAAGTTCCTCATTTATCACAAGTTCCCCAGTAGATGTTCGTAGAGCATCAGCTGTCTTTGGCAAAGACTTGTCACATAACTTAGATTTTGTATCCTCAACCAAACAGTGGTTGGCGAAATCAGGTCCATTGTCTTTGATATTGAATATAGTCTCACCATTCCCAATATTGAGAGCAACAAATTCGTTCTTCAAGTCTGCAACAGTGTTCTCCAACGATGAAGTGGTTGATGCTGTATGAATGTAACCATTTTCGAAACTTGTTTCTTTCAGCTCAGATTGAGAATCTTGAGTGTGCTCTTCCACTTTGTTGAAGTCATTGGCTTGGTCTAGATTCTGTTTGAAGCTGGTGTCAAGGTTTGATGTCTTACGAAGAGTTATTCCAAAAACAGTTTCTTTTCCTTCTATGGACCTGTTGCAGTCAGAGGCATCATTGCAGGTTTTAGCTGGAGTTGTATGATAAGAAGCTTCTATGTTGACCGTTGGCGGAGCACCAACTTCAGTGAGCGGGGTGACGGTCTCAAATGCCTGTACAAGCAGAGCTACCTTTCTCTTTTGAGCTGGGGCTAGTGTAGAAATAACCTGTTGAAGTGCATGATCAAGCATCCATTCCTCAGAATTTCTTCTCTCCTCGAAGGTTTGATGGCGCAGATGAACTTTTTCTGATCCTGGTTCGGCCTCTGCATGTAGATACCGTGCCTTCCGTGGATTGAAGTTTCTCACCTTTTCTAATGCCTTGACAAATCTCTTGAGGATAAGTATCTTTTTAAGATTACTCCAGCCCTTGGGCATTTGCTGGTTAGACTTGCTTTCCACCCTTGATTGTGCTTTCTCTCTTTCAAAGGCATTATCAGCTTTGAGCCTCAATTTTTCCTGTTCCTGAATTATGCTGTCTCTGTCTGAATCATAGGAAGTCAAGATGTTTAATTGCTCGTCTTCACTTTGATCCTTCACTGCAAGCTCCTTGTCTGAAGTGTCACTAGTAATTGATTGATCATCAGAAGACTGGTCAGGAATTTCTGCGAGTATTCTATCAAATGCTTCTTGCACCAAATTAATGGCATTGCATTGGTATTGGTGAATTTTTCCACTGCGTTCATCATGATCTTCCTCATCGTTGCTCTGATCTGTACTAGAAAAATCCAGAGAAGAACCAGATTTGTTGATGCCAGGCAATGTCTTCTCATCTTCCTCTTCTTCCTCAGCTTTTTTACTGGGATGTGGCTGGGCTCCATTTTCTGTGGCAATACCTGTTGCCATGTGCTGATATATTAAGTTCCACAATCCCATATGCTTCTGTTTTTCCTTCTGAGTTTCGTGGCTTACATCTGTGGCGCATCTATGCTCAGAATCTGCACTAAGGAACTGATAATTTTGCACATTTTGATTATTTTCTTCACTGGCTGCTGTTTCCTCTAGCAATGGCTTACCGATGGAAGCAAAAGAGACCGTTTTGTTGATGTCTCTAGACTCCGCAACTCTATCCTGGTTTAGCCTTCTGGCTTTATTTAGTTGTTCATTGGCTACACTAGTTGATGCATCAGCCCTAGCAGTGCTTGAGTGTGAATCAATTTTGACCCCATCCAAGTTCAAATTTGCAGTCCTACCTTCATCATCTTCTTGCTGAAGAATTTGAATGTCAGTGACACTTGTAACATTGCTGGTATCTTTGTCATCCCCACCATGAGCACCTTTTTTCGTTGACTCAGCTCTTGATCCAGCTGTTTTCCCAGTGGAAGAAGATACAGCTATCTTGTCATGGGATGTTTCTAGAACTGCTGAATCTCCAGAAGAACCCAGTTGACTTGTCCGAGTTCCCTTCTTCGCATTGCCAGAACGTTTTACTCTTCGAGAGGATCGGCTTTCTGATTTCATGCTTTTTTGGTTCTTTAACAGACGTCGCCTAATTGCTACAAAGCGTTTCAGTGGAGGCACATCAGAATGGTGATGGCCGTGAAGTGAGCAATAACTGTATGGGCAAACCTTCATGGCTGATTTTCCTTCAGATTCCCTTCCTTCCGGTGGCAGCTCAAGATGTTCTGGAAACTTGGAGTCCTTGATGGCCGAGGAACAGGTGGCTTTTTGTATGCCCGACTCTGGAATTTGAGAACGTTTCTTCATGGATGGCCTCTTTGTTCTTAAGCTAGCCACTTTTGTTAAGATCCTAAAAGGTCTCAAAGTGGAAGTTCTTGTCATGACTTTCATGGAATTATTACCAGGAGAAGCTTTTTTTGGCTTTGAATTCCTAGGCGCTTTCCTCTTATCATCATCATTACCGCTCAAAGCAGATTCAAAGTTGTGAAGACTTGCCTGAGGCTGAACGTTTCTCCCATCAAAACGGTCCGTTGTCTTCGAAAAATCAGGTGGTATATCAGCATCACTGGCTAAAACCATGGAAGATCGACTGGCAATCTTGATTGATCTTGACTTCTTCAGTTTTTTCTTCAGGTCAGTTCCTCCAGAAGATTTCCTCATCAAAGTTCTCCTGAATTTTGAACTAGACAACCTTGTCAAACTCTTTGCAGGTTTAAAACTAGATCGCCTCGCCAAAGTTCTTGCTGATTTCTGCATGGAAAAAGCAATAATCTGGCTTATGATATTTAAAATCCCCATTACTTGGAACATTTCCACCACCACTATTTTTTCAACGAAAAAGTAAGAAAAAAAAGGAACTTGCCTGCAAATTCTCTTTCTTTGCATTTGAAGAAGTGGTGGTCCTCATATAATTTGGTGACATTCGTGAATGATGTGAGCTTGCTGCATCACTAGACAGAACAGAAACATCACCAGATTTGATTTTAGATTGTCTTGTGACAAGTTTCAAGCTTGGCATTCTTGCAAGCTTGATTGATCTTAGCTTCTGTACTTTCCTCTTCATCTCTCTTCCTCCCTCACTGCAAATATCTTCATTCTGATAACATGATGAGGACGAGGATGACGATCCACTGCTCATAGATGAATTTTCAGACAAGGAGGAATAGTCAGAATCAACTTCAGTTCCAAGCTTTGCAGGCACCATGATCAAAATCTTAAGAAAAAGAAGGAAAAAGGAAGGATTTGATTCCCAGGTCAAAAGAAAAGGAATAACCAGAGCTTTTTCTTTCTCTTCTTTTATTTTCAGATGAACAGCACTAGTTTATGGAGGATTTGCAATGTGCCACCCTGGATACCAGTTGATGTGGGCTAAAAGAAATCATAGATTCTCCAAAGCTGTGCTGTGGCTGTCTTTGGTTTGTTTTTTCTTCTCGACTTCATTTTTTTTCTTTCACTTTCAACTGTTAAGAAGGATGTCATGTTTGAATGTATCGTCCATTGACTTGGCTCTAATAAATTGACTGTTTCTTCCTTCTTGGTCTATAACTTACTTGTACTTCTATTTTGGTTAATTTAAATAAATTTAATACTAATTTAAATAACTCGATAATTAAGTCAACCATGTTAATTGAGTATATTTTTAAATTAATTTAAAATAAAATTCAATTTTAATAAAATTTTAAAATTGATGAATTAATTAGTCGATCTTTATTTGGCGGTTTTTATTTTATATCTTATACACACTCAGCAGCTTGCAAAGATACTAACACGAAACCCTAATAGAATAATTAGTGACTTTGAGATGTATCAAAATATATGCAACCAAACACCATTCAAGAACAGATATGGAAATTTAGATACTTATTCCAAAAATTGTAATGATTCGGTGTTGTTTTTTAAAGTATATTTTGTTTAAAAATATATATTAAAATAATATATATTTTCTAATAATTTATTTTTAACATTAGCATTTTAAAAATATAAAAAATTAATTTAAAATAAAAAATATTTTTTTGATAAATATTTTTATAAAACATTACCAAACAAGCTATTTGTAAAAAAAGATTCATAGAAACTGGTCATTTTCAAAATGTATGGCTCTTCTGTCTGTTTAAAAAATAAAATTTATTCTAGGAAACAAAGTGATTGTTTGCAAGTATATTGAAGTTGTTTTTTAAAGTGATTTTCATTCAGAAAAATATCAGGATGATATTTTTTAATTTTTTAAAATTATTTTTGACATCACCGCATGAAAATAACTTAAAAACAAAAAAAAACTAATTTAAAGTAAATAATAATAATAATAATAATAATAATAATAATAATTTAACTTTCTTCAAAAATACAATTAAAACACAGTGTCAAACAATCATTGAGCTATCAAGTAATTGATATTATATATTTGGCCACATAATCTTGGGTTTAATTTGTTCCAAATTACAACTCAGTCCCTCGTGCTCTCATTAGAAATAAATGACTTAAATTTTTAGGTTTTTTAGCGTGTGAAAGTGAAAATTTTGTTTGAATGAAATTCTTCAATAAAAAAAGAGGTTCAGATTGTCATACAAAAATAAGTTAAAGGACTAAGTTATAAATAATTATGAAAATATAAGAAATCAATAGTTGTTATTTTAGATTAAAAGGGTTAAATAATTATTTAATAAAAAAAATGTCGTAAGAAATGAAGTTATAAATAAATATGAAGATATAAAAAATCAAACGCAAAATCAAACATTCTTTTTTAATTACATAAAAATCTCCAAAGTTTTAAAAGTGTTGTTAATTAGAGTTGGAGATTTGGTTTTGAATTCAAAGTCTTTTAACCGTGGAGAGTGCCAGAACAGAAGGTAGCCGCGAAACACGGTTGCTGAACGTGGGCCCTATTTTGTCTTGTTATAAGAATATTAAAAATAATTAATATTTATTTAATAATATTAAAAATAATTAATACTAGCATATCAAATTATCTATAAACATTAAAAAAAAATAAAGCTACTTCTAGGTGAATAGATTTTCGTCAATCCTTCAGCTTCCAGGTGTTGATTTTAAGTAGTAGCATGTGGTTTGTATACACTCACAAAACTAGTTGTTTAGTGCTTACAGTGTGATTTATAATGCAGTAACATTTATCTTAAAAGTGTTTTATGCTAAAAAACAATATATGTCAAATAATATTTTGTTATTATTTTTTAAAACATATTTCGAATATAAAAAACAATAATTTTCAAGAGTCTGTTTGTTTTTAATTTCAAAATTATTTTATTTACATTACATTATTTTTAATATTTTTATATATATTTAAAGTGTTAATATTAAAAATGAAGTTTTTAAAATAAAAAAATTATTTTAATATTTAGTGAAACTCGAAACATAGTGACAAGTCGTTTAGACAAACGAATACTAATTATTATTTCGGTAAATTAAATGTACAAGGGTTTATATAAATAATAATGACAACTTAAAACATAACAAAACCTTTCAACAAAGAATCTGTACATTTTTTAATTATTATATGCATATCTTATATGGAGCATCTTAAAAAAAACAAAACAAAAAAATTAATACACTCCCTTTGAGTTAAGGTTATTGACTAGTTGTTTGACTTTTAAAAATATTTTTTATAAAAATACATCAAAATAATATATATTTTTAAAAATTATTTTTGATATCGATACATAAAAATAATATAAAATATTATTTTTTTATTTTTAAAATAAAAATAATTTTTTTCAAAAATATTTTTAAAACTTAATGAAAAATGAGGTATAAGGGTAAATTAGTACTGTGAATCTCAAATCTTGAAGAACAGTCATTGAAAGTTCAAAGAAATTTACTAATATATATATATATAGTTAATTGATGCCTGGTTAAGTAAATCATAGGTCAAAAGATTTGATTGATTTTGATTTTAACCTTGACGCCCTCCCCTTCTGCTTCCACTCTGAGCTTCTTCCTGAAGAACACCTCCCTCTCCCACTGCTGCTTCCAACTGCATGCACCACCAAAAAAATTAACATTTTATTTATGCCTGCAGATGCAGATAGAAGTAAAAAAAAAAAAAGCAAAACGAAAAGAAGGCAAATACATAATTACTATTGAGTTTAATCGCTTGAATTTTCATGACATTCTAGTATATTTTATTTTCTTTTAAATAGACTATTTGTCTTGTATTCTTAGTATTTTTGAAAAAATAGAAGAGTTCATAATAATAATAATAAAAAATTTATCTCTTGTCTCTTTTAATTATACTTTGAATATCCATGGTCTTCTATGTTAATTGTTTTTTTTTTATAACACATTATGAGCACGATTATTATGTGGCTTATATCAATTTTTTTTCACTTTTCATTATTGATATCAAACAAATAAGATCAAATAATAATTTAGCAGATTTATTTATAAAGTCTTTACCAACCTCAACTTTCAAGAAACTTGTCCATAATATTGGAACGCGTCATCTTAAAGATTTGTTATAAGAAATATACTTTTAAAGGGAAATCAATGCAAATTCTACTCATTTTCTTTTGCTTAAGGTTTTCTCATTGGATTTTCCTTTGCAAGGTTTTAATGAGTCAAATTGATATTGTTTTAATGAATCCTAAAGTATTCAAACATGGATCTTGAAATATCTATATTAAGCCCTCTATTGAATTTTAAAGTACATGATCATTCAAGAGAAAATATTATAAATCCATAATTATGTGTATTGAATGTTCATGACTCCCGAGTTTAGTCTCTTGAATTTTCATGACTCTTGAATTCATTTTTTTCTTTTATAAATAGACCACTTGTCTTGTATTTTTAGTATTTTGGAAAAATATAAGAATCTATAATAAAAAAAGTATTTATTTATTGTCTATTTTAATTATATTTTGATGTCTATGCTTTTATATGTTATTTTTTTATATTACTATATATATAAAAGGTGTGGGAAAAACATTATAGCAATCTACAATGTTTTTCATATATACATATATATATATTCTTTTGGTATTTTTTTTCTTTTTGGACAAAAATGATCTATATTTTATGTATTTGTGTTTTTAGATTTTATTTTTATTTTTTTCATTTTATTTTTTTGTACTTATCATTCTGAAATTTTAATTAATGTCAATTACATTGTATTTTATTTTTAAATTTTTTATTATTATTTTCCGGTCCCAGAAAACACTGTAGCAATCTACGATGTTTTTCCCGGGCCATGATAATATATATATATATATATCATGGCTGATTTTTAGTTCTTCTTGAGACAAAAATGATCCATAAATTATAATGTATTTTATATAATTTAGAATTTTAGATTTTATATTTTTCAAATTTTAATTTCAAAAATATAATCAGAATCTAAAATATTAATTTATGTCAATTACATATGTATTATTTTTATTTTCAAGTCTCAAAAACATCAAAGAATATATATATATATATATATATATAAATATATATATATATATATATATATATATATAAATATAAATGGAAAAATAATATATATATATATATACTATACAATACAATAAAACGCATCCCAATTTCTTATCGTTGATTCACACTAACACCTACTATTAATATATATTTTTGTGAAAGACAAACGGCTGTTGTAGTAGCTGAGATGATCTAAAGAGCGTTAGATTAAGGTTCCCTCTGAGGGCATGAGTTCGAATCCCACTCTCAACTCATTTTTTTTAGCGAATCCACATTAAAATTAGATTTAATATATATTTTCGAAAAAGATGAGCGAATGTTGAGGTGGTCGAGTCTATGAGACAGAGACAAAATTTATGAGAGGTTGGGAGTTCAAGTCTCACTCTTGATATATTTCTATTTTATTTGAGAATATGATTGTTTTAATGGTATGATAGTCTTCATGCTTCTTAATGATGATGATTTCTATTGGCTACTTTATTGAAACCTATTACTGATAAATTTATATTGATCTTAAATTCATATATCTTATAGAAAATTCCTTGATTCTGATTAAAATATATTATGAAAGCATTAATATTTTGTGTCGAAAAAATATGCATACTGGCTAGTAACACTAATCATTTCGACCCCATGCAATATTTCTTTTTCCATTTTCAATGCAAGCAATATACAACAATCACATTAATAAAAGGAAAGAAATTAACTTGTAAATTTATATGATTTGTAAATTAATATATATTTAACATGTAAAATCAAACTAAAAAACAATTAAAATCGGAATCGATCAGTATAAAATCCGATTTTACATTATATATATATAAATATATAATTTTTTTTCTTACAAATTTGCTTGTGTTTATCAACAGTTTTTTCTTTCCTTTATCTCCCAAGTCACGTGTGATTATAAGTTAACATCTAAATTTTTTTGTATTATAAATTATAAATTAATATCCGTATATTTTATATGCTAATTATTATTATAATAATTAATAATAATTATACTAATAACAACAACATCAATATTATTAGCATTAAACCCGAGACCCACACCCTTTTTTTTAAAAAAACCCTACTTTTCTTCTTCCTCTATTGTTGCTTTGCCCCCTCCACTCGCGCGACACCTCCATCTGCAAAATTGCCCCTGAACCGCCCATGATCTTCCTCGGCAAAATTTTCCAGAGAGAAAGATGGGGTCCAAGTTGGTTTCGTGGCCGTCCGTCACTTCCTTTCCCTTTCTCTTTCCAACCAATCAACACTTGATCATGGGCATCTCTTATATTTCTAACCAGAGTGTAAAAGCTATTGATCTTCTCTTCTTCTTCATCGGCCGCCCTATCTCTCTCTTCCCCCTCTCCTTCCACGCCGTGCTTTCTCTTCATCTGGGGTTCTTGCTTCAGTTGCCCGTGCTTCTCAACTGCAAAAGAAAAATTGAATCCGATGTTGAGCTTGAAGGCGAGACTGTGATGTTGAGGGAGGGTTGATTTGGAATTAAAATTTCAACGGTAATTTTGTCGATTAAAAGCAATGAAAAGCAGGAAACGTTGGTTTGCAAGATTTATTGGTGGGTACCATGTATTATTAAGGTGGTTTGATAACTAACCAAACATGTTTTTAGCTTTTTTTGGAACCACTCTTTTCAAATCAAAGGTAAAGAAGCTCTCCCAAACGGCCACTAAGTCTCTGTCTTTCCTTTTCTGTTTGTCTGAAATATGTACATTCTTCCCTTTCCTGGGTTTCTTTCCTGAATCTGGTTTGCCGGGTTTTCTTCGTTTTTGGGTTTGTATTTTAAGTGGATTTTGCTATTTATTTGGTGGTGATATATAGGCCCTTTTCTTTGTTTTGTAGTTTGATTCTTGAGGTGTATGCAGATGAGTCTTTTTTTCCCCTTTCATTTGAGGGTTTGGTTATTGAGAACTCATTTGGCTAGCTTGGCTGGTGGCAGTCTGAAATTTGAAGATTCTGTTTTTCCTTGTTGATACGGGACAGAACACGAGCAAAAAGGTTGGGCTTTTGTTACGTAAAAACATCTCCTTCTTTTGTGGTAACAAGTTTGTTTAAGGATGCATCCCTTTACTCTATTTGATCTATTGTCTCTATATTACTATCCAGACTGAGGAGAGGCAAATTCAATCCCTTACTCCATTGTCTCTATATTACTATCCAGACTGAGGAGAGGCAAATTCAATTCTTTTATTGTCCTTTTCATTCTCATTAGAATCAACTCTTGCCATATAGTTCCTTCACAATTATGAAATTTAATATCTGGTAACCATCTATTGTGGTTGCTTCATCTTTGTTTCTTACTAGATAATTTTATTTTGAGCTTCGAGCTTTGAATTACAGAACAACTTATTATTTTTTTCTTTTGGTTTTAGCCTAGATATGGATATAATAAATGAGGCCAATGTTGATCATTTCAAAATTGGACCTTCATCAGTCATTGGTAGGACAATTGCTTTCAGAGTTCTATTCTGCAATCCAGCCTCACATTTGAGGCATAAAATCTTTCATGTGCTGCTGAATTATATTTATAGATTTGGTGGCTTCGTGGCACCTATGTTTTCATGGTTTAATCCTAGGAATCCACAAGGGATATTAGTCATGATGACGATAATTGCATTTTTATTGAAACGGTATTCTAATGTTAAGTTGAGGGCAGAAACAGCCTATAGGAGGAAATTTTGGAGGAATATGATGAGAACTGCGTTAACATACGAGGAGTGGTCTCATGCTGCTAAGATTCTCGATAAAGAGACCCCAAAGATGCATGAATGTGATCTTTACGATGAAGAACTAGTCAGGAACAAGATTCAACAGCTTCGCCATTGTCGCCAAGAGGGATGTCTTAGAGATATAATCTTTTGTTTGAGAGCTGATCTTGTAAGAAACCTCGGAAATATGTGCAACCCTGAGCTTCATGATTGTGCATCAAAAGTATCATCAAGTCTCTTATTTTTATTGTTTTTATTTGGGTTTGTTTTTATAATAATTGATGTGCTTTTTAGTAATGAAGTTTCTTTTAATGTTTCGACAAGTTTTTGGAGCTTAAATGAATTATTTCAGGAAATTTAACGTCGAAATATGGAACAAGGAATTGAAGAGGAAATTTAGTTGAAGATTTGGGCAATGTTGGGAGCACTTATTTTCCCCAAATCAGCCCAAGAGCAATCCATGATCTTACATGTCTACACAATAAATAATATTTGATTTATTATGGGTAATTCATTGACTTAAGAGGGAGAGCACATGGATGGTAAGCTGGAGGGGAGATTGTTATTTTATTTTGGGTCAAAAGAAAAAAGAGTCAGCTCAAAAGGAGGAAGAAAATCAGGCACCAAAGTCTTCTCCAGCTGCCGAAATTGACTTTTCAGAACACCTTTCGGTGTTGCAGACATAACGTTTGACTCCAAGTTCCATATTAGATTTTATTTATTGTTCTGGAAAGCTGACAGAATTGCCTATAAATATGTATCTAATAGTTTTCTCCAGAAGAGGCTTAAAAGAGGGTGAAATTGCAGTCCAAAGTTAACGTCATATCTGTGTTAGAATATTTACCGAGATTGTGTTTTGCTCTTCTTTTTTAGATTTCAGTTTTTTTTAGTTGTAAAACTGATTATTTCAGTTTGATTGAAGTTATTTCATGTTTATTAGAGTGTTTTTATATATAATTATGGATGACTAATCTCTTTCTTGGATCCAAATGAAGGATAATGGTGATTGAGGTGAGTTCTTTAAGATATAAATGAATCTTAATGTCTATCTTCTAATTTTCTTCATGAATGTTTTATTATTGCAAAGAAATTTTAGAAATAATTTAGGTAATGTTATAATCTTGAATTTTTATGAACAAAACTTAGTTTTGGTTTAAAGATTGCTTGATTCAATGTCTTACTTAATATGAAAGTACTCTTTCATTCTTAAGCAATAATCAATCTTCATTGTTTTTAAATTTCACTGTAATATCTTCCGATCTAATATCATTATCGTTAATATTAGGTTGAGTTATCTTATATATGTTGAAGTAATCACCAATACATTACCATTAGAATTGATTTGGAACCAAGACTTACTTTTTTTTGTCATTTAAAATCTATTTACTTTCTTTCATCTTTGAAAACAAATCCATTAATTATTCTCTTGAGATATTTTTGTTGTTACCTAGCTTAATTTCTAAATTTAGCTTTCCGTGGATATGACCTCGATCTTACCGAGTTAATTGCTATATCGCACACTCGTGCACTCGACTGCTATTTATGATCAGCTTGTTTTAACTCGCAAGTGCATGAGTGTGCGATGTAGCAATTAACTCGGTAAGATCGAGGTCATATCCACAGAGAGCTAGATTTAGAAATTAAGCTAGGTAACAACAAAAATATCTTAGGAGAATAATTAATGGATTTGTTTTCTAAGATGAAAGAGAGTAAATAGATTTTAAATGACAAAGAATCTTGGTTCAAATCAATTTAATGATGTATTGGTGATTCCTTCAACATAGATAACTCAACTATCAGCGATGGTGATATGATCGGAAGATATATAATGAAGTTTAAAGTCTTGGTTCCAAATCAATTTTAATGGTGATGTATTGGTGATTACTTCAACATATATAAGATAATTCAACCTAATATCAACGATGATGATATTAGATCGAAAGATATTATAATGAAGATTGATTATTGCTTAAGAATAAACGAGTATTTTCATATTAAGTAAGACATTGAATCAAGCAATCTCTACACCAAAACTAAATTTTGTTCATAAAAATTCAAGATTATAACATTACCTAAATGATTTCTAAAATTTCTTTGCAATAATAAAACATTCATGAAGAAAATGTGAAGATAGACATTAGGATTCATTCATATTTTAAAGGACTCACCTCAATCACCATCATCCTTGATTTGGATCCAAGAAAGAGATTAACCAACCATAATTATATATAAGAACACTTTAATAAACATGAAATAACTTGAATCAAATTGAAATAATAAGTTTTACAACTAAAATAAAACTGAAATCTAAAACAAGAAGAGCAAAACACAATCTCGGAAAATATTGTAAGACATGATGCTAACTTTGGACTGCAATTTAACCCTCTTTCTATGCGTTTTCTGGACAAAGCTATTGGATACATATTTATAGGCCTTTCTGTTATCTTTCCAGAACATTTAAAAACATATAATTTGGAACTCGGAGTCAAAAGTTATGACTGAAACACCGAAAGGTGTTCTAGAAAGTCAATTTCGGCAACTTGGAGAAGATTTTTGTGCCCGATTTTCTTCCTCATTTTTAGCTGAATCTTTCTTCTTTTTGACCCAAGATAAAGTAACAATCTTCCCTCCAGCTTTCCATAGATTTCCTCTTCAATTCTTTGTTCTAAATTTCGATGTTAAATTTTCTGAAATAATTCATTTAAGCTCTAAAAACCTGTTGAAACATTAAAAGAAACTTCATTACTAAAAAGCACATCAATTATTATAAAAAACCCAAATAAATACACATATAAAATAAAAGACTTGATGATACTTTTGATGCACAATCACTTCACAAGGATAGGCTTCAAGTACCCAAGCTCATAAAGGAATATATTGATGAGGTCTCAACTCAGTTAAGAATGGTTTGCGACTCTGATTCAGAGGAGCTTTCATTGGAAGAAAAACTTGCTTTGATGCATGAAACAAGGCATGCTTTTGGGAGAACATTGCTTCTGAGCGGAGGTGCTTCTCTTGGAGCATTTCATGTGGGTGTGGTGAAAACACTGGTGGAGCATAAGCTTGTTCCCCGTATAGTTGCTGGTTCTAGTGTTGGGTCCATTATGTGTGCAATTGTTGGCACCAGGTCATGGCTAGAGCTGCAAAGTTTTTTTGAGGATTCCTGGCACTCATTGCAATTTTTTGATCAATTGGGTGGGATTTTCACTGTTGTTAAGCGGGTCATGAGACAAGGAGTTGTTCATGAAATCCGACAGTTGCAATGGATGCTAAGGAATTTTACAAGTAATCTTACATTCGAAGAAGCTTAAGACATGACAGGTTGACTTCTTGGGATCACAGTTTGCTCACTGAGGAGGCACGAGCCCCCTAGATGCCTTAATTACCTGACTTCCCCTCATGTCGTTATATGGAGTGAAGTCACTGCTTCTTGCGCCTTTCCTGGTCTCTATGAAGCTCAGGAGCTAATGGCAAAGGACAGGGGTGGAGAAATTGTGCCTTATCACCCACCTTTTAATCTGGATCCTGAGGAGGGATCAGGTGCATCAACGCGTAGGTGGAGGGATGGTAGCCTGGAGATTGATTTGCCAATGATACAATTGAAAGAACTATTCAATGTCAATCATTTTATTGTTAGTAAGGCAAATCCTCACATCGCTCCATTGCTGAGACTGAAGGATATAGTGAGGGCATATGGAGGTAGCTTTGCTGCCAAGGTAAGCACACATTGCATCATACTTACATTTTATGCTGCCTTAATTGCTCTTGTTACATGTTTATTATCATGTCTATCACTGAATGTCGAAACCCTTCCCAAGGTGCTTGCTTTTCTTTTTTGTCGCTGGGTTTTCCCAGGGTTGTTAATTTACAGCGGAAATGCTTGCGTTTGGTTCTTTTCCCTGGATGGTGTGTGAGGCAAAAGTTTTCCGCCAATTTAATTTATTTGGATCAATGTCTTATGAATTTTAGTGCCCAGCTCATCATTATCATTAGTTATCTTCGTATTTCATATAAAGCTATTCTATTCAGAGGCTGACTAAAACTCTTCATAAATCACTCATGACATGTGAACTACTTTTACAACCGCATGTAACAGATTTAAGTAGCGTGGCCATGTTTGCTTTGAAGTGGTTTGAGATCTCGTAAATAGTGGTTCTAGTGATTGAACTGAAGGAAGAGAGACTAGTGTTTCAATTGGGGTTCATTGAATACGTGTTAGGGAATGCGGAGGATCACCTTCAACTACATGTGTTCCTTGTTGGTGTAGAGTTAATGGTTCTAGACGTAGGTTTTGATTATGTCATGTATAGCAATGCAATATATGTTGTTTTCGTAATCCTCGAAGGGGGTAGCTTTTACAAACATAAGGTGTTCTAGCATGGAGATGCTTCAGTTATAATGCTTGGTTCTTAGCCCTTGCTTGAAGTTGAGTGCTTCTGTTTCACATGTTCTTGGCTTTTTGTCTTTTACAGTTCTGATGAAATGAAAATAACTCATTTTGGTGTTTTAACTTTGTAGCTTGCTCATCTCACTGAGATGGAGGTAAAACATAGGTTCAATCAGGTATTGGAACTTGGTTTTCCATTAGGTGGAATTGCCAAGCTTTTTGCGCAAGATAGGGAGGGTGATGTCACTGTTGTCATTCCTGCCACTCTCGCTCAGGTACATGTCAAATTAAGGTTTTACACTTTAATGAGGTGGCAGTTTTACATAATGAAATAAATAAATAAATTAATTAAAATGGGGTCTGGAATTGAGGTGTATTTATAAGTTTCTAAAAGGAATGGTGAAATCCAAAGTTCATCAGTCTGGACATTTCTGATTCAATCCTGCACAGCATACAGCTTGCGAATTAATGAACATTTTTCTCCAGCCCATGGTTTAAAAGAAAAATAAAAGAACAGAACTTGTTGAAAGAGAATTAAATGACAATCTCTCCCATGGTGACTGACTGGCTGTTTGAATTCAATTCTTTTTTATCATGCAGTACTCAAAAATTATTCAAAACCCAACTCATGTTGAACTTCAAAAGGCATCCAACCAAGGCAGAAGGTGCACGTGGGAGAAGCTATCTGCCATTAAAGCTAATTGTGGCATTGAGCTTGCTCTTGACGAGTGCGTGGCTATTCTGAACCACATGCATAGACTCAAAAGGAGTGCTGAGAGAGCTGCTGCCGCTGCCGCTTCCCATGGCCAAGCAAGCTCTGCGTGCACATTGAAATTTAGTGCATCAAAAAGAATTCCTTCTTGGAATTGCATTGCTCGAGAAAACTCAACAGGCTCACTTGAAGAAGACCTCCTTGTTGATGTTGCCTCCACATTCCATCAAGGAGTTGGTGTGGCTGGAGGAACTTCTACTGGTAGGAGTTTGAGAACTCAACGCAACCTACATCATGATGGAAGTGATAGTGAATCGGATAGTGTAGATTTGAATTCTTGGACAAGATCTGGTGGGCCTCTGATGAGGACTACTTCTGCAAATATGTTCATTGACTTTGTCCAAACTCTGGATGTGGATTCTGAGCTCACCAAAGGTTTGTGTATCATCCTAATTCACCAGGGTCTCAGATAGGAGGCAGGGATTTATATAATCAGATGTCCAGAGTGACAACTCCAGATAGAAAGTCAGAAAGTGAATTCGATCCGAGAGATTTTAGCATCAGGATTTGTACAGGTGGTTCTAGCATTACGGTATCCGAAGGAGATCTCTTGCGGTCTGAAAGAATCCATGATGGGTTTGTGCTGAATGTTGTAAAGAAAGAGGACTTGGCACTCCCCAACAGGATCCACGAAAGTCACAATTGGGAAGTTCCTGAATTTGTTCAGCTTGATTGTCCTGAAAAGGACATGGATGCTAGCTCATCATCAGACTCTGCTGCAGACGACTACGACGATGATCCCTCCCTAACAAATTCCTTGCATGGAACAGCTTCTACTCTTGGCCACAGATGATCCTGCCATTCAGGAGAAGCATGTTGTGGATGGTTAACTTTTGGAGTACTTCTTGCATTACCCTGCCAAACCATTGAGTGGAGTCAACTCCCAGGTTAGTATGAATCAAAGGTTTTCCCAGTCACAGGTGGAGTATAAAATTGATTTTCAGACAAAAGACTTGTAAGTGAATTGCAAAGAACAGTTCGAAGCAATCTGCAACCATCAAGATGTTGCTGTTGTATACTAATTCTTGCACATGCTGCACCACAATTGTAATCCTCGCACAATCTTAAGCAAATGATATTTTTTTGGTGTTTATTGAAAATAGAAGTACGAAAATAAATTCAGGGGGGGGGTTAAATATTTAGTTTCTGATTGATTGATCGATCTAATCAAGCCACAAGGAGAAGATTATAAATAACTCCTGCTCAGTTTACACATTGCATTTGGTCAGTCTGTGGATATTCTCCACAACTCTGCATCGATATGTCTGCTAGCTGCCCGATTTCAAAAAAAATCCTAAACAGGGATTTGTCTCGTGAAATTCTTTGTTTCCAGGCAAAGCACTCGAAGAAGAAAATAGTTATCTTTTTTTTTTTGGAGTTTTGTCTTCATAGAAATATTTTCTTGGTGCTTAGGGTGTATAATATCTATTTTGTTATCTGTAAATTGTCAAGCCGACCATATTATAAAAAATAAAACATATAAATTATAAAGTAGTGCATCACAGATGGACATGAAAGAAAAAGGGCTATAGGTTTACTATTTAATTATTCTTTATTAGACTCTTGAGATTTATACACGATCATGTTTTTTTTTTAAAAAAAACTTCTCTACATGCTTTTAACAGTCAAATTTTTTTCTCTAATTTTAATTTTTTTTATTTGCAAATAAAAAAAATACTTTTTTAAGACTCTATTCTATGTGTGAAGCGAATATAGACTTGAATGTCTATATCAACTAACAAGTATGATGCAAGTCATTAAAGGAGAGAACTAGAACAAAAAAATAAATAAAATAAAAAGGAGGTAACCTTAATTCATTGACTACCATAATTCAAAGGAGAAAAAAAAAAGAAAAAGAGGAGGAAGAATGTTTTGGTGATCCATGGCCTTCACGTTTCATTCATTGACTAACATATTATTGATCTGATGAGTTTCAAACAACCATTTTAAACATAATTGCTAGGCTAAATCTTCACCTAGTTACTGCGTTTTAAAAATATTTTTTAAAAATTATAAAAATATATTTTTATTTTTGCTTTAAATTAATGCTTTTATTTTTTAGAGCATTTCGATGTATTGTGTCAAAAATATTATTTTATAATCTGAAATACTCTGAAAAAAATCTCAACTACATTTTCAAACAAACCCTTAATTAATAAGATTCAAATATTATATTAAAAATCATTTTGATTTAAAATCTTTTTTAAGAATAGAATGTGTGAAACGCCTCTATTCTATGTGTGAAGCGAATATAGACTCGAATGTCTATATCAACTAACAAGTATGATGCAAGTCATTAAAGGAGAAAACTAGAACAATAAATAAATAAAATAAAAAGGAGGAAACCTTAATTCATTGACTACCATGATTCAAAGGAGAAAAAAAGAGAGGAAGAATGTTTTAGTGATCCATGGCCTTCACGTTTCATTCATTGACTAACATAACAACCATTTTAACATATTTGCGAGGCTAATCGTCAGCTCGTGATGGTTAGTTATTGTGTTTTAAAAATATTTTTGAAAAATATAAAAAAATATTTTTATTTTTGCTTTAAATTAATTTTTTTAGAGTATTTCAATGTGCTGTGTTAAAAATATTATTTTAATATATTTTTGAATCTGAAATACTTTAAAAAACAATCTCAACTATATTTTCAAACAAACCTTTAATTAATAAGATCCAAATATTATATTAAAAATCATTTTGATTTAAAATCTATATTTGATTGTTAGATGATATCTGAATATATAATTTTCTGATAGTATATTCATCTAGTTCTCATCACAAACTATTATTTTATATTTTTATTTGGGGATTATAAAATATATTTATTTATATTTGGAGCTGAATTTGATTTGATAACAATTGTAAGCAGATTCATCATCAAGGGAGGAAAGAAAGGAGCGGATATAAACAAGTCAAAACTGAAAACACAATTTTCCCTTTCCCTCTCATTCCTACACCACTCGACAAGCAATGGTGAGTGCTCGTGGTCCACTGATTCCCACTGAGTTTACACACAAAATATTAACGGTTTAGAATTATAGTTGTGGTTGTTTTTAAAAATATTTTTTATTTAAAAATATATTAAAATATAAAAAATATAATTTTTAGTATCATGAAAATGATATAAAAATACTAATTTTTTTAATATAAAATATAAAATAAAAACAATTTTTTTCAAAATTATTTCTGAAAGCCAAACAAAAGCATGAGCCATATCGTCGGCTGTCATACCCCGAAAAAAAACAAAAACGTTTTAAGCATTTTGTGATTCGGAGCATCAATGTGATGGAAAGTGAAGAGAATGTCCAGCTGTTCGTAGAATCCGACATCGTTTTATTATATTTCCCTGGCATACGAACAGGAATATTTTATGAATTTAGCTGGAAAAACATGTTATTTCCATATATTATATACTATGAACTATGACTTTCTAAGATTATGTTTAGTTTATTTATAAACTATGAGCTATGATTTTATTTATGAAGTAAAAGAATTCCGTGTGCCGAACTGTTTCCGCGTGCCGGTAGTGGTCGGCGCCAAAAGTGCGATCAATCTCCGCCGTAATTGTGGAACTGTTCTTGTCAACTTCCCACCATCCTCCTCCTCGGGTTTCCTTCCTACCTGTACATTAAATTATGGTGGACGCCAGCCTTCCTCACCTGCATCAGCATTTCCTCCACCTGCAATCTCATAAATATGTCAGGCTTGAACGCGATGGGTTTTTTTTTTTTACTTCTCTTCTGGTAAGATGTGGGCCACCTTCTTAATTTCTGACCTAATTTCAATCACACCAGGAACCTATCACGGGATTTGTGATAATTGATCTTTATCGTGTAATATTATTTTTTAAAAGTTTCTGGAGCTGTATTTTTTTTTTATAACTAGGGTGTTCGGACTGCTTGCACGCATCATAACTAAATTCTCGGGTTTACTGAACATCTTGCAAGCCCAATGAGCAGGTAAAGCACATCGGGGGTGATAAACGTGTCTGACAAGACTTGAAATTTAGGATGGGAGGAAGACAAAACCTCTCTCTGATCACTAGACCAAGACACTAAATTCTCGGGTTCATTGAACATCCTACAACTCTAATGAGCAGGTAAAGCACTGCGGGAGTGACAAGCGTGTCTGACAAGACTTGAATTTGGGATAGAAGGAAGACAAAACCCCTCTCTGACCACCAGACCAATACACTAAATTTTCAGCTTCACTGAATATCCTGCAAGCCCAATGAGTAGGTAAAGCACCGCGGGGGTGACAAGCGTAAAGCAATCGCTAAATTTAATGAGCAGGTAAAGCACTTCGGAGTGACAAGCGTGTCTGACAAGACTTGAATTTGGGATAGAAGGAAGACAAAACCCCTCTCTGACCACCAGACCAATACACTAAATTTTCAGCTTCACTGAATATCCTGCAAGCCCAATGAGTAGGTAAAGCACCGCGGGGGTGACAGACGTGTCTGACAAAAATTGAATTTGGGATGGAGAAAGACAAAACTCCTTTCTGACCACCAGACCAAGACCTTGTTGGCACTAGAGGTGTAATTTCCATGATGCACAGGGGGAGTGTTTCGAAATCATAGTGGTTAATCTTCATCAGGTTTTTATATTAATCCATGGACATGATACAATGGGGACCTAATTGAGATAAAAATTTCCTGGATGATAGAATTGCAAGAGTTTAAACTTTAAAAGGTCTGGTTTGACAAGGGGTTAAAAGTCAGGGAGAGATTCGTAATCGACTATTTTCAGGACTTGAAGTTATCATGAGAGAACTAGGATTTCTGAAGAGGAGGCACCAAATTAAAGATCTCAATTGATTAAACTTAGAAGGACCAAGGAGAAAATATAACATTTTATGAAAGGGTTGAATTGAAAAGTTTCAAACATTTGGAGGTGCCATGGACTCCCCTGGAAAAGGGCAGTTCGGCCCTTGAATGTTTTTCCTTTTTGATTCGGGTACTCTTAAACACAAAATTTACTCCCAATTGTTTGCTTCTTTCTCATTGAAAACCAAATATCAATTTTCAATTCATCAATTAATTTCTCGTATTCTGGATAAAATAAAAAAACTAAGGAAATGATATAAATGGTCACATTTTTGTTTTCCCATAAAAAAAAAATAAGATTCATGTAATATATTTTTGATCTAGGAGTTGAAAAGTTATAAGGAATTCAAAATATGGAAACAAATTAACAAAATAAAACTCATAAAATTAGCTAAAGTATCTGATTAATTTTGAAGAAAAATAAATAAAACATAAAAAAATAAAGAATTTTGGTGGAATGTTATGGAGCAAGCACTAAGGATCTTACCTTCGAGTCTTCAAGCGTGTTTAAGATTTTAATAGAGGTTATTATTTAAAGTAATATTTTTTTTTGTTTCTATACCTTAAAATAATATTTTTTTTAATTATGTGATATTAACATATTAAAACAATCTAATAATACTAACAAAAAAATTAAACAATTTTTTTTTTTTAAAAAAACACCACCTTCAACTGCCATTAATGTGCTTTCGCTTGACTTCTTATTTATTTAGGGATGTTTGGAAGTGTTTTTAGAAAATATTTATAAAAAAAAATTATTTTAATATATTTTTAAATAAAAAATACTTTAAGAAAACCCCACCATAATAAAGGATAGCAACCTCAAATGCAGGAAATGAGTGATAGACCTAACTTTTTCATCCTTGTATGTCGACGAGAAAAGTCAAGAAGAGAAATTTAAAGAGCTTAAGAATGGCGACTGGTTTTTTATTTGTTTTTTGTCGACCGAAATGAAAGACTTGGAAACCTTCCATGCAATTGCCTCATGCCAGTTCGGTGTCAAAGTTCTGTCCAAGAAATTCATGGGATGAATATCCATGCAAGCATCGTTTTCCCAGCTCCTCCTCCTTTTAAACTCGATTTTTCTACCTTTTTAGAAAATAAAAAACAGTGAAAATAATTTTATTTTGCTCAGATTATAAATGTTCATTAAAAAGATATATACACAGAAAAAAAAAATCACATGTAAATCAACAGATTTATCAGTATTTTTAACCTCTTTGTTTTTTTTTCTTTCTCCTCCTCTTGTAGAAACTGATAATGATAATTGTAAAAATTTTCAGTGTATTTCGATTGATTTTTAATTGTTATAGTAGTAGTATATATACAGGAAATTTAACCTACAATACATTCTGTTATGCTAAAATACAAAACTTTCGGTTACACAAGAATAAATACTGTAATTTAACATTCTCCCTCAAGCTAGAGCATAGATATTTATCATGCCCAACTTGCTAATAACGTCATATAATACCCTTCCCGAAATTATATTTGTGATTATATCGCTTAACCGATCTTCGGACCGAACAAATGAAAATTGTATATTTTTTTGATCAAGATTTTCTTTAATGAAATGTCGATCGACTTCGACATGTTTGGTACGATCATGTTGTACATGATTGTGTGCAATCTTGATAGTCACTTTATTATCACAATGTAGACTCATAGATGTCCTATAATCAATTCTCAAATCCTATAACACATGTTTTATCCATTATAATTCACACACATCATGAGTCATACCTTGGTATTTTGCTTCTACACTCGATCTAGCGACCAATTTCGCTTCTTACTTCTCAAGTGATAAGGTTGTCTTCTACAAACATAAAATAACATAATGTTAATCTCCTATCAATCTAGTTTCTGCACAACTGAAGTCAGTATACCCTTCAATCTTGTGGACCTTTTTTAGAAAACAATAGTCTTCTTTCGATGCACTCTTCAAATACCTTAAAATCCGACATATCTGCTTCCATATGTTCTTCTCCTGGTGAATGCGTGAACTGACTTACCATACTTACTACATAGGCTATGTCTGGCCTTGTATGTGATAAATATATCAGTTTTCCAACTAACCGTTGATAACATCCTTTGTTCGTTGGTATCTGATTTTCCGTTTGTCCCAGCTTGTGATTCATTTTCATGGGTGTGTCAACTGGTTTGCTTGCAAGCATTTCAGTTTCTGTTAATAAGTCTAACATATATTTTTATTGTGATAAACATATCCCAGTTTTTGACCTTGAGACCTTGATCCCTAAGAAATACTTCAGTTTTCCGAGATTTTTCATTTCAAATTTTGGTGCTAGAAAATGTTGTAGTGTTTTTCTTTCTTCTGGATCATTTCTCGTTAAGACCTTATTTTCCCCATACACGATTAATGTCGTAATCTTCTCTTCTTTATGCTTTATAAACAAAGTGTGATTCAAGTTACTTTGCTGATAGCCAAATTCCTTAATCGTGAAGGAGAATCTTCTAAATCATGCTCGTGGTAATCTGTTTCATACCGTATAATACTTTCATTAGTTTGCAAACTTCATTTCTATACGAGGATTTGTGTTTAGCTCCAAGTGCCAACTCCATGTAGACTTCTTCTTCAAGGTCTCCATTTGGAAAGTATTCTTGACATCGAATTGTTGCAGGACCTAGTCTCATTTAATCGTTAAAGATATGAGGATGCAGATAGTATTGATTTTTGCAATCGGGACAAAAGTCTCTTGATAATCTATCAATACTTCGCATATACCCCTTCACAACTAGCTTTGTTGTATCAGTCAATACTATCATCCGCCTTGAGTTTTACAATGAATACTCATTTGCACCCAACTATTTTCTTCCTTTTAGGTAATGGACACATCTCCCAACTAGCTTTTTACTCAATGGTTGTCGGTGATCCATGATTCTAATTTTAGGTTGTCGGGTTCTGGTTTTTCTATGTCTCCGGTGAGGTATATGGCTCGTGTTATGAGCCCCGATTCTCATTTCAATGAGTTGAGACTAAAGTGAAAAATTGTTTCATCTAGCATAATGCTAGTTGAGAATTCAAAGTTGTCCTGATAAACAATGATTGGTGTTGCTCGAGTGAAGGTAGATATGGTTGTTGTATTGATTTCCATTTTTTTTTTGTTTTGTGATGAAAGGTGAACGAGGTTATTTGAGATGGGTTTTTTTGGGTTATTTGAATGATTGGTGATTTGAGTTGAGTTTGCTAGGTTTTCCTATTTTTTCCGGGTTTCAAACACTATAGTGATCTTAGTTTTTCCGATGAACACTCACAAGTAAGACCTTTGATTTGAACAGATTGTAGTTCTTGAGCAGATCTGAGAACATTGTAGCTTCCAGAGAGAAAACAATTATTTGAGGGAAGAATACGAGAAAAAATTAGACTTGCTCGATACCATGTAAAACTTTTAGTGTATTTTGATTGATTTTCAATTGTTACAGTAGTACATATATAGGAAATTAAACCTACAATACATTTTGTTATGCTAAAATACAAAACTTTTTATTATACAAGAATAACGATTGTAATTTAACAATAATTATAGTTTGAGTATTATAATTTATAAAAAATTGATAGAATGAATTGCATCCCGTCAATATAAAACTTCTGTAAAATCATTCGCTGAATGATTAACCATTGTTCTCCGATGTTCAAATGGCTTTGTCACAAGTCTTTTTGTATTGAGCTAATAAACTCTAGGTGGTAAGTGGTGAGATGATATAATCTTAGGTTTGAGTCGAGGTGCGTGCAAGCTGCTCGAACATATATGTTTAAGGAAAATAATGACAATAAGTGGTTGTTTGGTATTGTGGTTTGAACCATGTTTGAAAAAAAAAACTACTGAATTGTTAGTTGGTTATCTATAAAAGCATCAACACATTTGTATGGGGCTCACCACTAAAACCTTTCACACCACCGGTTCATGAAAAGTAGCTAGTAGCTGTTTTTCATTGTTTTTCATCCATAATAAATTTATTGTCACCACAGAAATTGCCGTTAGAATTTAATTCCAAATCAAACCCTCGTTTCTTCTCCTTCACATACAACAGTACAGACAAGCAAAACCTAAAAAGTGAGAGAAAGGGAGGGGGGGGGATATTTTTAATATTAAAATAATCTAAAATCTTAATTAAAATATAAATAAATATATTAGAATGAGATCACAATATATTTTTGCCTCGTAATCCTAATTTTATTTTAGATGTTATACCTCAGTCAAATAGTCGTGGATCGCAGAGGCTTTCATATATGAATTTAGTTCGTGATGAAATTACAAGTAGTTTGATGAGAGAATAAAAACAAGTGTCTAATTAATTATATTAGAAGGAGATTACAATATATTTTTTGCCTCGCAATCCTAATTTTATTTTAGATGATATTTTACTAGATGTTATACCTCAGTCAAATAGTAAGGGATCGTAGAGGCATTCACATATAGATATAGTTCGTGATGAAATTACAAGTAGTTTAAAAGGAGAATAAAAACAAGTGTCTAATTTACTTAAATTATTAATTATATTTTATTATTATGATTATTAAATCTATAATATTTTAAAAAACAATATATATACTTTAAAGTAATTTCACATGTTGAAAATAATATAAAAAGCATAAAAAGCTTGGTAACCAAACACATGAAATTATTTTTCATTAACCTCAAACTCAACCATAGTTTTAACCAAACACTTTAATTTCAGTTACGAACCGCAACTAAAAATATTTTTTATAAACCTATTTTCTTAAAGCTTCAATTACAAAAATAATCGCAATACCAAACACACCCTATATATCGGTCAACCTTTTGTTTTACAATCGAAAAAAGAAACCCTGTATCTGGGAAAGAAAAGAAAAAAGTGTGCTGTAAAACTAAGGGAATTGCGCAGCACATTCCATCCCAGGGTTTTTATTAGAAGAATAAATTACAATAAAGGTCGGCAGTGCTTTTCTCTCTCTCTCATAATTTTTAATTTGCGCACATTAACATGAAAATTTTAAATCTTATTAGTTATTTTCTGGATTTATCTTGAAAATAAATACAAAGATGTAGGGAGAATAAAACTTATAATCTATTAAAAGTGATAAAACATCTATAGAATTATTGTTGAAAACATAAATTTCGATGAATTTAAAAGTGTTTCTTGTATTAGTGCTGAAATAACTTGAAACTTCATCGTCGGCCCGTTGCATGCCTTTGAAATTTTAGGTTTTGAAACGGGAAGAAGAAGAAAAGTCATGACACCAAACGCACAGCATTTTCCCGGAAAGTTAATTCACAAAACCCACCTCACAAATAATTCAATGGTGATGAAGGTTCCACTATTTTTAATGTTTTTAAAAACAAATAATCAGAAAAAGGTGGTTGGGGAATTAATTAATTTATTAATTAACCCCTGATCGGCAGCTAGCAGAATCCAAAATCTAAGTAACCAGGTTCTTGTCACTTGGATTAAGCTTTTACTTAATTAAAATAAATTATTAACTCGGTTAAACATATTCAATTTTATCAAATTTCTAATGGTTTTATTTACCTATTTAAATCAATATCCTGTTAATAAAATAAAATAAATTATTTTTATTCTAATGGGACTAATTAAGTCAAACTAATCCTATATAAGTGATTAATTAACACAGTAATTCAACAAATCAAGCTCCTTTTCAGATTAGTGGACATGTTAAGTCTGAAAGCTATGATATTCCCAGAGGTTTGAAGCCAACCGTTCATCTTCAAACCCATGATGAATCTTACCACGAAAAACTATAGTATTTATTCAAAAGTATAGTTGAAGTTATTTTTAAAAGTGTTTTTTTATAAATAAATTAAAATAATAGTTTTTATAAAAATAATTATTTTTAATATCAGCATCTTAAAATGATCTCAAACCTATAAAAAATAATTTAAAATAAAAGAAATATTTTTAAAAAATTATTTTTGAAACAAAATATCTCTTACCACCCGCAACAAGCTAGAAAACAAGAGGATCGGGACAAAAATCGTAAAGAGAATTAACTTTCAAGTAGAAAAGAAAGACGCATTCTTTTTCGGTTTGTGATTTCCAAGACATGGAAGGCAGGTCCCATAATCAGCAGATCACATCTCCCATATAAATCGTAAAGAGAATTAACTTTCTTGTTGGACAAAGGTATTTCAGATTTTTCCATTTTTATGTATAGTAAAGGAATGAATTAATATATATATATATATCTTAGATGGTATTTTGATGTTTCTACAGAGACTTTTTTTTTTTTAGTTGAGAGGGGGTTTGAAAGATGATTAAATAACTTTATATTTTAAATTAAAATATTGTTGGCACGTGTGGACACGCGCCATCGAATTAGAGACTTCCACGCCATAAAAGTGGTGCATAGAACTTCATACAATGGCCAAATTTGGCCATTCATTATCTCTATGTATGTCTTTGCGTGCTCTTTCACATGATGTGGCGCGTGTGGGTGCATGGTAGTCGGATTGTCGCTAGTGGTCGATTGTTTATGTTTTCTTCTTTCTCTTATGAATGCTAAAATCCAAACATGTCCTCTTTATTTGTTGTTTGTTCATTTTAATTTTTATTCTTTTAATTTTTTATTTCACCTTAATTTCTTTTATTGAAGTTGTTTTCTACGTTTGTCCCTCAACTGCAGTTTCTCATTTTTTATATTTTATATTTTAGTTCTTATTTTTATTTTTTTATAATTTTAGTCATTCTAAAACAATCCCTATGTTTTATTAGTATTTCTAAATCTATCCTCATAGTTTTGATTTTTAATTTTTGTCCTTTTCTCTTTTATTAAAGTTTTATTTGTTTTCAATTGAGTCATTTAATTTTAATTTGTGTAGATAATGGTTTTTAATTGGTACTTCTTCTTTTGATTTCTTATTTTTCCCTTGGCATTTTTGTCAAAGTTATTATTATTTTTAATTTTTGTAATTCAAATCAAATTATCTGTTTTCAGTAGTAATAGTATTTATTTTAATTTTATCATTTTTTTCACTTGCTTTTTGTCAAAATTTTTATGCTTTTGATTTTTTCTTCAAGATAAAAATTTATAAAAAATCTTTGAGCTCTTAATAACTTTTTTGTAACATTTTTAAAAACATGGTCCAGCCTACTGCGTAATAAAAACAAAATTATATAGTAACTAGCTACTTAATATTTTCACACCTCCACCTTATCATTTATTGCTTAGTAAATATTATTTACTAGTTATATGACCCATATTTTATCAAAAAAATATAAACTTTTCAAATGCTTATTTTATGGATAACAAAAATCCGAAATATAAATAAAAAGGATTTTGTGTTAATTGTGCCAATAAATAAATAAATGTGTTAACGCAACTTGCATAATTGCATGTCAAATAGTTTTTTCCTAACACAAATAAATTAATATGGTGTTATTAATATATTTTTGATAATAAGTAAAAATATAATTGTGAATAAAAAATTGATTCTTACATATAATAAAATATAGTGAAAAATAATATAAGAGAAAAATGTTTTTATATATAAAAACAAATATAAATTTATAGTAAGAAATTAAAGAAAATTTAATTGTGTTATTTATACAGTATAAAACCATTTTTATATGTATAATAATTATTAAGCTTTACAACATGACAATCCACACCACAGATCAATCATGCGGAAGAAACACTTTATTTTCTATTTTATTGATTTGACTATATACAGTTATACTGTATATAAGTAAATGATAGAAAAATAATACCATCATCAACGTATAAATACACGACAAAGACATGCATCTATATATATATATATATAGTGTACTACATTTCATGGAAGCTTCGTGGAAGTTGCCTCAATGGCTGTCACCCCGCATCAATTTAAGCACCACCATCTGCTCTCTTTCGTCTCAAGATCTTCAATTATTTCTCCTGTTTTTCTTAATTATAGCCCATTTCTCTTTCCGGGTCTCTCTCAAATCCTTCAAATATCGCCATGCAACTCATTAAAAAACTCAGCCCGAAGCGATTGTTCGGCTCCAAAAAAGACCGATCCATCCTATCAAGATCAGAACCATCGTCGTTTAGCTCTGTTTCTGTCTCCTCCTCCTCCGATGCCTCCGTTTCTAACGTTAAGCCCGATTCCTCCGCAGCCAACGCTGGTTTACGGACACCTACCAGTGTTTTGCCACAAATATCGTGTGACTGGTCCGATATGTCGACCGATTTTTATTTCGGGTTGACCCAAGCTTTTAAGGTAATCGACAAAGATAACGACGGCCTTGTCTCGAGAAACGAGCTGGAGGCTCTTCTTACCCGTCTCGGGGCCGAGCCGCCCAGCACCGAGGAGATGACCGTTATGTTAGGTGAGGTGGACCATATTAGTGTCGAGGCACTCGCGAGTCGTCTCGGGTCGTCTTGCGAGCCGGCCGGGGATGACGAGCTGAGAGACGCCTTCGTGTTTTTTGATTCCGATCGTGACGGAAAGATAACGGCAGAGGAACTATTAAATGTTTACAAGACATTTGGCGACGAAAAGTGCACGTTAGAGGATTGCAAGGGTATGATAGCAGTGGTTGATAGGAACGGAGAAGGTTTTGTGTGTTTTGAGGACTTTTGTCGTATGATGGAGCTGCAGAGATCATGATTTTGTGATAATAACATCGTGATTATAAATATTAAATCATGTGGTGATTGCTTGTTTGTTTGTTCGTTGCCCTTCAAAAAATGTCCTCTCTTTTATTTCTAAAAAAACTCTCTGGGTCTTATTTTCTTAACTTGAGGTGTCTAGTAGATCGTGTGGGGTTAGCTAGTGAGATCACGGAGAAAGGATCACCCAATCGGACGGTTGTGATTGGTTGATCTTACTGAGAAAATTGTAATTCCCTCTACGGTATATATGAGGAAAAAGAATTCCTATCGTTCAAGTGATCTGTGGGTTTATTGCATGGATGATGTTGGCTAATCATATATTAATGAATTGCAAGAAGTGGCTTTGATGATCATATGATGATTGCATCCATCATACATGACGATCGACGATTTTCTCCATATTGGCCGATCCACCCGCCACTGACGGGATAAGATGCGATCGATTTCGGCAGATTTGAATCCCGATACTTGTTCTGATCTGATAAGGTTTGAGCACCGAGATTTGACAATAGCGATAAATACCAGATTATCCGTTGCCTTTTTTATTGCGCTAATTGAGGTTATTGTCAATAATAATAATAATAATAATAATAATATTCAATGAGTTGTGATTGGCGAGGGCACTCTTGTTCTTTAAAAGAGGTTAGAGATTCAATCCCTCTTGTTCCTTAAAAGAGGTTAGGGTTCAATCCTTCCTCTTGTATGAAGCTCGGTTATTTTGAGAGCACTTTCATTCTTTTAGAGCCCATCCAAGTGTAAAAATGAATTAGTTTAGACCAATTTCCGGACACCGCGTGATTTATACAAATAATAATAATAACAATGTAAATAATAATAATATCGGTGTCTAGACACCGCGAGATTTATACAAATAATAATAATAATAATAATAATATTTTTATGAGATAAAATTTAGGTCAGATGCAAACCCACTGATCGAGAAGCTTTGACTCACCGTGAAAAAGGGATGATCAAAGGAAAAGATAACTTTGTGGATATTTTACAAACCATATTTCAATGGATATTTTTTTATCTGACGGCTGCAGAATGCAGTCATTTTCTCTTTTTATTTATTTATGAATTTTATAATAATTTAGCTATATGAACACAAGATTCCCGTCCTCATCAGTCTCTATAATTATATTAATTAAGCTGCATTAATCATCCATTCATTCGAATTTTTTAATATCCATTAATTATTCCAATTAAATAGTTGTTAAAATAAGGTGGGAATGTCCACGAAAATATTAATTTTGTAGAGTGCAAAGTATTCTAACTAAAGAGAGAATATTCTCAAACAATAAAAAAATCGAAATCCCATAATTATTTAAGTAATTGTAATATTATTGCGAGAAACATTATTCGATGCATGGAGACTTTGATCGGTCCATATTAGTTTTTTTACTAGAACGTCTCGGCTAGTTTACGTGTACCTTGACTATTCTCCGGGTCCACTCGAACATTCTGCAAGCAAGCGTATTGAACATGTAAGACACCGTGGAGGTGACGGACATTGTTTTAGTGCTAGGTTGGAGTACGATGTATGTTGTTTTTAGCGTATTGAAACGATAAAAAAAATACCATTTTTTTTTATTTTTCTACAAAAATATGCTTTGAATACATTTCCAACCACACCCTTTGATTTACAGGTTTCTCGTCAAAACAGATGAACGGTGGGTTACAAAACATAATCCCCCGTCCGTGTTTTTTTCTCTTTTTTCTTATTTGGTGATTAGAAGACGAGATTGACTTCTGTTTGAATCAGTGTTGCTTTCAGTAGAATCGATTCTGCCAATGGAATCCAGATCCTGTTCTTCAGACTCAATCAGGTTAAAATGCGTTCATCACACACATCTCCCTTCCATAGGTCGAAGCTGAGACCCGTAGAAGTCTCTGAAAATGGGCGATTTTTTGGCGTGAAGCGAGGGGCAAGAACATGGTTTCGTGTTTGGTCTTAATTCCGGTGCAGATCATGCATGGAAGAAGACAAAACATATAGAAATTTCTACTGCAAAACATACTGATAAGCATCGCTGTCTTGCTTTTGGATTTATAATAATAATAATGGTCAGGAGAATGACATTTGGCGCTGATCATTCTTTCTTGTTTATGTTTCATTAATCTTCTTTTAATAAGTGAATTAAATAAATACATAAATACATAGTCTTTGCTTGGATGGCCACAGACATCATGATAAGCGTTTCCTCCATTGTCGAGACCCTTTTCCAGGAAACTTCCCTTCCTCCTTCAACTTTAGTTAAAGAAAACAAAAATGGTGGCTGGACTTTATCGTTTCATGACCAGGACAAGCTAGTGGTTTCAGACTTTTTGTTTCACGGTTGTTGTTTGAGAAACTATCAAATTGATGTGTTTTTTTTCCAGTAATTTTTAACTGGTTTTGAATAATAAAAATTCTGAAAAAAGTTATTTAAATTTACTTTCAAGCCACCATGCACCACAACCTTCATGGCCGTTTTGTTTTGAATCTTGAACAGAGTAATGATTTTGATTGGGGATTGGAATATATTCATTGGACGGATATTGACCAGGTGTGTTTATATATAAATTATTGTATTTACAATATATTGTTTTTCCTTATCTCTATATAAAGTTGAGATAAGATATTCATGATGGTTTTTTTTTTTATTTGATGACAAATAAGACTACCTAGTAAACAAATGAACTATGTGATCAATTTTTAAGTTGAATTGAAATAAAAGTTTTTTTTCCTTTGAATTATTTTTAAAAGGCCTTTTTTAAGTTGATTTGAGCAAAGAGTAGCTAGTTTTAAAGAATTGTATAAATTATATTTTGAAGTCTTATCTAACAATTTCAATTTTTAAATAAGATGATTTCTTAAAATGGTATTAGAGCCTTATTGACCCAGAGGTTATGGATTTAAATCTCACCACTTTCATTCTATTTGATGAAAAATCAAACATAAAGTAGTGTAGATTTGTGCAAGTTTTAAGCTAAAAGGGCTCGTTTTAAGCACAAAAAGCTCTCGCTTGAAAAACATCTTGAAAAATAATATAAATTATATTTCAGAATATAACCTGATAATTTAAACTTTTAAATGAGATGATTTCTTAATATTCGGAACAAACTATGATCCATGGACTCGTTCCATGACTCCCATCCCATTATAGCCGGATGGAATCACTTGCCGTCTGAAATGGCATGCAGCTTTCAACAATGGATGGATTCAATAAAGCAATAATGGAAGCATTCGCTTGGTATAATGTTCCAACTTCAATCTCCCATCGTGGAAGGCCCTACGACCACCCCATAACGTGAGATATTTGAAGAGGTAAGGACCCAGACAGGCCCCGATTTATGTGATGTCCAGTAGTTATCTAGGATCCTAATGGACCCAAAACTTCGGCCAGCATCGTGAATGCGATTTGTAGAGTGCCAACGTTGTTGACTCTTAAATTTTGATTTTGATGGAGAATGGAGGGTCATACCCTTTGATCATGGAGCTCACAAAGGGGAAACGGAGACCGTCCCGCAACTCCATTTCATTGCAGGTGAAGACAGCTCGGGGGTGGTTCGCAAGAAATAGCTCCAAGAGAAGTGGAAACCACAGAACAAGCCATTTAAAAACTGCAGCGTAGACTAATAATTTGGATTACATAGAGCATTAAAACTAGAAGGCCGCCGTGATTGGTGTCTAATTTGATTGAAATGGATGCAGCTTCGTTTTAAATAGATTTGTAGCAATTATCTATAGGTTAGCAACACATGGGAGCTGATGGGGGTCTTCAAGGAGTACTCGGAAACCGGACTAAGTTCCTCTTTGTTTGCTTGGAAAGTAGTTTCTTTTTAATATGAATTCTTGGAAAGTGAATTCCGATGTTTGACAGTGTTATGAAAAATGAACTGGAAAACACTTTCCAGTGTTTGTTTGTGTTGTGGAAAATGAACTGGAAAATAATTTATTAATAATTTTTTTCTTCAAGTTTATTAAAATAATGAGGAACAAATCTTACAAATTAAAAAGTTGAATGAGAAAGAAATTGAATTTTTTCTCATAAATTATCTCAAATAAAATAAATAATAATCAAAATAATAGAGATCAAATCTAAAAAATTAAAAAAAATGAAAGGTGAATAAATTAAAATAATAATAATTAACATTTCATAAATTATTTCAAATAAAATAAGTAACAATAAAAAAAATGAGGACCAAATTTGATAGATAAAAATTTCAATAAAAATGATAAGAAAAAGCAAATAGCAATTATAAAAATAAGGACCAAAATTAATATAAAAATTAAATTTTAATAGATGGAATTGAAAAATAAATATTAAAAACAAAGTATATATAACAATAAAAAGTTTGAGGATCAAATTTGATATGATCAACAAATAATGACATTTCTAAATTTTTACAACTTCCGGAAAGTGTTTTCCGCTCAAATTTTCCGAAAAATACTTTCACGAAAACCAAGTCAAATTTTTCTTTGATCGAAAAGTGTTTTCCGTTGATCAACTTTCCGGAAGGTAAATAAATACAAAAAGTTTAGAAAATAGTTTTTGGAAAGTGAATTCGAGAAACAAATACAGTCTAAGAGAAGTCCAAAATTCGAGGGTTTTGAAGTTAGCAGTCCACTCGAGTTCTTGAATCAAATTGGGCCTCCAAGAAAGGCAAGAACTTGGTGGAAAAGAAAATAAAGTAAAGAACATCAAATATTAGCCCTAGGCCGGATTTAAAGGTCAACAATTCATCATGGAATTCGAGCAGGTCAATGTTAAGATTGAGATATCCAGCATCTAGCTAAATGAAGTTCCTTCCTGCTTGATTAATGATCCTCTGTGGAGCCAATCCGGGTTGTGGGAAGCTCATCGGCTCCAACTGAAGAAAACAGCTGTGCCAGGAGTATTCTAGCTTATGTGATTGATTTTGATTTTTTTTTAATAAATATATCAAAATAATATATATATATATATATATATATATATATTGAAAAATAATTATTTGTGACATCTGTAGATGAAAATGATTTCATAACATACAAAATAGTAATTTCAAATAAAAAATAAAAAAAATCATTTTTTTTAAAATGTTTTTGAAACGCAAAGATATTAGGAATGATTTTTCCTACAAGGTTCCATTAGTTTTATTAAAAAAAAAATTGATTATAAAGTAATAATAACTAATTGCAAAAAAAATAAAAAAAATTGATTATAAGGTTATAATAGCTAATACTAATTGCAAAAAAAAATAAAATTGATTATAAGGTTATAATAACTAATTGGCTTTTACTCATCAACTCAACAATCCTGATTTTTTTTCTAATTTTTTATTGAGTGATACGTAAACTATTATAAACAGGAGTATATAGAATGTATTCTTAAGAAACTAGAAGGAAAATATATAATTTTAGAAGGATCAAACAATTTTTATTTACTCACACAAACTGTTTTATTTATACTGAATATGGAATAATAAATACTAATATGAATATCCGAAATCCCATTAATATAAAAGTTGTTAGTATCGTATTGGTCAAAACTGCCGAAATGTTTTATATCAGTTAAAAAAACAAGAAAAAATATTGTTTTTATCTTAGTTTAAATTTTGTTTTTTTCATGGATTTGTTGCTACCCAATTTTTGACTCTTTATTTTTTATGTTAAAAAAAAAAAAAGGTATTTCAAAAATAGATTTTGGGGTTCAAGGGCGAAATCGAGCAATTTGAGAGTTTAATGTCTGATTGAGGTTTAAATCGCGGAAATCAGGAGTCAAGGTCTAGTTTAGAAGATCGCGCAAAGCCAAAGATGAGATTAAATTTTTGATGGGACTTAATTGCATAAAAAGTTTAAATCCAATTGGGTGCAATTACAGAATTTTAAAGGACCAAATCATATATTTTTTTTTCCTTCCTAAAATAATTTCGAAATCTACATTCTTTTTAAAAAAAAAACATGCACTGGCGTGCATTGAATTTTCAGGCGCCATATTGATCACAGCAGATCGATAAAAATTCTCTTCCTTTTTTTTATCTGATTTTCTTCTCAATTCACGAGATCACAGTCATCAAATTTTCTTCCCTTTTTCTCAATCATATTTTCTTCCCATCATCTCGGCGAGGCAGTCTCAATATTCTTTCCTTTTTCAATTTAATTTTTTCCATTTTTCAACTCCATCACAGCAAGGCAAGATCAAATTCCTATATCAATCGTGATTTTCTTCCCGTTATTTCCATCAAATCTCCCCCCTGATTCTCCTCCATTCCTCTTTATTCGTTGATTTACTTGCCTTAGCAGTGAAGTTCGTCCCGGTTTTTAAATAGAGTGCACGGTGACAGAAAAAAATGGAGGAGGAAAAAAGAGAAAGAACGGGAGGGTTGAGGAAACAAAGAATTTACGTGAAATTTTTCACAGATCTTCCTATAGCCTCTACTCTTTTTCTTGCTATTCCTCTGTTTCGCTTTGTGCTCGAAGCCCTCTCCCTCTCTCGGCCTGCAGTGTCTCTATCTCTCTCTCTCAGTTTCCGTCTCTCTCTCTCGGTTTAATATTCACGACTATCAATCCTAGCCACTGCATTCCACCCCATCTTCACCAGACATTCACTGCATCCCTAGAAACTCAGATTGCATCTCAGGCAAAGTTTTGGCAGTACAAACTCGTCGTCTGCAACGTAACCGAGATCTTCCGACAACCATTCCGGCAACCTCAGGCCACCATTTCCGACGAATCAACGACCAGAAGAACCACAACGACATCCTCTACACAAAGGTACCAACCGTTTCTCTTTTCTTCATACTTGAAAAATCGCCATCACTGTGCATCATCTTCTCTGCATGCAAGGAAGATGAATATTTTCATTTTCTTTCACGGGCTGGGTTGGGCCGGGTTTTGTGCCCGACCCGATCCATGAAATTTTGAAGCCCATCCGAGGTGAAGATGGGCTTATGGCCCATCCGGATTGAAACCAGTCCAATAATAACATGGGTCGAAGCCCATCCTTAGAATAAGCAGCTGAGGCCCAAATTCATATTTTTGGGCCATGAGCCCAACTCTAGGTAGGTGGGTGCAAGCCTAACTCCAGATAGGGTGGGCATGAGCCCGACCACAATGGGCGAGTGGCGACCAGACCATGAGCAGTGGCTGCGACTCACTCCTCCTATATATAATAATATATTATATTAATAAAAAATATAAAAAATGCAATTTTCCAAAAATATTTTTATCATAAAAAAATGTGTTGTTTTTTTTTGCATACGGCCAATACACTAGCATATTTTTTTAAAGTTGTTTTTCTTTAAAAAATATATATATATATATTATTATCTTGGGTTTGAAAAATGAGTTTTAGCATGGATTTTGCAAAAAAGAGAAAAAATCATTTCTTGCATTTTGAGTTTACAACAAGTTTGTAAAATCAAAAGGGTATTGGCCAATATTCCAAAAATTTTAAAAATCTTTTTTGGGGTCTATTATTCACCGTCGGTATTTGGATAAATAAATCCTAAAAGGGGTTAAAATCCAAAATATTCGGTGGGAATGATATGCTATTATTCACTGTTGGTATTTGGGTAAATAAATCCTAAGGGGTTATTACTCAAAATATTCGGCGGGAATAATATGCTATTATTCACTGTCGGTATTTGGATAAATAAGTCCTAAAGGGGTAAAAAAATCCAAAATATTCGGTGGGAATAATATACTATTATTCAATGTTGATATTTGGGATAGTTAAATCTTAAGGGTTTAGTATCAAAAAATATTCGACGGAGTAATATCCCATTTGCCATTTATTTTGAGAGATAAACAAACAAAACGTCAAGCAGCTTACCTTAGGTAGGGCGTACTAGGGGTGCTAAAACCTTCCCTTTACGCAACCAGCCCCTTACCCTAGAATCTCTGAAAGACCAATCTTAGGTTTCCTAGTAACCATAATACTAGGTGGCGACTCCCTTTTTTGCAAAAATAGATAATCCCTCGACATTTAATCCCCCGCTCATGGGGAAGAGTCGTCACGACATCGCATACCAATTATTTTTGGGGTGCGACAGAATGGCGACTCCGCTAGGGACTTGGATTAAGCTTGACAATTTTATTTGTTTATGATATTTTTTATTATTTGCATGTTGCTATTGATTATTTATATATCTATTTATAAGCTTTAGCATGCATCTTTACATCTTGTCATCATGCATCACTTTTTATTATTTTGAGAGCATACACTAAACTTTAAGTTAAGTGGGGGACTAGCAGCTTACCTATGACTTGAGTCAAGGTTGAAGTTTGTGTAAACCCCAACTCTTTGCTGAGTGTTTAGACTGGTGGTGATTGGTATACGTGCCATATCATTATCTGCTGAACCCCCATATCGCCTTTACGAGGGTGATCACTGGGACAGCAAGAGACCCTCTGTAGAGACCAAGTAGTAAACCTACCCTATGTCTCACGTAAAGAAACTAGAACCTATCATCAGGATGTATGCTCCATAATATCTTTTGCATAAAATGGAAAAACCTAAAAAAGCATTTTTTTGCTTTACAGGTCTTGTGAACGAAATGGCCACAATCACTAAACTTTCCGTCATGGAGTATGGGAAAAGTTCTGAATTGTCACAATTGACTGAAGGAGACTGCCTTAAGGGCGATGCTATGAGGCTATTACCAATCAAGAATCTGGATTGCGTTATAAATGAGGTGAACAAGTTAACGACTCATTTTCAGAATGTGGATAAGGATGCATTTTTCAGAAAATATGGACGCCTGATGGAGATTGCAAAGGTGGATGTTTTAAGCCCAGCAGTGCGAGCTCTAGTTCATTTCTAGGACCCTGACTACCGTTGTTTTTCTTTTGGGAGCATAGATCTATGTCCTACTATGGAAGAATACGGGTTGTTGACTGAGTTTCCGAATGACCTGTACAGAATTTATTTCCCTTTGAGATCTGACAAAGTCATTCCTGAACTATCGAAGTTGCTCAGGATCCCAAACTTGGAGAGGGCTTTAGAAAAGAATGTTGCTGGTCTGAGATGGAAGATGCTGGAGTTGGAACTAGAACAGAAGACCGGATCCGAGAAAGAAAAGTTGATTGCATTAGGCATATTTGGCCTTGTGTTATTCCCAAGTCGGACGGGTATAGTAAGCTTAGAAGCCGCCGCTGCTTATGTGGAGTATGAGAATACACAAATCAACCCCGTGGCCTCTGTTTTGGCTGAAACCATCATGACACTTAATCACTGTCGGAAGGCCGGGAAAGGGGCAGTGAGATGTTGCACACAGCTGCTGTATATCTGGATGGTTAGTCATATCGAGACCAAAAAACCTGTCTTTAATAATTTTTGGTGGTTCAACCAAAAACCATTGAGGATAGTGGAGGAAGAAGAATGGGGAGATCTAGACAACCAAGGTTGGGTAGAAAAGCTAAGAGCTATACCTAGTGGTGGTTTGAAATGGAAGGCACCTTGGGCCAAAGCGGTGAATGTTCTAATGAGTTGCGGACAAAGGTGTTGGGTTCCGTTGGTAGGGATTACTGGTTATGTGAGTTATGTTCCTGCTCTCGTGGTAAGACAACATGGGGGCATGCAATTCGTTCCAAGGACCAAAGGGGTTGCTCAATTTTTTGGTTTGTTTAAGGATCCCATTGCACAAGAAGTCGTGAGAGCCATCAAACAAGACTGGAAGCATCTAGTTTTGCTAGAAATAAAAGGTTTGGGGAATCCTAGTGCAAGCAAAGGGTACGCAAAATGGAGAGAATTAGTTGCCTCAGCCTCGGCCAATGGAGAAATTGGAGAAAAGTCTGTTAAGAGGAAAAGAGTTGATAGTGAAGAAGAATTGAGGAGGCAAATCGAAAAGCTTCAGATGGAATTAAGCAAGACCCGAAAGGACAAGATGATGATGGAAGAAATGGTGTTGGAAGGTGATAAAAGGAGGGCATTTTTAGATGAGCAATTACAGTCTAGAGATGCAAGACTAACCAAGCTCGAGTTGAAGATGGTTGAGAAGGAAAATGTTAGGGTTGGAATTGAGAAGGAATTAACGGAGATGAATCGGAAGTGGATGCAAAGTTGCTCTGAACTCAGTGCATTGAAGATCGAACATAATGAATGCCAAGAGAACATAGAGTATTACCAAGAGAAATTTGCCGAGACCCAGTGCGAGGTGATGGATAGAATTGAAAAGTATGAAGAATTGTATAAGAAGTATGTAATGTCGGAAAGTCGTTTGGTGGAGCCTGTGAAAGATGAAGGCGTTGAAGCAGAATTGGCGATTAAAGAAGATGAGATAAGAACTCTGAAGACGAAGCTCGGCAAAGAGAGAGAGAAGATGAAGCATATGGAAGAGAAATTAGCATTAATAGAAAAACACAAGGATCAGATCGATGCTAATAATATTTCATTGAACAGAACCAACATGTTGCTTATTGAAAAATTGTCCAAGATGGATGAACAGATGGATGAAGCTGCTGCGCACGCTCGGGTCGTTAGAACCAACGCTAGAAATGTGGGGAATGACATCATTCGTTATCGGCGAAGTCTAGCTGAAACCGATGCTTTCTTGGAGACAATCGAGAACCGCGGATCCGCTTTCCTACCTTTGGCTAAAGAAGTAGCGAAAGAAGAATTTTAGTTTGATTTTCCTTTATGTTTTCAAAAAAGATGTAACAATCTTATCCAACATCAAATAAAAGGGCGTTGACCCATCTCTTATGCAAATTCTGTCTTTTGGTAAATATGACTTAAGCAAATGACCCGAAAAGCAGTACTCCTAGCGGCAATGTGACAAGAAACCCATATTCTATGAAGTGATTGGCCATGAATTGTTCACAAGAAATCCATTGCATTACATATCATTCATACAAGCATGTTCATCATACCATATACATTTTACATTCTCCTATGCATTCATGCAAACAGCTCAACAACGAAACATAGGTCCCCCTACGAAGGTCCACAACACTCGTTTAAGAAGAAGAATGGAAAATGAAGAAAGGACCGAGCCAGAATCTCCATACCAAAGAGAGCTCGAAGCTGTCCGAAACGATGTGGCACGTTTAGCTAGCATGCTTGAGAAGGCATTAAGAACGAGAGATGGAGAAGGAACGTCAGCTCAGATGGATGAAGCACCACCAGCAGTTCAAAGCCCGGGGGCACCTCATATTCTAGGGACAAGCTCGCCAAAGAAACAACCCGAATCCACTCGGCCCATTCCAATCCCTATTACGTTGGATTTAACGGAAGAGGAACCACAAGATTCTAGATTGTTTGGCCATACAGGATATGACAAGTGGTCCGCACTAGAAGAAAGGTTAAGAGCCATCGAAGGGAATGATCTATCCGACCCTGTTAGGGCAGCCGAAGCATGCTTGGTGCCTAACATCGTGATACCACGGAAGTTTAGAGTTCCGGAGTTTATCAAGTATAGTGGGACAGAATGCCCAAAAACCCATCTTCGTTCCTACTATAACAAGATGGCGGAGGTCATACATGATGATAAACTGTTGATATACTTTTTCCAGGACAGCTTGATAGGGTCGGCTCTTAGCTGGTACATGAGGCTAGATAACATCAGGATTAGAAAGTGGGCAGACTTGGCGGACGCTTTCTTGAAGCAATACAAGTTCAATATGGAGATTGCTCCTGATAGGACCACCTTGACCACTATGGAGAAAGGGGTTCAGGAATCCGTAAGGGCTTATGCACAGAGGTGGCGAGATCAGGCTGTTAACGTACAACCACCGTTGATAGAAACAGAAATGGTGAATTTATTTGCTAATACCTTTAGAGCCCCATATTATGAGCATTTGATGGGAAGTTCAGCCCAACATTTTTTTGATGCGGTGCGAATTGCTGAGAGGATTGAGCAAGGAATCAGAAGCGGAAGAATTATAGAACCCGTAGAGAAAAGGGGTTTCGTCTGGAAAAGGAAAGAAGTTGAGGTGAATAATCTTGAAGACAGGTACAAAGGGAAGGAGAAAAATTACAAAAGCTACCAAACACCTACACCCCAAACCACCAACATCAATTTTTCCAAACCCACCACTCCAAACCAACCTTTTTACCCAAAATTCCCCGCACATAACCAAAATAACTTCCAAAGGAGAGAGTACCAACAACCAGATGAACAACTTCCACCTTTGCCCATGACTTTAAAAGAGTTATACGCACAGTTGCTAAACATCGGACATATTGCTCCCCTACCACTACCCCCTTTGAAGCCACCTTTCCCTGCCTGGCACAACCCCAATCTAACTTGCGAATACCATGCTGGTAATGCGGGTCATAGCATCGAGACTTGCGTAGCATTTAAGAGAAAGGTATTGCAACTGATCAAGATCGGATGGATCACCATTGAGGATCCGCCCAATGTGAACCTGAATCCTTTGCCCAAGCATGCTGCAGGAAGTAGTGGGGTAAATGCAGTAGAAGTTGATAGCAAAGTAAGGGCTCTTAAGGTGACTATGACCAGATTATACAGTATGTTGGTGCAATCTGGACATTTGATGGGATCAACCGGGCATGACATGGGCGAAAATGACTTTTGCCCATTCCATAATGAAAAAGGGCATCACATTGATGAGTGTGCCGAATTCCATCAAAAAGTCACGAGGATGTTGACTTTGGGGGAGCTAAGGATAGAGAGTATGGAAAGTAGTGGAGAGGTAGCGGGAGTAGAGAAATATAGAATCCAATCGACAGCTAGTGGGCTATCGAAGTTGGTTTTGTATAAGCCCTCATATGCAAAGGAGGTGAACTATAAGGCAACACCAGGAAACTACGTTGTCACATCAAATGGTGAAGCTCCTTCCTTCCAAGCTGAGATAGGTGGTTTGACCCGAAGCGGTCGTTGTTTCACGCCTGAGGAGTTGGCAAATCAAAAAAAGGCTAAGGGTAAAGAGGTAATCAGTTTTGAAGAAAAGTTGGAAGTAAACAAACCTGTGACAGAGGAAGAGACGAACGAGTTCTTGAAGCTGATGAAGCATAGTGAGTACTGTGTGGTGGACCAGTTAAAAAAGACCCCTGCTAAGATTTCCATTATGTCTTTAATACTTAGTTCTGAGTCGCATCGTAATGCCTTGCAGAAGGTACTAAATGAGGCTTATGTGCCTCAAGATATTGAACAAAAGACTATGGAGCATCTGGTAGGAAGAATTCACGCTTCAAATTACTTATATTTCACCGAGGATGAACTCGATGCTGAAGGAACAGGACACAACAAGCCTCTGTATATCACAGTCCGATGTAAAGATTGTCTAATTGGCAAAGTTCTTATTGATAATGGCTCAGCCCTGAATGTGTTGCCAAGACATATACTGGAAGAGATGCCAATAGATCCCTCTCACATGCAGCCAAGCGGGATTATGGCTAGAGCATATGATGGTGCACCGAGGCAAGTGTTGGGGTCTATCGAAGTTGAACTCGCCATAGGTCCCCAAGTCTTTTTGATAACCCTTCAGGTGATGGACATTCACCCTTCCTATAGCATGTTGTTGGGAAGACCATGGATACACGTTGCTGGGGTTGTTGCCTCTTCACTGCATCAACGTTTGAAGTACATCGCCAATGGTGTCCTGGTTACTCGTTAAGGTCGAAGAAGCTATATCTATGATGAAGAATGTGGCGGTACCTTTCATTGAAGTCGAAGATTGTATGGATGGAAACTCGCATGCGTTCGAGGTTGTGAATACTTGAGTGGGTGCCTGAAAATTCTATAAGAAGGAAACCAAGGATCTCAGAGGCCACTAAAATGGCCGTTAAAAGCCTTTGAAACACAAAGTTCCTGCCTGATTTGGTGCAAGAAAAAGAAGCTCGAGTGGATTGGGATAACAAAGTTGAAGGTCGCAGAGCAAAGATTTGGTCCAGGATATAAACCTAGAAAAAGGATTATCAGCGGTTCGTTGTGGCAAGAAGAGAGAAGAGAATGGCAAGGATTGAAGGAAGGAAGCTCGAAGAAGAAAATTTAGTCATTCCTCCGATCGAGTCTCATTTCCAAAGGCGACATATGTCATACAACCCGATCAAGGACATGAAAGCTCTCTTCAGAAGTTGTCATCTATGAGCATAAACATTGTGGAAGAGGAAGAAGTCAAGGGCGTTGTCAAGAAGATTCAGCCAGAAAAAAGGGATGAAGAGCTACCACAGTTGACCATCTATGCTGTAGAGGAAGTCACTGCCCATACATGCATTCGAAAGTTAGCCAAGGGAGAGAAGTTCCAGAATTGGGAGACCCAAGAAGCTCCATTGGTTTTCAGAATGTAATGAACAATTTTTATTTTTATTATTTTTTTATTATTGTTGTTTGTTTTGTTTTAAGGCCCAGCAGGCCAATCGAATTTTATTTTTGTTGTGAACCGAGTTTTTTTTATGAAGATCATGCATATTTTTTTTTTCATCCCTCTTCTTATTTCTATTTCTGCGCATTTACACTCATTTTCCGCTTTCAGGAACCCTGAAAGCGGAACTTCCACAACACCACTTGCACTTTACACTGAGAATGAATGGCCAAATTTTAAAGAACACATAATAGCAGTAGAAGAGGAAGAGGGGGATAACATTAGGGAATTTACGAAGTTATTAGAGCAACACGAACAGGTTTGGAAACCCGCTAAGGAGGAACTTGAAACCATAAATGTGGGTACTGAAGAGAACCAGAGAGAGCTCAAGATAGGAACCTTGATCACACAGACGGAGAGAGAAGAATTGATTGCACTGCTTCAAGATTACACGGATGTTTTTGCTTGGTCTTATGAGGATATGCCTGGTCTAGATACAAATATCGTAGTACATAGGGTACCATTGGAAGAAGGGTGCAGACCGATTAAGCAAAAGCTAAGAAGAACGCATCCGGAAGTTTTGATCAAAGTAAAGACGGAGATTGAAAAACAATGGAACGCTGGTTTCCTAGAGGTGGTCAAGTATCCGCAATGGGTGTCCAACATAGTAGTGGTACCCAAAAAGGAGGGCAAGATTCGAGTTTGTGTGGATTTTAGGGATTTAAATCGTGCTAGCCCTAAAGATAATTTTCCTCTACCACATATAGATATGTTAGTGGATAATGCAGCTCGTAGCTCCATGTATTCCTTTATGGATGGTTTCTCAGGTTATAATCAGATAAAAATGGCGCAGGAAGATAAGGAGAAGACGACATTTGTTACACCATGGGGAACTTTCTGCTATAAAGTCATGTCATTTGGGTTGAAGAATGCTGGTGCCACTTACCAAAGGGCTATGGTGACTTTATTTCACGATATGATGCACAAGGAGATTGAAGTATACGTGGATGAAATGATCGCTAAATCTGGAAAAGTAGAGAATCATGTCCAAGTATTAAGGAAATTATTTGAAAGGTTAAGAAAATATAAGTTGAGGCTTAACCCGGCAAAGTGTTCATTTGGGGTGAAATTTGGGAAGTTGTTGGGATTTGTGGTAAGCGACAAAGGAATAGAAGTGGATCCTGAAAAAGTAAAGGCTATTCAGGACATGCCAGCTCCGAAGACCGAGAGGGAAGTAAGGGGATTTTTAGGAAGATTAAATTACATTGCTCGATTCATATCTCAATTAACCACAACCTGTGACCCAATCTTTCGTTTGTTAAGAAAGAAGAATCCAGGGATTTGGAACGCAGAATGTGAAGAAGCTTTTGAGAAAATCAAGCAATACTTGCTAAAACCACCTCTACTTGTCCCTCCTGTAGCAAAAAGGCCGTTGATTTTATACTTAACGGTAACGGAAACAGCGATGGGATGTGTGCTTGGGCAACAGGATGAATCCGGGAGGAAGGAAAGAGCCATTTATTATCTAAGCAAGAAGTTCGTGGAGTGTGAGTCTAGGTATACTATGATTGAGAAGTTGTGTTGCGCACTAGCATGGGCTGCAAAAAGGTTGCGACAATATATGTTATACCATACCACATGGCTAATTTCCAAATTAGACCCGTTGAAGTACATCTGTGAAAAACCCTACTTATCCAGCCGAATTGCCAGATGGCAAGTTCTGCTGTCCGAGTATGACATAGTGTACATGACAAGGAAAGTTGTAAAAGGGAGAATTATGAGCCGTTAGATTTTGATTTTCCTGATGAGGATGTGTTTTCAGTTGAGGAAGAAAAACCAGGATGGTGGACTATGTACTTTGATGGTGCTGTGAATATATGTGGTAACGGGGCCGGGGCGGTGATAATATCTCCTGACAAGAAACAATACCCAGTTTCAACCAAATTGCAATTCGGGTGCACTAATAACACGGCTGAGTATGAGGCATGTATTCTTGGTTTGGAGACTGCATTGGAGTTGAACGTAAAGAAGATAGATGTTTATGGGGATTCGATGCTAATTATTTGTCAGGTAAAAGGGGAATGGCAAACCAAAGAAGAAAAGCTAGTACCCTACCAAGAATACCTATCTAAACTAGCCGAAGAGTTTGAGGAAATAGAGTTCACACATCTAGGGAGAGAAGGAAATCAGTTTGCAGATGCTTTGGCTACACTAGCTTCTATGGCTAGAATAGACTTCGGACAAAACTTACAGCCGATCCACATTGACATCAGAAATAACCCATCTCATTGTTGCTCAGTTGAAGGAGAAATAGATGGGAATCCTTGGTACTACGATATCAAGAACTTCATTCAAAATCAGGCTTATCCCATGGGGGCATCCAACATTGAAAAGAAGACTTTGAGGAGACTAGCAATGGATTTTTATCTTGATGGAGAAATTTTGTATAAGAGGTCATCTGATGGGATTTTGCTGAGATGCCTAGATGGATTTGAGGCCAGAAATGCGTTGCGAGAAGTTCATGAAGGGATCTGCTCAACCCATGCTAGTGGACATATGATGGCTAGGAAAATACAAAGAGCTGGTTACTTCTGGATGACATTAGAGAAGGACTGCATTGATTATGTCCGCAAGTGTCATAAGTGTCAGATTTATGGTGACAAAATGAGTGCCCCTCCGACCCCTCTATTCAATTTGTTATCTCCATGGCCTTTTGCGATGTGGGGAATTGATGTGATTGGACCTATCAACCCAAAAGCCAGCAATGGTCATAGGTTCATTCTCGTGGCAATCGACTACTTTACAAAATGGGTAGAGGCCGGGTCATTTGCTCATGTAACACAAAAGGTGGTAAAGAAGTTTGTTGAGAGGGATTTGATATGCCGGTACGGACCACCGAAAAGATTATAACCGATAACGCATGTAACTTCAATGGGAAGTTGATAATGTAACTCTGTGCTAAATGGAAGATCAAACATTCAAATTCCTCTCCTTATAGGCCAAAGATGAATGGTGTCTGTAGAAGTCGCTAACAAGAACGTCAAGAAGATTGTTCAGAAAATGGTAGTCACCTATAAAGATTGGCATGAAATGTTGTCGTTTGCTCTTCATGCATACCGTACCACAGTTCGGACCTCAACAGGAGCCACTCCGTACATGTTGGTGTATGGGATGGAGGCAGTCATGCCTTTAGAGGTAGAAATCCCATCATTGAGAGTATTGATAGATGCCGAACTAGATGAAGCAGAATGGGCAAAGGTCAGATATGAACAGTTGAATTTGATCAGCGAAAAGAGGTTAGCTGCAATCTGTCATCATCAATTATACCAAAGAAGGATGGCCAGATCATATGATAAGAAAGTCCGACCTCGAAAATTCCAAGAAGGCGATTTGGTATTGAAGAAGATATTGTTTTTACCAGGGCAAGATCAGAGTAAATGGGCCCCGAACTATGAAGGCCCTTATGTGGTGAAGAAGTCGTTCTCGGGAGGAGCGTTGCTATTATCTAGAATGGATGGAGAAGATCTAGTCAGGCCTGTGAATTCTGATTCTGTAAAGAAATATTATGCTTGATATTGTTGTAACCTTCCTCAATAAAGATTAAAATTCGGCCATGAATTCTCGTTGCAAGATTTATTTATTTATTTTTTTATTATTTTTATTTTTATTTTTATTTTTATTTTCACAAGGCGTGATTTTTGATATTTATTTATGTTTTTATCATTCATTTATTGACATATTTGTATGCACCACACCACAAAAAAAAAAAGTGATTTGCTTTAAAAGTGTAAATTTGCATAAACAAAACCATGTTTCGTATTTCTTTCATATACGTCGTTTTCGGATTTTTGGACATTATTAAAACTTCAATGGAGCTACATGGGGCCCTATATGGAACGAAAAATCTCTTCACGAAGTATGGAGATGTAGCATGGGAAACACATCCTATGAAGGACGACTACAACGAACAGGGGGACCTATGTTTCTAAAGAGGTAACAAAAACATGCATATTATTGTCATACTGCTAACCTGACAGGAAAGGTGTGTCGAAAGTGATGAAATTTCGAATGATGGGAAATATGGAGAAACAAAGTCTCGAGTCAACAAAACCGCGGAATAAGGATCAGTGCTGTTTCGAGCCGGGTCGGTCACCCAGAAAAATGAGACCACGGGACGGTCACCCATCAAATGAGGCCATGTTAGCCGGGTAGGTCACCCAGAAAAATGAGACCACGGGTCGGTCACCCATCAAATGAGGCCATGCTAGCCGGGTCGGTCACCCAGAAAAATGAGACCACGGGTCGGTCACCCATCAAATGAGGCCATGCTAGCCGGGTCGGTCACCCAGAAAAATGAGACCACGGGTCGGTCACCCATCAAATGAGGCCATGCTAGCCGGGTAGGTCACCCAGAAAAATGAGACCACGGGTCGGTCACCCATCAAATGAGGCCATGCTAGCCGGGTCGGTCACCCAGAAAATGAGACCACGGGTCGGTCACCCATCAAATGAGGCCATGCTAGCCGGGTCGGTCACCCAGAAAATGAGACCACGGGTCGGTCACCCATCAAATGAGGCCATGCTAACCGGGTCGGTCACCCATCGAATGAGGCCATGCTAACCGGGTCGGTCACCCATCGAATGAGGCCATGCTAACCGGGTCGGTCACCCATCGAATGAGGCCATACTAACCGGCCTGGTCACCCAGAAAAATGAGACCTTTCATATCTAGCTTGGGTAGGTCACCTAGAAAAACGAGACCCATATCCTTCATTCTGTTTTTCTTTACAACGCTTACTATTTAAAGTCTTACAAGACTTTAGTCGTAAGCATTGTAAAGAGGGGGCATCTGTTGCTACCCAATTTTTGATTCTTTATTTTTTATGTTTCGAAAAAAAAAGTATTTCAAAAATAGATTTTGGGGTTCAAGGGCGAAAGCGAGCAATTTGAGAGTTTAATGTCCGATTGAGGATTAAATCGCGAAAATCAGGAGCCAAGGACCAGTTTAGAAGATCGCGCAAAGTTAAAGATGAGATTGAATTTTTGATGAGATTTAATTGCATAAAAAGTTTAAATCCAATTGGGTGCAATTACAGAATTTTAAAGGACCAAATCATATATTTTTTTTTCCTTCCTAAAATAATTTCGAAATCTGCATTCTTTGAAAAAAAAAACATGCACTGGCGTGCATTGAATTTTCAGGCGCCATATTGATCACAGCTGATCGATAAAAATTCTCTTCCTTTTTTTTATCTGATTTTCTTCTCAATTCACGAGATCACAGTCATCAAATTTTCTTCCCTTTTTCTCAATCAGATTTTCTTCCCATCATCTCGACGAGGCAGTCTCAATATTCTTTCCTTTTTCAATTTAATTTTTTCCATTTTTCAACTCCATCACAGCAAGGCAAGATCAAATTCCTATATCAATCGTGATTTTCTTCCCGTTATTTCCATCAAATCTCCCCCCTGATTCTCCTCCATTCCTCTTTATTCGTTGATTTACTTGCCTTAGCAGTGAAGTTCGTCCCGGTTTTTAAATAAAGTGCACGGTGACAGAAAAAAATGGAGGAGGAAAAAAGAGAAAGAACGGGAGGGTTGAGGAAACAAAGAATTTACGTGAAATTTTTCACAGATCTTCCTATAGCCTCTACTCTTTTTCTTGCTATTCCTCTGTTTCGTTTGTGCTGAAGCCCTCTCCCTCTCTCGGTCTGTGTCTCTCTATCTCTCTCTCTCAGTTTCCGTCTCCCTCTCTCTCGGTTTAATAGTCACGACTATCAATCCTAGCCACTGCACTCCACCCCATCTTCACCAGACATTTACTGCATCCCTAGAAACTCGGATTGCATCTCAGGCAAAGTTTTGGCAGTACAAACCCGTCGTCTGCAACGTAACAGGGAGACTTCCGACGACCACTCCGGTGAACTCAGACCACCATCTCCGACGAGACAACGACCAGAAGAACCACCACGACTTCCTCTACACAAAGGTACCAACCGTTTCCCTTTTCTTCATACTTGAAAAATCGCCATCACTGTGCATCATCTTCTCTGCATGCAGGGAAGATGAATATTTTCATTTCTCTTTCACGGGCCGGGTGGGGCCGGGTTTTGGACCGCCGATCCATGAATTGAAGCCCATCCGAGGTGAAGATGGGCTTATGGCCATCTGGATTGAAACCGATCCAATAATAACATGGGTCGAAGCCCATCCTTAGAATAATCAGTGAGGCCCAAATTCAATATTTGGGCCATGAGCCCAACTCTAGGTAGTGGCTGCAAGCCAACTCAGATAGGTGGCGTGACCGACTACAATGATGGTGGCTGACCATTATGGCATATGACCATCACTCCTATATATAATAATATATTATATTAATAAAAAATATAAAAATACAAATTTTCCAAAATATTTTTATTATAAAAAAATGTGTTGTTTTTTTTGCATACGGCCAATACACTAGCATATTTTTTAAAGTTGTTTTTCTTTAAAAATATATATATATATATATTATTATCTTGGGTTTGAAAAATGAGTTTTAGCATGGATTTTGCAAAAACGAAAAAATCATTTCTTGCATTTTGAGTTTACAACAAGTTTGTAAAATCAAAAGGGTATTGGCCAATATTCCAAAAATTTTAAAAATCTTTTTTGGGGTCTATTATTCACCGTCGGTATTTGGATAAATAAATCCTAAAAGGGGTTAAAATCCAAAATATTCGGTGGGAATGATATGCTATTATTCACTGTTGGTATTTGGGTAAATAAATCCTAAGGGGTTATTACTCAAAATATTCGGCGGGAATAATATGCTATTATTCACTGTCGGTATTTGGATAAATAAGTCCTAAAGGGGTAAAAAAATCCAAAATATTCGGTGGGAATAATATACTATTATTCAATGTTGATATTTGGGATAGTTAAATCTTAAGGGTTTAGTATCAAAAAATATTCGACGGAGTAATATCCCATTTGCCATTTACTTGATATATGTTTGAGAGCTAGTCATAAACAAACAAAACGTCAAGCAGCTTACCTTAGGTAGGGCGTACTAGGGGTGCTAAAACCTTCCCTTTACGCAACCAGCCCCTTACCCTAGAATCTCTGAAAGACCAGTCTTAGGTTTCCTAGTAACCATAATACTAGGTGGCGACTCCCTTTTTTACGAAAATAGATGACCCCCGACATTTAATGCCCCCGCTCATGGGGAAGAGTCGTCACGACGTCGCATTACACCAAACACCATTTTTGGGGTGCGACAGATATCATCGATATTTTCTTGCATAAAAATCTTTTCTTTCAACATCATCTTTGTCTTGTTTTAGATGTTGATACCAATCCATAAAGAAACTAGACTAATCAAGGCTTTTAGTTTGAAACGGGCTCTCAAAACTAGTTATGAATCAAATCACTCTTCTCTAGATTACTACGCTCCTCACTTTTGCCAATTGATGAGTATTGTCGCACCCCAAAAATAATGAGAGCGGCGTCGTGGCAATTTGTTCCCATGAGTGGGGAGATTAAATGACGGGGATTATTTATTTTTATAAAAAGGAGTCGCCACCTAATATTACGGTTACTAGGAAACCTAAGACTGGTCTTTCAGAGATTCTAGGGTAAGGGACTGGTTGCGTAAAGGGAAGGTTTTAGCACCCCTAGTACGCCCTACCTAAGGTAAGCTGCTTGGTATTTTTGTTTGTCTTATGATTGTTAAGATATTGAAAAATATATTTACATGTTGATGATATATCATCCATGTCGAATATTTTGGATATCGACCCTTTATGATTTGTCTATCCAAACACCGAAAGTGAATAAGAGCATATTATTCCCGCCGAATATTTTGGATAGAATTTATCCAAACACCGAATTATGAATAATAGCATATTATTCCCGCCGAATATTTTGAATAACAACCCTTTATCCAAACTCCGAACCATGAATAATATGAATCACGAAAAGTTTTTTTATTTTTTGAATATTGTCCAATACCCTTTGGATTTTACAAACATATTGTAAAATCTCAAAATGCAAGAAATGATTTTTTTCCTTCGCAAAATCCATGCTAAAACTCATTTTTTCTTCAAAAACCAAGATAATATGTATACATTTTCAAAAGAAACAATTTTTAAAATATGCTAGTGTATTGGCCTTATGCAAGAAAAAATAAAAACATTTTTAGGTTTTTATATATATATATATATAAAAAGCAAATACATTTTTATTTTTATTTTATATTTTTATTATTTTATTATTATTTTATTATATTATTATTATATTATTATTTCCGGGTGAGTTGGTCGCCATTACCCTTTCTATCTGGTCACCGACTCAGAGAGTCTCAGTCAGGTGACGACCTCAACCTTCATTAGCGGTCCGGCCGTGGTCCAGACGGTCTCTATCCGGGCCTTGGCCCAGACGGTCACTGGTCCGGCCGTGCCCGAGCTCGACCCGACCAGTAGCTACGATGAATCGGGATTTTTGCAGAAACCTGAAGAAGATCAACAGTAAAATGAGGATTTTTCAAGTACAAAGAATGGGAATTCTGTTAATACCTTAGTGTAGAAGACGTCGAGGGGGTTCTTCCAGTCTTGGCGGTATCGTAAATGATCACCTGTGGTGGCCGGAAAACGAGTTGAAAGTCACAGGCTTCACCTGGGGAAGAGCTGGTGGTCGTCGGAGTATGAGGAGCTTATGGGGGTGACGAAATGGTGCTTTATGAACGGAGTGGTTGTCGGCGCTGTTGAACCAAAGAGGAGAGAGAGAGAGAGGCGTCGGGGCTGCTGTTCTGACGATGGACCCTGCCTCTGCCTTCGTCCGAGAGGGTGGATGAGCTGACGGGGTTGAGAGGTAATTTAGGGTGATGATGAGGCAGCTCTTGATGAGTGAATGCGATGGCCGGAGTAGCTGAGTTTGGAGGAAGAAAAAGAGAGGGAAACCTCTGGTTCTGGAGAGGGAGAAGAGCGAACGGGAGCGAGAGAGAGAGAGCACCGAGGGAAAAATGACAATGATTTTGAAGGTGATGTTGAAGATCGGATGAGGGTTGGTTTCTTGTAGTGCTTTTCTTGTTTGCCGAGTGGGAGAGGGAGCACAAACAGCTGCCCTGTTTTTTTTGAGATAGAGAGGGTCCAGAACAGAGTGCCGAGAAAGAAGATGAAGAAGAAAAACAAAACCAAAATAAAACGAGGACCTCAGACGGTTATTAAACACCAGTAAACAAAATTCCTAAGTTTTTCGTGAAATCCCCTCCTGGTCTCCTCAGTTTTTTTTCTTCCCTATTACTTTCTCTCATCTTCCCTTATATAGCGACAGGTTACAAAAACCGGGGGTCTCACGCGGGTGGCTCAAGGTTATTTTTGAAAAATAGGGTTTGGGGTGGCTCAAGTTTTTTTTTGTATAAAATTCAGTTTGGTCCCTCCATTTGTTACTCCTCTAATTGCACCCTTAATTGAACTTAAATTTATGATCTTATGCAATTATGTCCTTGTGAAAAATTCAAAGTTAACTTTTAAATTTTGCGCACCTTTTTACTTTGGTCTTTATTTTTATCTGTGCAATATAGTTCCACACTCAACCATAAAACTCTTAATTTGTTCAATTAGGTCCCCGATTCCGCTTAATTGGCTTGAAAAAAATTCAAGTTGATCACCGAAAATTCAAATATCACCAACCGAGTCTGAATTAACTTTAAGAACTTGATTTACGTACTCGACTAAGCCTTTAATAGAAATTAATTTGATCAATTTAAAGTATAATTAAGTCGTCAAACTTAATTAAACTCTCCAATTGGACCTAAATTAATTCCTGAATATAATTACGCTTTTATATTAAATCAACGACTATATCAAATTGGTCCATAAAACTATAATTATATTTTATGACTTAGTTTATGCGCGGATTTATCTTATAATAAATTACTTTAGCTTTGGATCCGTGTTTTTTATTTTTGGGCACAAAAGGGTACAATCGAACTTTCAAAGATGTCCAAAATTTTAACTTGATTTTCTTCCCGACACCACCACCCATTTATTTATTTATTTATTTATTTTATATATATATATATATATATATATATATATTTTATTTTATTTTTAGCTTCGGGGCATGACCCAAAATTGGGTTACAACAAGTATGATCATGTTTATCCCTGCTTGCCCTCCTGGCCCCTGGTCATGTCTGAGTATGGTATCTTTTTCAAATTTGCATACTAAATTAGCTTTTAGTTTCAAAATTGAGTTCACTGCAGTGCATCTGCGATGAGCATAGTGAAAGATTAGATCTTAACTACCACGTACATTTCAAAGTTTCATGTAGTTGGAGGCAGCTTAGGGGCAAGCTTGCTAGGATTGACTTTGCTGTTCTGTCATCAAAATCATATTGGGGCGGGATTCACATGGGAAATTTCAGATGAATGGCCAGCATTTCATCTAGCAAACTCTTAAAACATGTTAAATATTCAAGCTGACAAGATAATTTGTGCACATTTTCGTTGCAGGGATAACTGAAGAAGAGTTTTCTTCAGATGCTATCAAGTTGTCCATTATTGGAAGCTGATGAATATCAATGAGACATATATACGTAATGTCATGAACATGAATGCTTTTATTGGGGGACTTTCTGAGGCTTTAAACTCGATGCCTGTTTGGGTGATGAATATAGTTCCCATAAGCATGAATAATACCTTGTCGGTTATTTATGACAGAGGTTTGTTAAGAGATCATCTCACCTTGAAGCTTAAATTATTAGGTGAGACCCATAATATGATTTATATTATTCTCTAACACATCCCTTCAAGTGAAAGCTCTTTGGGCTTGAAACTTGCACACGTGTCCATACTACTTTATATTTGATTTTTATCAAATAGAATGAGGATGGTGAGAATCGAACTCATAGCCGCTGAGTCAAAAAAGCTCCGATACCATATTAAGGAACCATCTCAACTAAAAATTAAATTGTTAAGTAAGGCTCCAGAATATAATTTATATTATTCTCTAAAATGGTTTCGTGAGAGCTTTCCATGAATGGTAAGAGACCTTCAAAATGACAATTCATTACTCCTTCAATAAAACTCATGTATCAAAGTCTTAGGGGTCAGAGAAGTTATATGCGGAATCCCAGGATGAAGAATGGATAGGCTTTAGGCAACTAGATGTAAAGCCACGGCCAGCCTCTCTATACTATACACTCCATGCCACCTGCTCATCACACCAGTTCACTTATCTGTATCCAGCATCGTTCATACCAAGAACGTGAATAATGGGCTGTATAATTCATTATATGACAAAGTACTGAAAAGCTGATTTTTTTCTTTCCTATAAATTCATACGTTTTAGAAGACAGAGACCCTTCGCATAATGTTATCATGGGAAACATCTGGGGGTGTTCAAAGTTAAATTCGACCATTGATGGGCTCTCATCAGGCCCTCTCTTACCATCTCTACCTTTTCTGCATCCTACAATGGGCTCATTTAACCTTGTTCAAAGCAATCCCAATTGTTTTGTGTTGCTTTCTCAAAGTAAGAGTCCCAGCAAGAACAATCAAGAAACCCTTTTAAGGTGGTTTCCATTTACTCTAGAAAGGTGTTGAATTCAAGAGCGAGAAATTTCACTCATCCCTCCAGGAAAAGCTGTATAAGCATGAGATGATGCACTGCCGAGCTCCAATATTCTTTTTTTACGGGAGTTCACTTTGGAGCTTTTATAAGAATATAAAAAGGAAGAACACAAAATCTTTAAGATAATGTTTTGAGTAAGTGGTAAAATTAAAATAAAGGGGTTTTATTTAATTTATTTCGTAATAAAACCAAAGATATCCTTGTCCCGAAGTCATATATGCACTGTTGCAAAAGACTTAAGGATGAATAATGGGTTGAAATAACAGTCAATGATTCTAGTAACCATCATATAAATACATATTTTTTTGAGGAGTAATGCTGTAAATATTAGTCAATCTAACATATCTTCACCAGTCATTATGTTTTATCGCTACCAGCTAAAAACCATGTAAATGTTCTTATTCTCAATAATTCACAACACCCCCTTCTTTCTGACTTCTGAGCATATAATTGATGAAGCTTTGATGGTGGGAGGGAGAGAAGGGCCTGACCAGTAAGAGGTCTTGACCTAGCCTAGGTTACTAGGTAGCTACAACCATATCCATGCAAAATATAGATTAATAATAATATAGGACAGAAGTCTATAATGGAGGAGGGAGAGGGAAGTAAATTTAATGGAAGCACCAAAACAAGCAGCGGAAGATAAAATCCCCCGTCTGAACTCTGAACGAAAAGAAATGGGCCACTAAAGAGGGAACTGATAAGACAAGACAGCCCCACGCTTGTCGGCCATGCCCCCACAGAGAAACCCTACACCACACATGCACACACATTTCATTTGCAGATCAGAGATGAGGATCATGATGCTCATTGACAGTGGTTGAGTTGACCATTTGGCTTCTTCTTCGTATGATCATCCTATCACGGCTACTGCTATCTCCTTCTCTTTCTATCCATGGATACTTCCTTCTACCTGCCCTCTTAAGGTTTACCGTTGATTGATTTGTGTATGTAAGGCTTCTGCTTATTGTCATTTTGCTAAGGATGTTGTGTCTGTTCACGTAGTCTTAGAAATTCCATGTATAATAATAATAGCAGCAAGAGAAGAAAAAAAAGTATTACTGATGAAAACTGTTCTTAATTTTATATTTACTGTTTGAGAATTTTGTTATGATTGTTTTTTAAAATGTTTTTTATTCAAAATGTATTAGAATAATTTTTTTATATTTTATAAAAATTATTTTTTATATTAGCACATGAAAATAATTTAAAAACATCGAAATTTTTTTATTTAAAATAAAAATAAAAAAATATATTTTTCAAAATCTTTTTTAAACATAGTGACAAACACCCCGTAATACTTTCATTCGTGTCTGCAATGCATCTCAGTGCCTATTTAGGTGGGTTTATGGTTGTGTTTTGAAATTGTTTTTCGTTTAAAAATACATTAAATGATGTTTTTTAAAAAAAAATTATTTTTGACATCAACATATTAAAATGATCTAAAACACCATTTTTTAATTTAAAATAAAAATAAAAAAATTATTTTTTTCAAAAGCGATTTTGAAACACAATGTTAAACATACCTTTAAAAGAATTTAATTCTACTTCGTGAATTCATAATAATTTTGCATTTAGCCTCTTTAAAATTGAATATTTATTTCTCAACTTTTTATTTAATACGATGACATCCCAAATTAAAGGATTTAATTCTGCTTCTTTTCACAGCTTTTAATTTTTCTTTTGTCCATCTCATAGTTGTTAATATCGTTCGGTCATTGTTCGGTTTTCGATTGGAATGGAACGTTTCGGTTTTGGAGTGTTCCGGCGTGCCGTTTCGATGTCGTACTGTTTATATATATATATGAAAAAAATAAAATATTAATTTAACAATCATAATTAAAATTTGAATTCTTTTTTATTTAAAATATTTTGGTGTTTTTAAATTATTTTGATGTATAGATGTCAAAAATAATTTTTTAAAAATAAAAAAAATAGATTTTGAACCCGGAACGGCATGACCGGAACGGAACCAAGGTGTTCCGGCCGGAATTTGGCCGGAATTTCCAGAACGGAACGGAATTAAAACCGAGACAAAAACGACGTCGTTTTGTCTCGGTTTTCCGAATGGAACGGAACATTCCAGTCGGAACAAAACGAAATCAACAATTAACAAAAATGCTTAATTTATGACAGCTCGCTCAGGACGTACCGATTTATATGTTGAAAACTTTAGCCCACCATTAATGGCTTCTGTTAATCATAGAAGATAGATGGTGTTTTCACTTAGAGTTTAATTTTAATATTTTACTAAATTGGACGGAAGACTGCGGTTTAATAAATTCTTAAGAACATATATTTTATTAAATGGATTGTTTTTCTTATTTTGATAGCACCATGTTCTTTAAATTATAAATAAAGATAACTAAAATAGTTTTTGTTTTTTTTTTTTGTAATTTTTCAATAATTTATAAGAAGTATGAAATAACGTATCCTTTCATTCTGAAATACATTTTCTAAGGAAAAATCTATCATAATATTTTGAAACGTAAGAGAAAAACATTAGAAATAATATAAAAGAAAACATGTATTTTAAATAAAGAAAAATATTTTTTCAGTATTAAACATAAGAAAAATCTATCATAATATTTGGATACTGCCAATTCATTTATTTTATAAAGAACAATATTTGTTTTATCAGAAGAATTAATTTTTAAATAAAAAATCTATCATAATATAAATGGTATATTTCAGTAAAAGAAAACATTAGAAATAATATCTTGATATTTTATATACAATTGACGAAATTAATAAATGAAAAATAAAGGATTGTCTAGACTTGTAACCCGACATTCTCTAGTCTCTAATTTTATTAATTAAAATAAAGGCTTAATGCCATGAAGATGCTGTTCTTAACTCATTTTTAGTACTCTAGTCTCTGGATTTTATTTTCTTTATAAATACCTTCTCGATTGGAAGCTTCTCCAGCATCTTCTTTTTTATTATAGCATTTTAGTCCCTGTAAAAAACTTTTTACTATTAAGTCCATCGATCCATGCCCAAAGTTCACGTTATTCTAATGTAGATAAATTTGGTCCATGCATGCCTCTATAAAAGAAAATATTCCTTTTCCTATCAGGTTTATAAGTATCGTTGCTGCATTTAGAAGCTGTATGAGCCGCCGTGCCGCAAAATTTTAAATATTCTTTTTATTTAAAATGAATATATTTTTGTGTTTTTAGATCATTTTGATATGTTGATATTAAAAATAATTTTTTTTTAAAATATTATTTTGATGTATTTCAACATGAAAAACACTTTGAAAGCTACCGCAACCGTTCTCCCAAACAGGTACTTAATATGGTTAGTGCAATCACTTCCAATCATGTTATTAATCCTAAAAATCTTATGTTTTATATAGACACACTTAGTTGATTTATAACTTTTTTTTCATTAATTTTAAACCACATATATTGTTTTATTCTCCATAATTTCCCTACCTCGTATAGGATATTCTTAACATTCCGTCCCTTCAATCTTTTTTTTTTTTTTCATACCCTTAAAATCTCACCCTTACCTCTTAAAATGTTTCACCTTGTACCAAAAGCAAACTAAAAAGAGAGAGCTCAAATGGCTTGCTATGCTAATTTATTCCTATCGTTTTCTCTTTTAATCATCAGTCCAATCAATAAAGCCAACATAAAGTGAAAATGATCACCAGCCATATCATAGATAGTGTAGATCTTAGCCAAAAAAAGGCTAGGAGAGTTGTGGTTCATCGGATACTAATCCCATCATCCAAAGCTAATTCTGCCCTAATTTTTACGTGGGGTCAGTCGAATTTCTCTTAATTCCACTTTAGAGGTGCAAGATCTACTCATCGACAAGTCAGGCATTGCAAGGAGATCATTTCAAAGAAGCTAGTGAAAATTACTCGGTAGATCATGAGAGCCAAAACAATCCCTACTTTCTGTTCATCGAATTTGCTACTAATGGTGTGATTTCGTCGTCGTAAGCCCCACTGCCACGGCTGGATGTTGAAGATCTTAATCAAGATAGATGGTGTTTAATCAACGACTACAATTACACTGCTATGAAAAGACATCTTCGATCAGCGAGTGGCATTTTTACAGAAACAACAGAAGTTGGTATGAAATTCGATGGCATCATTGCACATGAAAAGTTGAAAGAACTCCATTTGCTATAGTTGTAAGCCTTAAAAGCTCGACAGTCTGAATCGATCCCTCCCTGATCTGTAGAATAGTTTCAATCCGTTCCCCTCATTTAGGTCCTAGGAGATTTAAACTCACTTAATTAGGTAACAGAGCATCATGTTTCAAAAGCTTCATCTCCCACTTGCTAAATTTGTCAATCTGTGTCTTCTTTAACACCAAAAGCAAATGAAATGATTTCCATTTAAAGGCTTAAAGAAGCCCTTTGTGCTTTGTAAAAGCAAAGGCAGAATTATGATCTTAACCGAGCTGCCTGCCTAAAGGTTGGGAAAGGAGGCGTGCACAGGCTCTTGATTAACTCTATGTGGCTGCAATAATTAATACACACACACAATGATGTATTGATTAATACTTTTGTGTCCCAATTTGTTTGTCTATGCTTTCTCTTCGAAGATGTCTCGTAATTTATGTCTACTTTCTATATATGACTTTTCAATTTTGTTTCTTAATCTTTTTTTATATAAATATATATATATATATATATATACACAAAAAAAATAGTTTAATATAAAAGTTTAGATGTCACATAATATGAAGTCATCACTATTTAATCACTAAAAAACTTCAATGGTCGGATGAGATCTCATGAATTTATATTATTTTTTAATATAAAATAAATCAAACAATAAATAATGGTTTTGTTATATAGCTAGAAATCAAATTATAGACAACCTAATTGGAACAAAGTGTATATATATATATATAGTTTCTTAAATTAATACTTATGCATGTATGTGTGATTCATCACAATAATTCAATAAGAAGAATGCAATAGGTACGAGAAGACAAGAATAAATATTTCGTGATTCTTAAAAAAATTAAATATATATTAAACTAATGTGTTCATATTTTGTATGTGATTGAAAGCTAAAATGAAATGTGATAAAATCATTTCAAAAGTCTATTTAAAAATCTTAAAAATAAAAACTAAATTTAGATGAATATTCTTGAGCAATTTATTACTACTATTTGTTTTTTGCATATTATGTATATAACAATTGAAAAATATAATTACAAGCATTCTAATAAAAAAAATATAAAATATTATTTAAGAACCATTTCAAAATTTAAAGGTAGCTGAATTATCATGGTAAATAATTTTTTTAGATTGCAAAACAAATATCAAGAAAATGGTTAGGCCCAACACTTAGTTGAAACAAAGTAAATGTGTGATTGGATTTGTAGGTTAGGCCTACATATATGATCTTGTTTATATATTATTTAAGGGGTAAATGTTATGTCATCAATCTCTTTTTAAGAAAAAAAAATGCAAATAACATGTCAATTCGTAGCCTAGATTCCCATCACTAAGGGTGATAAAAAAAAAAGACAAGCATGTTGGGTTTAAAATTTCATTTTTCAAAAATATATTTTGCATAAAAATAGCTTAAAAACATTAATAAACTAATATCTCAACTTGAAACATGTAAAACTTGAAATATAATTAATTAGAAAAAAAACATCTCATGTAATTTACTTTTAAGACACTATTATTTTAAATGAGATGATTCCAAGTTAAAAATCACCATCAAACACTCTTCATCAAATGAAATCTTTAGTTAATCATGGCTTTAAAAAGGCTACAAGTGAATGAATGGGAGACACAATTATACAGGTTCAGACTTGCCTCTAGCCCCAAAAGGCAAAAACATATTAAAATATAATCTATTTTTTTATTTAAAAAAATGAAGATAATGTAGTTTTGATTTTTAAAAAGAAATTTGATGTCGATATTTTTATTTATTTTTTTTTTTTTTGGGGGGGGGGAGTTCAACCATAACTTTCAAAAGCTTTGATTTTTTGTTTTGTTTTAATGCATTAATAATTTTAAAAAACTAATTATTTGATGTATTTTTTTAAAATAAATATCTTAAATGTGTAATTAATACGAAACTCAACGACTGTGACAAGTCAAAGCAATTTTCATAGCTAAAGTACAAATATTGAAAAACATTATTCAATTCTGATGAGGTAAATGACGGGAATAGCCCTGAAGTTTATCCAATATACATTCCGATCACTCTGACACCATTACCCACCGGTCACAGACCCTTCCTGAACTGAAGTTAACACTGTAGATTCTTTGAAAACACAAAATTTACAGCCCACGGAGAGAAGATCGATCAATGACAATCAGGCAAAAGGAATGAGAGAGACTAGAAAGAAAGAAAGAAGAGACGTGAGATCTCCCTCTCTCTCTCATCCTCTCTCTCTCTCCCCCTCATCGTCTCTGATGGGGAGCAGCAAGATACTATTTATGGCAGGCTGTGACAGTTTTGCACGTGGGAGTCAGCGCCTCTCGCTGCACATAAATACACAAAAATCTGCAAGACCTTGAAAAGAAAGAGAAAGAAGAACGAGTACTAATTGATGATGTCTGAGACAGACATGGTAACTGTATAGATCAGAGAAGGGACTGATGGAGAGTGATCATGCTTATCGACACGTGTTGTCAGCTCAAGAGTGTTGAAAGGGTCCTGGGGACCGTTTCTACGTCGTATAGCAGTACGGTTTCTTAGCCGTTTTTTGGGGGGTAAAAAGTGGGTCTCTAGATGCGTGCCTCCTCCTCCTCCTCCGTGGTGGTGGTGGTGGTGGTGCCTGGTAGGACGGGCTGTGCTGAAAGGTCAGGTCGCCTGTCTCCATCAGCATCTTCTCACATGCACCTCTTGTCTTGTCAAATCATTTGGAATCAACGAACTCATGCATCACATCATTGAACATATTTGTCTTTAAATACAGACACTGTTTGCAGCTACGTAAATACCTACGTGTCTAAGTATGTTTAACGTTTTCATTTTCTGTCATGGAAAAATTGAATCAATTCCACCATCTCAAACCCTAAATCTCCGTTCATATACATATATACTGAGGCAGCGAGGCTATGAAGAAATAAAATGGTTGTTGGCGATCCATTTTTCCATTCATGTATGTGAAATATAATAGATATTGTATATTCTATAATTAATTCTGTTTAATATCATATAATAGAAAAAAGTAGATTCCAAAGAGATAATAAACAGATATACAAATTAAATTTGTTTATAAAAAAGCATAAATAAGATTATTAATTGTTTTTTTCTCTTTACCATCTTCACTTTTCTGTTCTTTTTTTATTTTATTTTTAATTTCTGTGCGAGCCTGACCCATTCAGCGATGCCGTGCAAATAGGGAGCTTGTGGTCTGGCTATGTTTCGCAAGCATCGATGAAGAGCCGGCCAGAGGTCCTTAACATAGTGTTTACGATTTTAATAGCCTTTTTTGATGCGCAGACTACGATATAGTACTGCACAAATAGTGAGTGATTCAAAATGTTGTCACCCAAATTCTCAACAGCACGTAAATGACCAGAGGGAGTGACATTCATCCACCCAAAGCATCGATTGAAGAGGAGGGGGAAGGCTAATAATTAAAGAGCACGAAGAGAAAAACACATTATTATTCCGTATTTGATTACATCCCTTAGTTTGTAAAACTGTTTGATTACATCCCTGATACTTTACTGCAATTAGATTTTAATATCTGGGCTTCTGAACTATTATGCACCAAGTGGAAGCTCAATTTAACAATCCATACCGAAAAAAGAAAAGGAAGCTTGCTAATTAAGCCAGCTCTGCAAGTTTGTACATGTTATCGTCCCACTTTTTATTGCTCTTAAAGCACAAATAGAAATAGAAAAAAAAACAAAAAAAAACAGATGTAGAGCTCATAGGATCACGCTCATTCACATTATTTTACGGGCTTTCATTGCATTTCAAAATGCTTTTAAAAAACATTGAATTTCTTGCTTTAAATTTTAAAAAATGGTGTTTTTAGATAATTTCTATATGTTTTGATGTAAAAAAAATCTAAAAAAAATATTATTTTAATATATTTTTGAACAAAAGACATTTTCAAAAGCAACATCAACCACACTCTTAAAAAATCACTTCCTATATACACATCCGCAGTTAGTTATTTGCTAAACTTTGAGGTGTTTTCTTAAAAAAAATCTAAAAAATCAAAAATGAAAGATTACATTTCTATCAACAATGACTAATTTATGCATGCCTCTATATTTGTCCAACTCCTTTTCCCCATATCTTCTCCTTTTTTGACAATTTATACATTCACTTAAAGGAGACAGTAGATTAATGTAAATTGTTTTACCATTCAAAAGTTGATCTGGCTTTGAAAGGCCTATATATAATGATGTCCACCCTTACCTAAAAGTTACTGTAATTAATGGGAGTCTGATACAAATTCTAACTCACCTCATTGGTGCAAAAGCAAGGGTTTGAAAGCTATGCTTTTCGAAGTTGGAGACAGCCTTTACAAACAAGTTAATTTTTAATGTAGATTTGACTTCATGTTCAGCCAAATCTCTTGTAAAGTGCACGGTTTTCTCACACTTTTATCTTTAACGGACACTAGCAGCATAACATTGGCAAGAGAATCCTTCGCTTGTTCTTCACAGGGTTCTTTGCATCTGATGAAACCATCCCTGTCTCGGTGTTCACGGAGCTGGTGGCTCGAAGAGATCCCTTTAGAAAACTCCCAAACAAACCACTCTATATATATTCGTGCAGCTAGCTAGCTTGGGATACTTGAAAACAAAGGTTAGGTTACAAAATAAGGTGAGTATGGTTACGAAGGCAACGATCGATCAAGAAAAGATGGGACCCAAACAAGGGATTGTGAGAGGAGGGAAAGCCACAAAGTCACTCCCACTCGATTAAGTGTTCTTCCCAAGCCATGATGGTATGGCTGCCCTAGTTGGTGGAAGTCAAAGGGGTATAGGAAAGTGGGTTTGCTAGGATCCCTACTGAGCTTTAATATAAGTGGGAAATGGTCTCCCAAATGCCTGCAAGGTCACTCAAAAGATTTAAACACCACTATTATTTTTTATTTTTTTTAAAAAAATCAGAAATATATATGGGAGTTTTAGTATTTGCATATTGTAGCATATCATTAATTCAATTCATTTTATTAATAATGAAATCAAAGCATAAAATGAGGAAAGCAAGGGCTACATCCTGCTTAAACCAGCAGAAACACAATAGACTGCGGGGCATCTTTCTTGAACCCAGGCGGTGTAGTATCCCGAGCTTGATAAACACGTACAAGGCCAGGCTGCTGGAGTCGAGATGAACATGAATACCTGCACATGAGAGAGAAATATGATCAGTGGAGTGCAAATAAGGTTCACCCTTACCGACTAAATGATCAAAAAATATTTGATTCTTATGTACTTAGTGTTCATAATAATTGCATTGGCCGGCACCAAGTTATAGATAGTCAACCAACCAAGAAAATTCAATGCGGGTCCAACAAATAAATCAGAATATTTACTGAAAATAAAGTCCATTGAAGAAATTTTTGTCGCGTGGGTGTTTCGGTAAGTTAGCGTATTTAAAAATTAGAAATCTCTAGGGGCAATATACTACACATTTATAAATATCATATCATATAATAATAATAACAATATGTAATTATTGTTAAAGAACTATCTCACATAAAAACTCAAGCTTGTAAGTGAGGTCCTATAATATGATTTATATTATTCTATAACACACCCCTTCAAGTGAAAGCCCTTTAGGCTTGAAACTTGTACAGATCCACATCACCTTGTGTTTAGTTTTTATCAAATAGAATACGAGTGGTGAGTTTTTCAAACTCGTGACCGCTATGTCAACAAGGCTCGATATCGGAACCATCTCACTTAAGAGATCAAGCTTATAGGTTAGGCCCCATAATATAATTTATATTATTTTCTAACAATTATATCTAATAATCTTCTCATCTCATCCACCACAAGGTAGTGTTTGTAATATCCATGTATTTTGAGGAGGACTCATATCATCCCAACTCGTGGATGGATTAACCTGAGTGGATTTTGAAACTTAAACAAGCCTTAGATATCATTTGTTTAAATGTGCTAGTTCCCTGAATATATGCTTTTACACTATGTGCTTTTGCCTGTCTTGTCCCTTTCATGGGAAAATGCTATTCCTTCAAACAATATACACATTAATATATGCTTTAATAAGTGTTCCCTGATGTAGTGGTGATGTAGCAAGTAACTTTGAATCGAATAATCAAGGAAAAAAATAAAAAATTCAAAACCGATTTAGTGTTTTTTTCAACCAAAAAACAAATTAAAAAAAATACCCTAATTACTTTCGCCTTGAAATCAGCTGGAGTGGTATTTCCCGTGGTTCGTCTAAACTTTTTAAACTCTAAACCCTTAAAAGAATAACCTCATCCTTTCACCATGTTCATGAATCCAAGTCACCATGCACTCTTTGCTTTAATCAAGGTCACAAAACTATAACATCTGTTCTACGTATACCAAGAAAGCAAAATAAAAAAAAATAAAAAAAAAGAGAAACATGAAAATTAATATCCATGGATTTTACAGTCTTGCATTTAGCACACAAATTCCATCGAGGCAAAGAAAACTCTGGACTTTGTATGCACGAACGAAACTGGACAGATTGGTTGAATTGCATATGTTTGTTTTCTTCTCCATGGATTTTTAATTTATAGGCCACAAGAATGTTTTATTTGATTTATAATGTCCTCAATTGAGGACGGATCTTTTTTTTTTTCTCTCCCGTTTTGTATATAATACATAATTTAATACGAATCCATTGAATTAATAAGCTATTATCTTCATGAAAATGGGGGTTTGCAAGCTTCATATACGTTAATTAAGCAGCAACACACGCACACGCACACATAAGAAACGTACGCAGATCTTCTTTATCATTTCCCTTTCAAAAAAAAACAGGTAGGCAGGCTTGTGGCATGCAAGATTTCTTCTACACGCTAAGCTGCTAACATGATTGCTTGGAAAAAATTCTCACTAAGTTGGCTTGCAATTTCAGATGATCTTTCTCATTCATTCAGCAGTGGTCAGACGGCTTAATCGTAGATGTTAGTGGCTGATGATATAGGCTTTGTTTGACACTGTGTTTTAAAAATATTTTTTTATATATCTAGAATTAAATTTTTTTGGTGTTTTTATATTATTTTTATACACTGATGTCAAAAATGATTCTTAAAAAATAAAAAATATTATTTTGATATTTTTTCTGAACGAAAAACATTTTAAAAAACAATTTTAACTATATTTTCAATCAAGTACCAAAAACGTAACGTCAAGAGCATGTGGAAATATAGCAAATCTTTTGAAAGAGCACAATTCGCAAACCACTTATGGTCAAAATCTTTATTAGTTATTGTCACCTTTAGGGGTCTATCATTTCACCAAGTCAAGAAATGGCCGACCTTCCATTGATAAAAATATGATGGTGTCCTCATCACCAAAACCCTAAAAGATTGATGGACAACGAAGAGAGGGTTTCCGAGTCTTCGAGAGATATCGCTTCAGAGCCTTGATTGGTGGAGCGTGCACAAAATTTAAAGGATTCCCTTGATGGATGAGAGAATTGGGTAGCTTTTGTTTTTGAGCTGACTCCAAATATTCCACCACTACAAATGGCAGAATTAATCGTGGTGTTTTGACCCTACGTCCTCCACAAAACTCCTCATACGCAAATCCGCAACCACTTCCCTTACATGGAAAATTGTCCATTTTACTACCAACTTACTGGACATGAAGATATTATAAGATAGGACAACCTTACTAAATTGAAATGGGTTCCACCTAAGAATCCCCGAGTTCAAAGTCAAAATTGTTCCTGTCATTTAAAGCCACTCAATAGTAGACATAACTAAGTTGGACCATTTACCAAATCCATATCCCATTTGGAGAACGTATCTTCATAGCAATTCTTTCGGGAAAAAAAAATTCTTTTTCAAAGCCTTGGAGTGATCAGATAAAACTTTGAATATTTGTCCACCCTGGACTTTTTGACTCTCAAGATCGAAGGACCGTGCGAGTAGACAAGATTGAAATGGACATATTTATAGCTGTTTCTATTTGAAAAAACCTTCGGGGAAATGACCGGTCAATTCCTATTAGCCGAGCCTTCGATAAAGGATTGGTGATATCACCAAGTTCAGCTCAGCAAACTTGTTTTTTTTTTCTTTTTCGTCAAATTTCTTCAAGATTTCGACTGACTTATGCCGTTCGGAGAAAGAAATATACTGCTCTTAGCAACTATACTAATTCAGCTCAGCTGTCCTCTTATCTTGACTCTGTTTAGTAAGGTGAACTTTGAAATTGATGAAGCCATGCCAATTTATTGATTCCCGGGCGTGTTTGTATCATTTATGAGACGCAATTGCTTTACATCCATGGCTGTTCCAAGCTGAAAACGAAGGTTAAATGTATCGGGTCCATAGTGGTGACTTCGATGGAGGAGTGGGGATTGATTCCTAATTACACTCTGAAAGGGTTTCGTGATCGTGATCAGAAATTAAAGGCATATTAAAAGATCTATCCCTTTATGGCTACATGCAGTGTGCTCCCTACGGAAAACTTAAGTACATATTTGGGGTTTGATTATCTTCTTCCTTGATTTTGAAAATAATGAAGAAGAAAAAAAGTGACATCTACTTGCATGCATCATGCTAGGTGTTTGAAACATCCAGTTCGATAATTATTCGTTTTGGAGAAATCTAATGATTTAGGTCTTTATATAATTGATAATATTCTAAAGTTAATATAAATTGTTTTTAGAACCTTACAAGTCATAAAATTTAAATTAAGAAACCTATTAAAATAATAATTTTTATTTTTTAAAATTATTTTTGATATTAGCACATGAAAATAATTTAAAAATATAAAAAATATTTTTTTTAAAAAATCATATCTTAAAAAAATATTTTTAAAACACAACACAAAACACAATCAATAGCTAAGAGGGGCAAAACACAGGCTGATAAGGCAATCTCAACCGGCGATTTTGGCTTTTTCACTTGGACAATGTACTCTAGTTACTGACATTTTCTTAAATGTTTCTTATTATCAATTTAATTTTTCCTTCTCGTTATAAATGCGAAACCTATTCAAAACCATTTCTTCTCATTCACAGTATAGATTTAAATGGTCATTATAGAGTCCGGGAGATATTAAAACGCGAGCTCAGACCTTATAGGAGGTATAGCTAGAGGTAATTTAGGCATGAGCAAAGGCAGCAGCTTCTTGACAAGGATGAATCCAATGTTCAAACTTCAAACTGAAAGTTTTGATGATTTTAGCTCCTTTATGGATTGAAATTGACTGCCAAAATTCATTAATGATGATGAAAATGATGTTGAATAAGAAGATCTAGGCATAGATTTTCTGGTTTGTGATGCCCATAAGAAATTAACCAAGTTATATGTGGTTCTAGATATGACTTTTTATTATTAGAGTATAATATAATCATATTATGGGACCTTACCTATAAGCTTAAGTTTTTAGGTGAGATGGTTCCTTAACATGATATCAGAGTCTTATTGACCTAGCGGTCACGAGTTCGAATCTCACCCTCATTTTATTTGATAAAAAATCAAGCACAAGTCAATATGGACTGTAGCAAATTTCAAGCACAAAAACTTTCATTTGAGAAGATATGTTAGAGTATAATATAATCATATTATAGAGGCTCAACTACAAGTTTAAGTTTTTAAATGAGATGATTACTTAACATTTATAAAATATACTGTGAAGATGTGTCTCATGTGTACCATTCAAAGGTTTCTTATTTTATTCCACGTCAATTACTCACTTCTTTTGTGTCATCCATTTAAACATTTCTTTATTCTACATCAATAGCTAAGAGGGTAAAAGAGGGGTTGAAAGGACTACTCAACAAATAAAAAGGACCGAATTGAAATCTCCTTTATGAATGGCCAGGGACAGTTTTGCAGCTACTCTTGAACGTGTCTGTAGAAAACGTGAATCCATGTACTTTATGTAATAAATAATGCTAGATTCATCCATTTTCAGGTCACGTACATCTGGTTCTCAAAAACAAAAAAAAAAGGAGAAAGCGATGAGCAAATAAACCCATTTTCAATCGATCTAGCTAACACGGCAGCACCTTTTTGCATATAAAAATAAACTCCCATAGCCGAAAAAAATAAAATAAAAATAAAAAAGTAGAAGGGGACCATGAAATTCACAGCATAGGGTACCAACTTGGCTATATAATATTTATGAAACTATTGTTTTGCACCTTGGAGATAAGAGTGAAAGCATTTGATCCTTACATTCTTTCCTAATGCGGCATCCTAGAGTATTATTATTTGACTTGAGAATGCCGCTATCCCTTTCTGGCAATATATTTTGATGGAATATTCATGATTATTTCTTCTAATATTTTAAGACGGTCCGAGCACATATTTTGGTAAACCATGCAAGCTATTGGCCACATAGCTATTCAATCCAATGTATAAAGCACAGCAACAACAATAGTAGTATTAATAAAGTGAAAGCTTAAAGCACGGTAGGTTTTAATTGCGTGTGTTGTCCTCGTGACCACAACTCTTACAATTAAATCGAAGAGTACGAGGCTTATTGGTCGCTGCTTTTAGCGTCCGTAAAATTAGTTAATTTGGGCATAAGCTAATTCGGATATTAATATTAATAAAATCAAAGGAATTCGATTTATAGCTTATAATATTTGTTCAATAATCCTGGAATTTAGCTAGAAAATGAAATAATATTCTTACATTAATATTTATATAAAACTTTTCAAGAACTACTAAATCACCAATGTTAATGTGTGACAGCAATATCATGTTGCTGGGTTACTGTTAGCAATGCAACTTGCATTAAAAGAAAGGGTACACTTGCAATATATATGCTAATTTAAATCTAATGATGTCATTAACTTTTTTTGGATTTGACAAAACACTATTTTTTAAGTATTTTTTACTGGTTTGAATTAAGCAAGTAAAATCTGGCTGTATCAGGCTCTTATAAAATAAACACGTCTTAACTTGCACTCGAGATATACAAGTCATATCTCAAGTCATTTGTCATTATATCACATTTTTTTAAGTACAATATTTTGATTAGCTAACACGATATTTTAGTTTAATATTTTGTTATGATAAAAATAACTTAAAAAAAAACACATCCATCCATGGGGATATTTAATTGGTGGTCTATTGTTAAGAGTTTAAAATTAAAAAGTTTATTTTTCCCGTGATTTCTTATTCAAGTTTTACGGTTGCTAATATAATTGACATTAAAGATTTACATGATCGTTAATTTCAGGAACTTCAAGGTACATTAAAATTGATCTCACACTCAAGTTAATAAAAAACAAATTAGGTACAACTGATATAGTCAAGTTCTTACAGATTTGTGTCGAGGTATTTATAATAGTTTTTTATGTCTTAGAAATCAAAATAATTTAAAAATATGCTACAAAATGTTTCTAAAAATAATTGAAATCCATAGTCAAACAGCTCGAAATTGATGGAACTCTAATTCTCTTAGGATTCTGTCCTTTATATATATATATATAATAATTTAAAGATGATCATATATTCAAACCAGTTTTTTTATATTAAAAAATAATTAGGGAAAGAAGTTATTGAACAGTAGAAGTTCTCCTCCCTCGGGCATGATGGGAGCCTAAGGGCTAGCTAGTGACCTACAGAGGGAGGGTCAGGGGCAGAGGTTGTGTAATGTAAATAAACTCTTGACATGAGAGGTAGAGAGAGAGAATAAAAGGAAAAGGTGAAGAGTGAAAAGACAAGTCAAACGTCAAATCGAGGGTCTTGAAATCATAAGACAGTCAGTGGATGTGTTGTCAATCAATATGATTTTGTTGCTCATTAATAATATTTTTTTCTTTTTCGAAATGGTATAATAATATCAAATCAAACAAATGGGAAAACAACAGCTACCTTCTTATACTTTTCTCCCTTTGCTTTACCACCATACAACACCAAGAGTTTTATATATTATATATATATATATATACACACACGTATATATATTAAAATTAATTTTTATTACTAGCATGTAATAGTCATCTGAAAATATATAAAAAAGATAGTTTAAAATAGATTTTCTTAAAAATAATAAAAACAAATAGACCCTAGATTATTAAGAAGTTGTTTGATATTACTAGTGTTACAAAAATAGTTTTTACTTTAAATTAAAAAAAATAATATTTTTAGATTATTTTCATGTGTTAATATCATTTTGATGTATTTATGAGAAAAAATACTTTAATAATTAATTTCAAAGTCTGCATTACATTTTAGAAATACATTTAATACAAAAAAAACATTGAACTTGTATCTTTTAATATTTTTAATGTATTTATATAAAAAGAATATCCATAAAAAACCATTTAAAATAAGTTTTAAAGAAAAAACAAGGCAGCCAGCCAGCCAGCCAACCAACAAATGGTGTGTACAAAACAAACACTCTTCGATTAGGCATGTGCACGTGCCACGGTCTTGTCTCACGTGCAGCGGGTCAAGACATTATGAAGTTGTTGTTCTTGTTGGGCACTAGTCCCAACGAACACTCAGTCCCGGCCGACACGGTTCCCAATGAGCCCAATTTCCAGCCCCCCACCCCCCCCTCCCTTTTAATTCCATTTTATTTGAAGTCCACATTTCACAACTAGCTAGCTAGCTAGAGGGGAGTCCATGCCTCGTCTTCAATTATTTTCCATCCTTTTCCATCCCTTTCCTTCCTTGTCACCCATACGTTCTTGCGTTGAATTTTTTATTTTTTATTTTATTTTATTATTTTACTCCCTCACTCACCTCCATATGGTAGTGGGGGTGACAATGTAATGATGGTGTTTTATAGTATGTGGTTGGTAAATAAAAAAAAAAATTGAGGACAAGCTTTTTCCTACTAACTTTGAGGTTACCTTTCTTAGGTATCATTATTAATTTTCACTTTCTAGCTTGGATCGTTTGATCTTCGTTCACCTTGTCTTCTAAAAATACATTAGACCATATTGCTGCTGATGCTCCTGCCCTCTTTTTTTTTTTTTTTTTGCAGCAAAAATCTATTTACTTGAATAAAATAAGCATAAGGGTTCTTTACTTTTCTTCTATGATTACTAATTTGATGTTTTGTAGAGAAAAAAAGAGGTTATGCAGCAGGTTACGTGCACCACCAAGAAAATGCTTTTACATAAAGTAAAATCTATCATTATTTACAAAAAAAAAAATTCACCTCTTAAACAAGATTAATTTACTATGTATTAATTGAATTTTAATTAAATTGAAATTATGATACTAAATGTTTGTAGTAATCATCCTAGATGACTAAGGCTCTTTGAAAATCATTATTTTAATATTCTAATGTCAATAATATTTTTTGAAAAATAAAAAATATATCATTATAATACTTTTCTAAATTAAAAATATTTTGAAAAACAACTTGAACTATACTACCAAACAATCTCTAAATCGGGTCCTCAATTTGATTAACATGGGAATCACGGAAATGAGGTTTGGCATTAGGGTGAGCCAAAAACCACTTAAAACATGTTTGTAAGTGTGATTAAGGTTATTTTTTACAGTATTTTTTTTTGTTAAAAAATATAAAAATGATATATATTTTTAAATAGCATCACTATATTATAATATGATCTAAAAATATTAAAACTCTTGTCAACCATGTCCTATATCTTCATACTTAAATGAAGATTGACAGCAACAATTCATTGACGTCCTTTTTTTTATATAAAAAAAGAGAGTAATGGGAGCAATTAATTAATTATTATGTGATCTAGTTGGGATTGATTTTGGATAATTTGATAATGGGGATACTAGATGTGTCTCTTTAAACATCAACAGACCGCAGGGATCACTGCTATCCCCAAGAGTTTTGACAGACAAATTAAATTAAGTGGTGGTTGGCTACTAAGAAAATATAAGAGCAGATTCTTTTTGAAGTTACAACTTCTGTCTTTTTTGGATAAAAAATAAAATCTCAAATAATCCAAAAAATAATAATAATATCTATTTATTGAGAATCTTCAACTATTTAAATGCTTTTTTCTTTTTAGTTTTGCTAGAAAAACATTTTTGTAGCCCTTAATCTTCATTTTCTGTCCAAGATTAATTAAATATTTTTATTTTACAAGTTGTGTTTATATAAGCCACAGATTGGTCACAAAGGGCCAAAAACACGAAGCCATGTTTTCTTTTCATTTTTCATTTTTCTTTTTATTCTGAATGAAGCACGATCTAAGGCAAATAGTGTTAGAACATGATAAATAAGAAGGAAAAAAAAGGAATAGGAATAGAAAATAAAGGGGGGAACCTCATCGCATCTTGACCATAAAGTAAGAACTTCATTTTTCTTATGATACCTCGCCACTATCTATGTATTAATTTTCCCGTATGTTTAAAGCTCTTAGATCTATTTATTATATTATAAGGGTAATTATTATTTGAGGGATAGCATATATATCGATTGAACTTCGAAGTTCTTATAACGAGATTTGAAGTTCAAATTCTTCAAAGAAAATGAAGTGGGATTTAGAAATATTAAGAATGTATACCTTGTAATATGGTTCAAGGTTATTAATAAAAAATCAAAACAAAAAAATAAAAATATATGAAAGTTAGTCTAGATATGTTATTATTCTGAGATTTCACCTATCAACTTAAATTTTTATTTAAGGTTATTTCTTGATATGGTATCAGAGTCTTGTTGACCTAGTGGTCACCAGTTAGAAACTCACCATCCTTATTCTATTTGTAAAAAATCAACCACAAGATAGTTTGAGTCTATGTAAATTGTAATGTCAAAAAGCTTTCATTTAAAAAAAATTGTTAGAGAATGATATATATTAAATTCTAGGATCTCGCTTAATAACTTAAGATTTTAAATGAGATGGTCTCCTGACAAGCTACCATGTCGTTAACTCTTATATATTTATTTTTATTCAATGATAAATGATATTTCTGGATTAATTACATGCTAATCAATAATTTATTCTCTTTTTTTTTTCGGAACAATTTTAAAGGTAGTATCGATTTAGAGCATTTAAAGAAATTTAATAAATTCTTAAGCATATTGATCCTAAGTTTTGAATCTAGAAAGTCAAGGAAGGAGTGCTCTTCTTTCACCACAACCACGTAGGTAATCCATTAAAGTTACTTTTTAAATGATATTTCTGCTCCTTCCTCAACCATATACAAAGAAGTTTATATGTTAAAAATAGACGAATGAACATGGTCTCATTAATCAAATAGTCAACACCCTTGTTTAAGTCATAGGTCATATATTATATATATATATTTGCAATTGCGTGTAGTTTATGCTCAGAAAACTACATGTACTCGTACGACCACATAATTATTTGAAGTGTATATCTTAAGTGGTAAATCTTTCTCAATAATTAAAAAATAATAATTCTAAAAAACCCCATCATAATTATTTATTTTCACCCCTTTTTTTAAAAACCTCAGCCGCCCAGAAGAGCCATCCATATTGCCCCCCCTCCCTCCTCTCTCTCCATCGCGAGAGAAAAGAATCTCTTTCTTTCTCTTTCACAAACATACAGTAACACACTAACCCCATCATCATCCTCGGCAAGAACACACACAAAAAAATGAAGTCCTCTTACCTTCTCCTCTCCTTGTTAACTGTCCTTTAGCCTTCACTCCCTTTCCTTTCTTTCGAGCTCCTTATTATATAATTATATATAGATAGACAGGAAGAGGCAACCCTAGCTAGTAAAGAAAACCGTATATTTGTTCATTTTGGAGACATGACTCTTGAAGACTCTCTCAGAACTCTGTCTTTGGACTACCTTAATCTTCTTATCAATGGCCAAGCTTTCTCTGATGTGACTTTTAGCGTAGAGGGTCGGTTTGTTCATGCTCACAGGTGTATTTTAGCCGCAAGAAGTTTGTTTTTCAGGAAGTATTTCTGTGGACCTGACCCGCCATCTGGGTTAGACCCATCTGGATCAAGGATAAACCAGGTTGGATCACCAGGCTCGAGGTCTAATGTGATACCGGTTAACGCAGTGGGGTATGAAGTGTTCTTGTTGCTGTTACAGTTCTTGTATAGTGGACAAGTCTCTATTGTGCCACCAAAACATGAGCCAAGGCCTAATTGTGGCGAGAGAGGGTGTTGGCATACACATTGCACCTCTGCCGTTGATCTCGCTCTTGACACTCTCGCGGCCGCTAGATACTTTGGTGTCGAACAGCTTGCAATGCTCACCCAGGTCTTTCTTCCCTGTTGTCAATCATATATAGCAGCTCGTTATGATTATTTCAAGATTTTCGTTCTCTCTTTTCTTCTTCTACTCTTGTCTCCTCTCTTTTCTCTCGAAATCTTGATGAGGGTGTAGAGTAGTACACATTTTTTTTTTGGATTTTGGGAAGTGGGAAGGCGTTTTGTGTTGGGTTTTTTGTTTTATTTTTTTCCTTTTTGTTTTGAGGGAAATTTTACTATCCTATGATCAAGTGGCTGAGTGGTTGTGTCTTGCGTGGTATTTCAATTGGCTTCTACCTAGATTTCTTGTTCATCTCCGGTAGTTGCTGTTGAGTTTGATCCCACGCTCATTTATAGTGCTTTATGTTCTAGTTTTGAGTCACTTGACATTTTCTTTTGTAGATGGAGATGGTGATTCAATAATTGTTTCAATTTTCTCTTAACAGTTTTTGTGGGCTTTTACTTCTGTTCTTTCTGCTGTTGATATAGTTATCAAACACTATAGCACTGTTTTCATTCAAGTCAAATGCTGATTTTGTCCATGCTAGACAAGAGTTTTTTTTTTATTGATTTCATGCATCATCTTTGGTTGCTGGAGTTGAGATTTTCAATCTTTGTGCTGTACATATAGCCTAGACTTTCTAAATTCAGCTCTTCATCTCCAGTCTTGTCTTCCACAGTATGCTCTCCAAATTTATGCCAGGCAAACACTTTCCTCATTTGGGTATAAGATTATGAAAAGGAGATGGACAAGATAAACAAGATTTTTACATGTAACATCCCATCATACACCAAATCAGGATGGACTAGATGCAAATGCTCGTAAAGAAAATCTTTCCATTTGCAGCTAAATTCATTTACCAATGCTAATTATTTATTCCCTTGTTTTCTGTTCCTCAGAAGCAACTGGCTAGCATGGTAGTGAAGGCCTCAATTGAGGATGTGATGAAGGTGCTGATAGCTTCAAGAAAGCAAGACAATCAACTTTGGACTACTTGCTCCCATCTTGTGGCCAAATCAGGCCTACCTCCAGAAATCCTAGCCAAACACCTTCCAATTGATGTTGTGGCCAAAATTGAAGAACTACGACTCAAATCATCCATTGCTCGTAGATCATTAATGCCTCACCATCTCCAGGATCATACTGCAGCTGCTGATCTTGAGGACCAAAAAATTAGAAGCATGAAAAGGGCATTAGACTCATCAGATGTTGAACTAGTTAAGCTTATGGTAATGGGAGAAGGCCTCAATCTTGATGAAGCACTGGCTTTGCATTATGCTGTTGAGAATTGTAGCCGAGAAGTGGTCAAAGCCTTGCTTGAACTTGGTGCAGCTGATGTTAACTACCCCGCAGGCCCCGCAGGGAAAACCCCACTTCACATTGCAGCAGAAATGGTGTCACCAGATATGGTTTCAGTACTTCTTGACCATCATGCTGACCCTAATGTTAGAACCGTCGATGGAGTCACCCCTCTTGACATTCTTAGAACCCTAACCTCAGATTTCTTATTCAAGGGGGCGGTCCCGGGTCTAGTTCACATTGAGCCCAACAAGCTCAGGCTGTGTCTTGAGCTTGTCCAATCCGCAGCTTTGGTTCTCTCACGTGAAGAAGGGAGTGTGAATGCAGCTACTTCAAATCCTATTTATCCTCAAAGGAGTGATGAACACAATACTAGCAGCAGCGGAACTAATCTTGTTAGCTTGAATCTTGATTCAAGACTGGTTTATTTGAATCTTGGAGCTGCTGGTTCAGGTCAAATGGGATCAAGAATGGAAGGAGATAATGATAGTAGCCAAAGCGGCCAGAGAGACCATCATGCAATGAGTCGACATGTTCCAACAATGTACCACCACCACTCTCATGACTACTAGTGCAAACCTACTAAGCTCTCTCTTTATAATTATATAGCAATGATGGAGGACCAGGAGAGTTAGACAAGTAAAATGCTTGATGAAAGCTCATGAAGATTATTATTGGATTATATTTATATACATCCCCCTCTCCCTCTCTCCTTCTTGTCATCAATCTTCAATCACTTCTTTCACTTATTGCCTTTTGTTTTTTGTTTTTTGCTCGCCTCTTCTCTCTGTTCTGTTTGGGCTGTTTCTTATGGTCTTTGTAGGCTTTAAATGATTCATCATATGAGAAGTGCAGTTTCATTGGAGATGGGATCCATCTTTTCTGATCTCTGATGGGATGAGACAAGGAGAATCTGAGTTTTAGCTCTCTTGAAGAGAAAAGAGACGCAGGTCAATCTTTTCAAACCTGGCCTGTCAACTCCTTTGTATTTATTGATACCATCTAATATCATGTCCTATTTATTGTGACTTTTTTTTTTTTATTTTCTTGTTTCCTCCACACAGCCTTCCCATCACCTAAACCTTAATAACATGACTACTATATACATATATATATATATATATATATATATATAAGAGTCTTTTATATATATATATATATTAAATGACTCTTATATATATATATGTATTTAGTAGTTATAAACTGACCTATGCTAACATTTAATTACACAATAAGAGTCATTTAAAATATAGCTAGGAAACGTAAATTACAAGGGAGGAGATAATTTTGGTGTCAAATAATAATGGTGGGGTTTCCTTAGTTCATCTCAGGCTTTGTTTGGACATATATGGGTGACATATTTTATAATGGGGGGATGAGCTGTCTCTTTTCTCGTTCACATTCATGGGCTTTCGAGAAAACTTGATTGGATGCAGTTTTGTCTTAATTAATATTTAGAAGAAAATCATGTGGTCATGCACAATTTGATTGGCTGTCCACTATGTCATATTGGTATTATCTAATTGAGGATTCCCTTCAGGAAATCCTCGTTTTTGTCCCCCTTGCCTCATCTGGTCTCTTGCAGTAACTCCTCCAAACTCACAGTTAAAACCCTAATCTAATGGGCATGTTGCTCCCGTGCTGATCATCCTTGACGTCTACTCTCTTTTCTTGCGGTCCTGGAATTCCTCAGCCCCAGCCCCTCCTTTTTTTAAGCCAGTTGTATGCTATAAAGACTTATGCTTACTTCATTGCCAGGCCACCCTCTTTTGAGAGCTGATTCCAATGGTCTTTGCTGTGGTAGATTGTCATGAGAGTTAAATCATCACTAGTTAGCCACACATTCTGTTTTGTTAGTATAGTAAAAAATGATCAAAATTCATTTTCTGCTATCTTCTTTCAACTACTTTGAATTTTCGTTTCAGAATGTTGTGGCAACATGTTTAGCATCTGATTAGTGGTCTCAAAGGCCAGCTTAATTTTTCTAGTAGATTTTGATATTCTGAGGCAACGTCGACATGAACATTATCTGTTTATCAACTTGCTGATCATGATGATAAGTTTTTGAGTGGCTCTTTTATTTGCAAGAGGTGTGATGACATTCTTTTCTTAGTTTAATTAGAGAGATGACCTAGCTAGTACATGAATGACTTAATATAATTTTCAGCACTAAATCTATACTCCCTAATGACGTTTATGAAGAAAATATTTGAGCATGAGGACTGGGGCATGCATGGTGAAACATTTAATGTGAATTTATTTATACAGGAAAATAGGCAAAGCAATCTCCTGCCAAAGCTCTTCTGTTCTGCGTGTTTGCTGAAAGTGTCATAACAATTTGTTGACCACATACAAGTCCCAGTCCGTAGTTTTTTTTTAATTTAATTATTATTGTTTGTTTTTACCATTTGTCAAGAGAAATATTGGATTCAAAGGGATAGAAATGTGAGATTTCAATGTTATATAATATTCCAATGTGTGGCATGTAAGGGAACGTCAGATTTTCTATTGAAACCTGACAGTCTCAACAGGATACATTTTGGGGGCAGTAGAGTATCCTTTTACAAAAAAACCCGACAATTCAGCAATTATTTATAGTTGGATAATGGCAACGTATACATCTCTTCCAAGTTCTATCTCGTTTGCCATTGTTATTATGAGGCTGGCTCAAGCTCGGACTTGGATTCATATGACATTGATTATCAAGGCTTATGAAATTAGGTTTTCCTTTTCTGATTAAAAAAGAAAGGAAACGAAGAAGAAAGGCTGGTAGTTATAACATGGCGGATCAAAATCTTGTTGGTCAAATATTTATCTTTAGAGACCTGAAGTGTTGAACACATGTTACTACAGGTATGTTCATGGGAATAAGGAATAATTGACCTTTAAATGTCAACTCATTATCTTCATTGATTTAATTAAAAACATCATTGTATTTGTTATTAGGTCGAATCTGTATTGAATTCTTGACTAATTTTACGCAACATTAAGAACATCATCAGGCAAATAGTCATAACCAAACTTTCAGGTTCGAAAGTTTCACACAAAACACAGCTGATATTATGTCGGGTTTAGCAGGACCCGACTGTAAGGATTGTCATATGAAGCAATGGAGTGGAGCGATGTATGATCGATGCTTTCATATTCAATCGGGGATGAAAATAAGAATGAGATCAAGGGTGTGCTCTCTAGCTCCTTGGTTACTAGGAACTTTGGGCAGAACTACTTTTCATGAATGACTCATCAAGATCGATGTAAAAAAGTCTGTATTTGATTGGACTAAGGAGATTGACATAGTCTTCATCAAGAAAAGCTGGCCCAAAAACAGTAGTTGTCCATGTGGAAACATGTTCTTGATCTATTTATTTCCTTCACTTACTCTTATTGGGAGTAAATGATCGATTAATTGCTACATGAACAAAGTAGGAATAGAGGGATGAGTTTACAATAATCTCGTGATTATGGCAGTCTTAGCATCACAAGAGATATATTTTGCGCAACAGATTTTTAAATGATAAAAGGGACTTCACGATCCTGAACCTATCTTGTCTATTTTATAGAAGAGCACTATGATGTTACTCATCGATAGTGTAGCTTACTTTAAGCATTATATTGATTATTATATTTTTTTCCCTATGAAAATGCTGTTTATAAACCACGATTTCAGGTGAATTAGTCTTTAATTCCACATCTTCAACCATGATTATTCTTCGGAAACAACAAAAATCCCTATGCGATGGCATGTATTGTCCAAATTTGATATATAATTAATCAATCTCTCAGTGGAAGATAAAAAGAAAAGAAAAAAAGAAGAAAAGACACGATTTACTATTCACCCACTTTCAACACAGATGTGATACACGATTAAGGCTCACACAAATCACATAGTTCTTCCAACCAATCTTGACTTTATTTCTATTTGGCTATTCGTTTTTATGAGCTCTTCCAATTGAAGTTAAGAAAAATAAAAGAAAAATAAAAATGAAAATAAAAATAAAAATCCCTCAAATTAAAATGAAAGATATTTATGTGCATGTTTCAAGTCATTGAGGGTAAGAAATTCAATTCATATGTGTTTAGTTTGATTGATTGATGTTAATAGAAGTCTTTACTTGCACGAGAGAAATTCATTTTGAGAATCAATGTTCACCCTACCTCTTTCCTTTTCAGCTGAAAATGAAGTGAGTTTTCTGGCTTTGGTTAGTGAAATTATGAGCTCTTAATTTAGGTAAAATCTCTACTTGTTTCTTTGTGAAGACGCACTATTCTTTTACCTCTTCATCACGAGAATACGTTCGTTCTATTATATTTTTTACTATATTTTCTTAAAGTAAGGAACCCATCAAGGATGGATAAGCACTAGTTCTATAAGAATGCTACTAAATCACGGCTGGCTCGTAGATCATGAGCGGAAATTCAGACACATGCTGTGTAAATATGAAACTGTGTTGAATCAAACTTGAACCGATCGATCTCAGGACGTGCATTCATTGCATATTGTAAGCAAATTTTTGTTTCTTTCAAGTAAAAGTCTCTGTTTGCAATTTATTTAACTTAGAAAGTTGAATATTTAGCTTGAGAAAATACTGTATTAGGACGAGAAATTATTGTACAAACCTAGTTCATTGTCTACGTAAGTAAGCTATGAGTAAATAATCCTCTTCTCTCCCCATTTTGTTCTTAAAAGGTTCACTCCATTACAACATGTATGTTTTTGTGGTTCGATCAACATGATCACCTCCAACGTAGACAATAACATGAGGCAATAATTGAAAAATGACAAATGTTTGCTCAAACGCATATGGATTTGGCGGAAGCCACATATATGGTTGCATGCTCTCATTGTCAGTGAAAACACCTTTCCTTTATGTCATTTCTTTCTTTCTAGCTATCTAGCTAGCTAGCTAGCTATAATCTTCCTGAATTATTTTCGAATTGATAAAAAAACAAAAATAAATAAATAATGTTAAACAAGACATCAAGGATGAGAAAGAAAACAATTGGCTTAAAAAGCAGAAAAAAGATGAAAATAATTCCATTTTGTTGAAAATCAAATGGAGATCTTTCTGTTTCTGTTACCATTCTTCATCTAATTTTTCCTTTCCTTCCACTCCTCTATTTGAAGTTCCATGAGCAAACCTCCTGGTTTTAAAACCAGCTTTATTGATTATTTTCTTGACCTAAGTAGATGAACCCAAAGAAAACAATAAGATCTAATTAGATGCATGATAGACTTATGATATCAACTGATTAAATACCATCTTATGCCTACCATGCATCTTAACTAGAGTTCATAGAGGGGAAACAACAGGATCATAAGCAAGTTGGTAGGAAATTACGGGTCCAGGTTTATATATGTACTCAAAGAAAGCAATAATGATGCATTAATTAAAGTTCTACAATAAGAAGAAAATATACAGTAATTAGACTGTGTGTTAAGTTTCTTAAGGTCCCATTAGCTAGCTCAACAATCATGGCAAATTATATTCTGATTCAAGTTATGTGGCAGTATATGGAGTTCTTTCAGGGGAAATCTCTGCCAAATCATGTCATTCTCTATGTTAAATTGATGAAAAGATTTTAATTGAAAGCAAATGTTGGAGAATTAATGATGACTCGGTGAAAATTGAGCATAAAGTTGTCAATATAGACCAATAAAACAATAGTCAAGAATTTAATATATTTCACTTGTTTATAGTGGCCATGAAATAAATTTAATAATTGAATTATTTTTTCTCATGATATCCGTAAGTCTCCACCCATCAAATCAAGAATAAATAAATACTTTTTTAAAACCAAATAGCAATAGAGAGGTTTGAGACTAAAAGATTTATTTTCATTTAGTTCTGGATTCGAACTCTATAGTTGCTAATATGATAATTACTGGAGGTTTATATAGTCGTTAACTTCAAGACTCTTTAGATTAATCGAAATGCGCGTACGCTAGCCCGTACACTGATATTAAAAAGACTCCCAATATCTTGTTTGATTTTTATATTTATTCAAGGAATTATATATCTCTTAAAAACAGACAACTTATTGATGTATAAATTTTTAAATTAGAATTTCTGTATAGTAATCATATAGGATAGAATTATGTATATTTATAACCAAGACCGACGAATTCATAATTCTTTTTTTCTTCCGATGGTTCCTTAAATTCAAACATAAGATGATAACATGGAGAGAAAAAAGAATATTTACAACCCAAACCAACACTTTAAAGGTTGTTAATGAAATTATACAATACCCTAATTTATCTCTTAAATTATTTGTAAAGAACTTTAGCGATAGTGGGCATCATGCTACTTTCCAACGATTCAGACCCTAAGGAACTTCAGACAAGAAAAATAAAGATAACTAAAAGGCATGTCATTTTCCGGAAGTACTCTAATCATGTTGAAAGAGGACATATTATTTTTCCATAAAAATTGACTGGGACACATGAACAAACGTTTCTTCCGATCATGGATGTGGAAGTGCAAGTTCTTCATTGCTAGCATCACAATTTCTCCAGCAATTAGACTTTCTTCGTGGAATACATCCAGCAGTTCTCCCGTGATTCTGATTTTTTGGGATTTTCACTAAAATTTCTTATATTTTGATTTCGGTGAGGATTGTTAACTAACCATCTCACATAAAGTTTAAGCTTATAAGTGAAGTCATATAATATGATTTATATTATTCTCTAACACACCTCTTTAATTGAAAGTCCTTTGGGCTTGAAACTTGTATATGCCCACATCATCTTGTGCTTAGTTTTTATCAAATAAAATGAGGGTGGTGAAATTAGAACTCGTGACCGTTGAGTCAATAAAGTTCTGATACTATGTTAAGGAACCATCTCACCTAAAATTTTAAGTTTTTAAGTGAGACCTCATAATATAATTTATATTATTCTCCAACAAGGATGAGATGATGAAAATATATAGCCGAAGCCCATGATACAGTTTCAGACACAGAAAACTGAGTAACACTCTGATCAATCCATAACTTCAACTCAACACCATTGACATAACAGTGAGGTGGATCCACCACTCCTCTGGTAAGGTCCAGCTGCCTGTCTCCGAGTCCAACATTTTCTAGGGATAGGGCCATGGAGTGATGAACAGGGAGATTGATGATGCTAAATTAGACGTGCACTGGAATTGAGAACAATGCGTGTTTCACGATTTAATCTGAAGATGCTAGGCATCCATGCGATGGAAACGATCCCGTTGATTTAGCCATAGCTTTAGTACCTCTACTAGCTTTCAAGGTATGTTCTTTTTCGAATCAGATTCAGTTTCAAAAATATAGCATAAACTGTTCAAGTAATAAACAATTATTAATATTATTATTGAATGTTCATTTTTTTATCCAAGTAGAGTTTAAAATTAAATCGTGAGATAAATATTGTTTTAACATCATCTAGTCTACTTTGTTATTCTAAAAACAACATGACCTTACGATAAAGCAATCTAAAGAAAAAATGATGAAATTTATAGAAAAAAACTCTTAATCTAGCTATTTGTTTAACCCTGGTCTAAAATTAAATTATATAGAAATTATTTTGATGTGATCTAGTTGACTTGATTAATCCAAAAACAACCTGATAAATAATTAAAAAAGAATGATGAAGAAAAATGAGAAAAGGACAAATTGACAAAGAAAATCTTTTAACTTTTTTTTGGTATAAATTACGCTGTGTCCCAGACGCTTGCCTAGACTAATCCATGTTCGCATCGGGTGGACCCCGAAAATATGAAAATGCTCCCTAAATAGCCGGCTTTATACAAGAGAAGGGATTGAACTCCTGATCTCTCTTAAGGGACAAAAGTGCCCTCACCACTCACGTCAGTACCCCTTGAGTGAAAATCTTTTAACTTAACTCTTTACTTAGTCCAATCTAAAAATAAATTAGGCAAATATTATGACATTAAAAGAAAATAAAAAAAACAAGAAAATAAAAATAAACTTCACTGGACATACAGTCAATAAAGCAAATTTAAACTATTTGGTGAAGTACAATCTAAAAAATATTATTCTGTTTCTAACCATTTCTAAAATCTTCAAGCTTTTTTTTTTTTTAAAAAAAACAAATTATCATGTTATCCAAATTTCAATATTTTGTTACTGACGTACCCATCAAAACTACAGCTAACGTCACAGGCTCGCACCCCCAACCCCAGCTAACCTTGTAAGCTAAACGTAAAATATTTTCCTTTTGAATGCCAGAAGAATAGAAAGAAGGAATATGTTCTTCATTTGAAGAAAGAATCACATGAAAATGTTTTTGGGACTGGAAATCCATTAACCATGGCTTTTCGTTGTTTGTATTCTCTCATGAGTAGCTGTTCCCCAGCAATTTAGATGCTTCGTCTTTTCATTCCAGCATGCTTTTCTGGAGAGTAGAAAGTGGGAGCTTACTTGACTACCCTATCTTATTGCACAAGGCAATGCATGGGTCTATAAATATAACGATCTTTGCATGCTCGATACATCATCAGTTGCTCAAGGAGAGAAACATATATACTCGAGCTTCTTAATTTTGTTTTTGTTTCAAAATGTCTGGCTCAGAGAGTCGAAACCAAAGGCCTCCAACAGGTTTTGCCATATCTTGATCTCTTTGTACTCGAAATATATTCTTGAAAACTAACTTCTCTCTCTTGTTCCGAGGATCCCCCAGCTGAAACTCCCACCAACGGGGAGCAATCCTCCCCTCCCAGAGGAAAGAAACGCAGATTCATCAAGCAATTGTAAGTCAAGTATTCATAAATTTTCTTTTGTATAGGCAACCTTGCAGAAAATATAGATAATCAATCGATTCTAACCATGCCCTCAACGAGAGTCAATTATTCTTAACTCCCTAAGTTTTCAGCTTAGCCCTTAATGTTCTATAAACTTGTAACGTAGTTTCTTGACTCTTGTTGAGCTCTTTCTTGCTAAAACATCTTTTGGTTTGTTCTTAGCAACAAATGTACCGTTTGACGATTTAAACTCCTAGATATAAACCTGCATCACAAGTTCTCAGAGAAAAACCAATTGACTTTTCAGAAAGAATATAGCGTCAATGCAAGTCAAGGGACGAAGTTAAAGACTTTAAAAATCAAAGACAGCCTTCCTATCTTGAAGTCCAATTATCAATTTCATTTTTTTTTCTAATAATGCTAATCCTTTTTTCTTACTCTTGTTTGTGCAGACTCTGTAATCTATGTTGCTGTTTGTTTGGTGACCATTGCTACATATGAAACTTGATGGTAAACTGTGATCCAAATAGCAAAACATTCTGCGTTGGATGTGGACTCTGATTTTCGTGATTTTCTGTGATCATGTATTGCAATAAAATTGTCTGGTTTCATTGATGTCTGCAAACAGCTTCTAAGATTATTATTATTATTTTGTTTCCTCATACAGTATTATTCTCCTTTTGATCCCCCCCCCCCCCCCCGACCAGTTTCCATTTATCTTTTTCATCATTTCCAGCTACCCTACGTTTCTAATTAATCTGTAGTCACAAGCGAAAGCTACGAGATTAATACTTAAAACCAGTTTAAGTGCTCAGAAAGAAATAATTATGATTGTATTTCTCAGTAAGTTACAGGGTACTTTCTTCCCAAACATACGCATATTTGGCTTTTATCATTATGGGATTGCATGGGTAAAGTTCAAATATTGTGGTTGAACACCATATTCCTTAAAAAAACAAGACACTGTAATTCAGTTAAGAGTTTGGAGTTTGGACACACTAAATGGCCATCATGGACGGTAAATCAACCTAAATGGTTGTTTTTGTCGTAACCCAATTTTGTGTTATTCCCCAAATCTACCCAAGAAATAACAAAAATAAAATAAAAGGTGCTGGTGTTGGCTGAAAAATTAATGTGGAAATTTAGGATGTTTTCGAGAGCCCGGTCGTACCTCTTTTTTGCCCATAAATGAAGGAAAGTGCAGATTTAAGGCTAAAATAATTTATTATTGGATAACTCTGCGTAAAAATTAAGTTGAGAAGCATAATTATATTTTTATGGGCGAATTCGATTTAATCGTCGGTCAATTTTAATTTTAATTGTAATTATGCTTCGGGATTAATTGAGAGCCCAATTGAAGGATTTAATTAAGCGCAAGAGCTTAATTATACTTTAAATAGGTCAAATTAATTTTATTAAGGGCTTAATTAGTGAGAAATTAAGTTTGGAAGCTTAATCTGGGTAAATTTGAGAAGATCAGAATTTTCGGTAACGAAACTTTTTGGGTGAAATCGGAAGCCAAAATTGAAGGTAAAAACATCGTTCCTCCTGTTTTTCCCATCGAAAAACTCTTTTTTGTCACAACTTATTTATTTCAAATTTTCAAAAAAGAAAAGAAAAGAAAACGCCCATCACCGGAGCATGCTACACCATGCTGCACCCATGCCTACTTGCTCTTCTGCAACACACAACTGGCCATGTCTTGGACATCATCCCCATACCTCCACCTTACTTCTTTAGGCTATAAATAGTAGGAGAAACAAAGCAAAAAAAAGGGGGAAGACAGACGAAAAACTTGAGGGAAAATGGCTGAATACTGATAAAAAAACTGAGAGGAAAATAACACTGGGGAGAGAGAGCAGTTAACAATGAAGAAACTGGGAAAACTTTGCAAAAAAAAACAAAAATATACAGACACTGGAATTAGCTGAAAAAGGAGAGGAAGACGATCATAACTACAACCACCATCATCTTCATCAGCTTCATCGACCATCTTCTCTCCCTGATGGTGTCCCTCTCTCTCAACTAGCGCCAACCACAACTGCAGCCACCAGCTCCCTCCTCGCAGCAGCAACCACTCAACCAACAACTCTCCCTCCTCGCAGCAGTAGCAACGTTCTCTCTCTCTCTCTCCTCGACAGCTCCTCTCTCTCTCTAAAAACGGACGTGCAATAGCTTCTCCTCTACTCCAACAGCAGCCAGCCAATCACCCCCAGTGCACCCTACCTAAGGCAAGCTGCATTGTTGTTTGATTGTTTTTCCTAAATCATTTTTTATTGGTCTTTTCTAAGGTTTGACATAGATTTCTCTCTGTGAAAAAATCTTTATCTCGTTAAGAGTTAAAAGACTGACTAACAATGAATTTTTGCACTGTATAAAAAAAATCTTATTTTTATTCATCCACAAGTGTACATTACAATATAATTTTACACCGTGATGAATAAGACAAAATAATTATGGAATTATTTTTGACATTTTGGCCGAATGCCAATGGATAATCATAAACTGGTTATGATATCCAAATTTTCACTTTAAAAATATGGAAAAATATGCAACATATTTTTTTTCAAAAAATACAATGAGAAACATTTTGGAATTCGGCCGTATGCAGTAAAACAAAATACTTTTTTTCTTTTTTTTGAAAATTTTATTTTTTAAAAAAGAAGTTTTTATATTTTTTTTATATATTTTTTATTTATTTTTATTTTTTTTCCAGGTGGGCTGGACTGCCAGCCCACCCCTCTGATATCTAGGCTGAAAGCCCAGTCCATCTTGGTCCAGGTGACGACCTAGATGATCCGAGATATGGGTGAAAGCCCGACTCATATCGAGTCGGATCGACGACCAGGAAAGCTGGTCGGGCTCCTAGCCAACGCGGGCTAGGAGCCCAAAGGGGCAAAGGGATGGGCTTCCAGCCATCATGGGCTGGAAGCCCAAACCTGCTTGCTGTCGGGCCGGGCTTCGAGACCCGGTTACTGTTGTGAACAATAACCGGACGAATTTACACAGAATGAAGATGAAGAACACTAAATGAGTGATTTTTCAAGTACGATGAATGGATATTCTGTTTATACCTTTGTGTAGAGGACGTCAAGGTGGTTCTTGTGGTCGTGGTGGTGTCGAGAATGGTTGTCTGAGGTCGCCGGAAAAGGCTTCGGAAGTGGTGGGCTGTGCGTGCTGCGTCGTCGGGACTGTCACCTTTCTTTCAACGGTGGCGATGCATGGGTTGCTGGAATGGTGGGGAAGCTTATGTTGGTGGATATGGAGGTTTTGGGTGGCTGGAACGGCGACTGTTGGAGGAGAGAGAGACATCGGCATATGGCTGTTTTCTTGAGAGAGAGGAACGACGACCGAGAGAGGGAGAGAGGGAAGCAAAACAGAGCAATATAAAAGAGAAAAGAAAAACGAAGCGAAGGCCAGAGCAAGATGAAAGAAACAGAAGCAAGAAAATTTTTGAATCTTCACGTGAAATCTTTCCCTTTTTTCGTCTCCTCTTCCTCTCCTCCCCAGTTTTTTTCTCTTCTGTTTTCTGTTCCTATTCTACTTTGTTTCCCCTTATTTTCCTCCTGCGTGTAAAAATTCGTTTTGCATGCAGGTTTAATATTTCTTTCCTCAGTTTCTTCGTCCCCCTGCTTGCTTGTCCAGCCTAAGTATTTATAGCAAGAGAACCAGCACCTTCGGGCATGTAACCGAGGGCATCTCTTGCTTTGCATAGTAAAATGGGAGAAGGGATTTCCCAGGCAACGCATGCCTATGGGTGGCGTGCTGGCGTGCCTACATTTGCATGCGCAAAGATTCGGGAGAGGATGGTGAAAGATAAACTTGGTCACTCAATTTTTAATCAGCTCAATTGCACCCCTAATTGATTCTAAATTTATGATTTTGTGCAATCATGTCCCCGTGAAAAATTCAAAGTTATCCTTAAATTTTGCGCGCCTTTTATTTTGGCCCTTGATTTCCAATCTATGCCATTTGACCCACGATTGACCATTAAACTCTCAATTGTTTCCAATTGGACTCCTGATTTTGCATAATTGGCTTGGAAAAATTCCATTTAGCCTCCGAAAATTCCCAACTTCTCAATTGAGCCCAAATTAAATTCGCGGACTTGATTAAGCCTTTTAATAAAATTATTTTGACCAACTTAAAGTATAATTAAATCCTTGCACTTAATTAAATCCTTTAATTGGACCCTCAATTAATTCCCAAATATAATTATATTTTAAAATTGGCCGACGATTAAATCAAATTGGCCCATAAAAAAAATATAATTATATCCCTCGACTTAATTTTTATACAGATTTATCCGATGATAAAAATACTTTTGTCTTAAATCTGTATTTTCCTCTATCTTGGGGACAAAAGAGACACAATCGTTCTTGCGGAAACAACCAAAAATTCAACATTGATTTTTCTACCAACGCCGACCCTTTTTATTTATTTTTGTTATTTTGTGGTATATTTTGGGGAGTCACCCAAAAATTGGGTGACGACACCGGCCACCACAGACCGTTATTTTTTATGCCACCACCGCAGGGATAACCACGTCGGCCTTCTCTACCCGGTAGTAGTGGCAGATGAGCCTCTTGTGGTGGTGGACCGACCACTAGTTACTGTTCACGTGAAGTGAACTGCGTGAATTAATTAACTTCAAGTGAATTGAATTTGTTGTTGGGTTAGCATGAAATTGTGCTCTCTGTGAAACACTTCTTTGACCTTGATTAGATTTACCCCTACCCATACTCCTATTGAAGGTTTTATAACCACCATTATCGTAAGAGTTGTATCCATATTATCCATGAGATGATTGAAAAAATGGTGTGGATGGAACATGACATTTAGAAATTGTGTGCATGGCAGTAAGATATCTAGAATTGTCAAGAATGATATTCTCTACAATTTTTTCTTCAGCAAGTAGCTGAGACAAAAATTCTTTCAATTTAATTATACTCTCTTTGCCTCTAACTACACACCCAAAGGTATTATATTCAGAAGGAAGGCAATTAAATTCCAGAATAACAATATTTTCATCAGCAAAATAAACTCCTACAACACTCAAGTAATTCCTAGCTTTTTTATTTTCAAGATATATTGATTTACAATATTCGTTCCTTTTTTCATATTCTGTAAATTAGACTTGATTTGAAATATAAATGTCTTAGACATAGTAATAAATTGTTCTTTCAATCTCAACCAAAGGTCATTATAATTGTTATTACCAATTACAATGATGAGATTTTTAAAATGATTCGAGGAATATGAAACAAGAAAAATAAAGATAACTAAAAGGCATATAATATTCCGGAAGTATGTATTATTGATTGTGACACATGAACAAACGTTTCTTCTGATCATGGATGTGGAAGTGTGAGTTCTTCATTGCTAGCTTAGTCAGCATCACAATTTCTCCAGCTATTAGACTTTCTTCATGGAATACATCCGGCAATTCTCCCGTGATTCTTATTTTCTTGGATTTTCTCTAAAATTTCTTATATTTTGATTTCGGTGAGGATGAGATGATGGAACTGTCAAATATATAGCCGAAGCCCATGACACATTTCAAACACGAAAACTATGGAAGACATCAAATGTTTATCAGGAACTATGTAAGACACTCTGGATCAGTCCATAATTTCAAGTCAACACCGTTGACATAACAGTGTGGTGGATCCAACACTCCATTGGTAATCATATTGGTAGAATTATGTATTTTTCTATTGTTTCTATCAACAGTAAACAAACTACTCATAACTAAGACCGATGAATTCTATTTTTTTTCCTCCGATGGTTCCTTAAATTCAAATATAAGATGATAACATGCGGAGAAAAAAACATATTTACAACCTAAACAAACACTTTAAAGGTTGTTAATGAAATTATACAATGCTTTAATTTATCTCTGAAATTATTTTTTCGAAACTTTAATGATAGCTAGGGCATCCAACACTCCAATGGTAAAGTCCAGCTCCCTGTCTCTGAGTACGATCGTTCATCCAACCCCAACATTTTCTAGGGCTAGGGCCTTGGAATGATGAACAGAGAGATTGATGATGCTAATAAATCTGACGTGCACCGGAATTGAGAACAATGCGTGTTTCACGATTTAATCTGAAGATGCTAGGCATCCATGCGATGGAAACGATCCCATTGATTTAACCATAGCTTTGGTACCTCTACTAGCTTTCAAGCTATGTTAAGTTGCGAATCAGATTCAGTTTCAAAAATGTAGCATAAAGTGTTCAAGTAATAAACAATTATTTAATATTCTTATTGAATCTTAACACTTTTTTTTTATTTATCTAAGTAGAGTTTAAAATTAAATAGTGTTATAAATATTGTTTTAACATTTTCTATTATACTTTGTTGATTTAAAACCAACATGATCGAATGATAAAACTATATCGGGAAAAAAATAATGAAATTAATAGGAAAAACCTCTTAATCTAGCTATTGGTTGACAATTAATAAAAATGATGAAAAAAACGAAAAAAATGACAGATTGACAAAGAAAAAACCTTTCAACTTTACTTTTTACTTAATCAAGATCTAAAAATAAATATGACATTAAAAGAAAATAAAAAACAATAAAATAAAATAAACTTCACTGTACGTACAGTCAATAAAGCAAATTTAAATTATTTGGTGAGGTTAAATCTAAAAAATATTACTCTGCTTCTAACTATTTCTATATTTTGTTTCTAACGTAGCCATAAAAACTAAAACTAACGTACAGGCTCGCAGCCACAATCCCAGCCAACCTTGTTAGCTAAACGTAAAATATTTTCGCCTTGAATGCCAGAAGCGAGGGCAATAGTAATTTACAGCCAGAATGTGTCTGGCTAGTTCCAATGTCCTTCGTCTACAGCACTGCCTTGAGTAGAAATGATTTTACTGCTGCTGTAAACAAGCAATTGCTGCTTTGCAAGAGTGTACTCTGCTTCTAACTATTTCAATATTTTGTTACTGACGTAGCCATCAAAACTACAGCTAACGTCACAGGCTCGAACCCCCAACCCCAGCCAACCTTGTAAGCTAAACGTAAAATATTTTCCTTTTGAATGCCAGAAGAATGGAAAGAAGGAATATGTTCTTCATTTGAAGAAAGAATCACATGAAAATGTTCTTGGGAATGGAAACCCATTAACCATGGCTTTTCGTTGTTTGTATTCTCTCATGAGTAGCTGTTCCCCCAGCAATTTAGATGCTTCGTCTTTTCATTCCAGCATGCTTTTCTCGAGAGTAGAAAGAGGGAGCTTATTTGATTACGCTATCTTATTGCACAAGGCAATGCATGGGTCTATATATATATATAACGATCTTTGCATGCTCGATACATCATCAGTTGCTCGAGGAGAGAAACATATATACTCGAGCTTCTTAATTTTGTTTTTGTTCCAAAATGTCTGGCTCAAAGAATCGAAACAAAAGGCCTCCAACAGGTTTTGCCATATCTAGATCTCTTTGTACGTACTCGAAATATATTCTTGAAAACTAACTTCTCTCTTGTTCCGAGGATCCCCAGCTAAAACTCCCACCAACGGGGAGAAATGCTGCCCTCCCAAAGAAAAGAAGAAATGCGGCTGCTTCACGCGATTGTAAGTCAAGTATTCATAGATTTGCTTTTGTATATCGATTCTAACAATGCCCTCAACGAGAGTCGATTATTCTTGACTCCCTAAGTTTTCAGCTTAGCCCTTCATGTTCTATCAACTTGTAACTTAGTTTCTTGACTCTTGTTGAGCTCTTTCTTGCGAAAACATCTTTCGGTTTGTTCTTATAACCCCAAATGCACCGTTTGACGATTTAAATTCTTAGATAAAAACCTGCATCACAAGTTCTCAGAAAGAAAACATTTGACTTTCCAGAAAGAATATAGCGTCAATGAAAGTCAAGGGACGAAGGTATAGACTTTCAAATATAAAAGGCTAGGTTGCAATTCATAGCTTGTGGATTGAAGAATAATGCACTCCTTTAACTGTTAACACACCTTTCACGATAGCATCACACCTTGTAGACCAGGATACAGAGCATCGTTGAAGGTGACCGAGCTTTCTTCTAGCCTATCAACATTATGATTTTAACATCGGTAAGTAAAATATTTTCATATAAAAATCATAAAAACATAGTGTTGATAAAAAATCATAAATCAATGTTTATGGCATATAGGACAGAGCAATTAATGCTTCGGAAGGCTTACGGGATGGATATCACTTTCAAGTTTCAACATCATGAAAATTTATTTCTTGCAACAAAGGCATGATTTTCTTACAAAACTGTTCATCTTTACAGTATTAACGCATCCTAACATTTAAAAGACATTCTTTTCCTATAAAAATGTTTTTAGGTATATTTAACTAATAAAATATTGAAAAATGGGTTAAGGGGTTCAAAATATATAGTCCATTTTTCAGCCACATCTCCTATGGTTGAAAATAAGATTTCTAAAAAACTTTCGATTTTTTTTATTATCGTCCATCCTTTTACTTTTGATAAAATAAAATTAAAGACAAGCTAGTGGACGTGGCTTTTTGGTTTTGACGAGACGAACAAGTTGGGCCACTAAGCCCAGGAACATATACTTTTTCAATTTTAATTGATGCTAATTAAAATGAATAATTTTGATTTTTTATAAGGTATGATTTTTTTTACTTGATTTTCAAATAAAATTATTTTTATACATAATATTCTTTCTACGCAACCCATTATAGCAATTGTTTTCTGATGAATTTTAATCAAATGCTCTATTGTTCATGCATATTTTTTTTTATCAATTGATTAAATAAGAAATTAGTTAAAAAAAACAAATATATACTCTTGAATATTTTTTTGTGTGTGATAACATGAAATTTAATCTAGCATGTGATGAAGCACAGGCCAACCACAAAGTATATTAACAAAAACTAAAAGGTCAATTCATTCATTATAACAATGATTTGTTGTTTTTTTATTATTCTATTTATTTATTTTTATCCTTTAATATTGGATTTACTATGATTGTGCTTTATAATTTATTTTTATATGTTTTCCATTAGATTATTTTTATCTCATAACCTTAGGTCACACGTCTGATATGTTAATCCAAATTGACTAGTTTAATTTTTTTTTATAACTAATTTTTAAAAGAAAAATATCATTTAACTTTGGATGGATTGGAAATTTAGAGGTTGTCATGATATCACCCATGTCGCAGATTTGACAAGTTAACAAGAATGACTGGGGTCAATTTTCCATCTCGATATATTTTAATAAAATAATATTATCTTGAATTCTTTTTAGTTAATTTTTTTTACTAGTTATATGTATTACTTTTAAACCATTCAAGTAGAACACGTCACATTTGGTCAACTCCCATATGGTTTAAAAACATTTTATGCTAGAAAACATGCTAGCATAAAGCAACAAAAACTTTGTATCATGAAACCCAAGTATAGGAGATGCACACTAGATCTTTTAGATTTTTTAAGGTCATAAGGGCACATCAAACACCATACGACATGCAATGTTCTTCAACAATTGAACTCTACATTTAACTAAGTCATTTTCAAGGTGAATAGATTGTTAAATAAAAAATATAATTCTTACAAATGCCCCTACCAATGTTTCCAAACACTCTAACATTGTCGTTAACCATCACGTCTTGATTTATGAATTTTAATCTAATCTCCTTTCAAAACACGTGAATTCGCGTTGTTGAGTGAGCTTTAACTATCATTTTTTATTGACAAACCCAAATACAAGTGTAGTTCACATAGAAACTTTTCCTTGTATGACCTTGAAAAATCTCATTTGAATATCTCATACTACCACCTAAATTAGTCACTTCACTGACGCGCATGCCCTAGGTTTTAACAACCATTGCACCTCACAACTCATCGCTGTTGTTTGCCTTGATAGCCAAGTATCATTGTTAAAACATACCTTGCAAAACAACCCGCAAACACTAGGCATAACATGTTGGGCTTAAGGGGCACCTGGCCCTCGTGTCCTCGCCAACAAACCCCGACATGAGAAGCTTCAAGGAACTTAAGTACAAAGAAAATGCTCTCGTAGCCTTGAAGATGGGATGTCCAGGTTGCATCTTTTTTTTTTCTAATAAGCTAAATGACCCTCAACAATGGATATCTTGGCAACACATTTACTAGTTGATTCATGAGGTGAGTTGTTGCATCACCACCTAAAATGCCTGGTTTAGAGACTCAAGAAAAAGGCCCCCAACATTGCCATCTCTATTTCTAGATTTTTTTTCTTTCTTTCTAGAGAGTCTTTAGCAAGGGATTGTATGTTAAGCAAGCTGATTTTGGAAGTCAAGTATTCATAAATTTGTTTTTTATAAGCAACCTAGCAAGAAAACATTGATTATTAATCGATTCAACAATTCCTTGAACGAGTTATTCTCCACTCCCTGAGTTTTCAGCTTTGCCCTTCATGTTCTATCAACTTGTAGCGCAGTTTCTTGACTCTTGTTGAGCTGTTTCTTGCTAAAACATCTTTTGGTCTGTTCTTAACCCCAAATGCACCGTTTGACGATTTAACTTCCCAGATAAAAACCTGCATCACAAGTTGTCAGAGAAAAACCAATTGATGACTTTCCAGAAAGAATATTGCGTCAATGAAAGTCAAGGGACGAAGTTATAGACTTTCTATAAAAGGCTAAGTTACAACTGTATCCAAAACTCAGGGATTAAAGAATAATGTAATCCTTAAGCTATATATCAAGAAACCTCTAACAAATCAAAGACAGCCTTCCTATCTTGAAGTCCAGTTATCAATTTCATTATTTTTTTTAATAATGTTAATCCTTGTCTATTTTTTATTCTTGTTTGTGCAGACTCTTTAAGCTATGTTGCTGTTTGCTTGGTAATCCCTGCCTGTGAAACTTGCTGGTAAACTGTGATCCAGATAGCAAAAAAATTTGAGTTGGATGTGGACTCTAATTTTCGTGATTTTCTGTGATCATATATTGCAATAAAAGTGACTGGTTTTATCCAGCAAACAGCTTCTAAGATTATTATTATTATTATTTTGTTTCCTCATTCAGTATTATTCTCCTTTTGATCCCTTTATCTATCAGTTTCCATTTATCTTTTTCATCATTCCCAGCTACCCTATGTTTCTAAAAGAGTGCCTTTTATCCCCACTTTTTGGCATCACTTTCTTAGAGCGAGAAGAGCACCCAAGAAAGAAGAGTGAGAACTGACTAGTCATGAAATCCAATGCCTCCAGAAGCCAGTCTTTTTTTTTTCTTTTTCTTTTTTTGGCTTAGGGATCAGTCTCAGAATGTAATCTGTAGTGACCAGCGAAAGCTACAAGATTAATACTTAAAACCAGTTTCTGGGAGCAGTCTTAGAAAAAATAATTATGATTGTATTTCTCAGCAAGTTCCAGGATACTTTCTTCCCAAACATACACATATTTGGCTTTTATCATTATAGGGTTGGATGGTAAAGTTCAAATATTGTGGTTGAACACATTCAGTTAAGAGTTTGGACACATGGTTTTAAGGTAGCAAGAGACCATCTAAATAGCCATCATGGACGGTAAATCAACCTAAATGGTTGTTTTCATTTATAATCATCAAAAGTTTGAAAAAACTTCAATTATGAACATGAAGTAAAAACGAGATACCCTCAATCGTGCAATAAAAAAACAACAGTTAAGAGTTCAAACTGAACTAACATCATCACAGAATCTTTATTCCAATTCATGAAAGAGAAAATGCATCATCAATTAGAGGCCATGGTGAGCTTAATAATACATCACATTATTCTATATTTCTGGTTTACTGAAGTTGATGTACAGCCAGGCACTTATGCTGAAGCTCCAAGCAGATTGACAAAAGAACAATGCAAACGATGTATCCAGAATAATGATATGAAGGAATAAAATGACTAACCAGCCAATTAAAGATGATGCATCCAGAATAATGATATGAAAGAATAAAATGACAAACCAGCCAACAAAAGAAGCCTTTCAATTTGTTTCCGATAATGGGAACAGCTTTTCCAGCATATTGTTAGAAAGGATCCTGTTGGGGTCCAATTCTTTCCTTGCTTTGTTATATGCATCCACAGGAAAGCGCCTTCTTAACCTTTCTTGAAGAGCTGCAAGCACATCCTTGTCCTTTGGAACCTGCACATATTTTTGGGAGTTATTAAATAAGGAAGCACCAAATTTCAATGGAACATCATTTTGCCCATTTTAAAAACCAGTTTTTTATGGGATCAGAGTAATGGCTGGGAAGAAAATCAATATGCGAATAAAGTTTTCATTTCCTTTTGATGACAACGCTCAAACAAGCACAAGTTCTGTGCTGAATAAGCTAAAACTTGAACAGAAGATGATAAGCAATAAATTTATCAATACCTCGATCTTAGCCCAGTGTTCATAAGCAGAATACTTATCCCACAACTCCGCCTGAGTCAGACGCCTGTAATGGAAGAACTCTTCTGTGATTTCCTTTCTTTGGCGGGCATCCATTGTGGGAAGATACATGATTATACCAACCTGAGAAAAGAAAAAAGTGTTTGAGTAGCAAACCACCAATTAAAGCTGAATAACACAACAAACATAGAAAATACAACATGGAAAGTGAGAATAGATTCATGCATCCAGCCCTTTATCTCAAAAACAACAGTTGAAGTACTCACGGGACAACAGAAATGTTGTCTTATAGAATGGAAATACCTAAGAGGGATAAGTATCTCAAATCAGATCTAAATGAAATCTCCATATCCCTAGAATTACAAAAACTTACAAGTCTGGAGCATGGGAGGCACACCTGGACTTCCAGATTGAAGATGAGATGGACACAGCAAAGTTTTCCCAATACATACTGAATCCAAGGATTTCAATAAAGTGAAAGATACAATGAGATTACCCATGAGAATATATCATCCTCTGCTGAGCTTGAGGCTGGGCTCATGGAGCTCTGGCTGCTAGCTGTCCATCGCTGCTCTATGGGAGAAGGCGCAGGTATCTCTTCTTTCTCTATGAGCTGCTTCAGCTTCTCTATGAATTCAAGGTCTTTCAAGCTTGGCTTGGCAAGGGTACCAGCAGGAAAACAATTTTCTGAGACCCATTGTTGACCACCGCAATCGAAGCCCAAAATTTCATCACTCCATCCCACCCTATATCCTTCTGACTTCGCCCAGAACTCAGCCTCAGCACGATTGATCTTTACAACATGGTCTTTGCTGAGAGGATCAAGAGCAAGCAGCTTATCTCTTAACTCTGTGAATGAAAGCTCATTTATGTCTGGTTCATTATCATCTGATGATTTAGCAGCAGCAATTCTGCGAGTGACAGAGTACAATTAACTGACATAGATATAAGGACAACGCAACAGAAGTTCTTAATTAGTGGATGGAATGAAAAAATGATGACAGAAAACAACATTGATTTTAAAGCCTACATATTTCACACCAGAAAATTACCTAAGCCAACAAGAGTTTCACACCATAAAACTATCTAAGCAAATAAGAGATTATAAACAAACTAGGAAAACATGACTGATACATAATGGTTACATCAGATTCAGAAAGGGCAGTATACCTGTACGTTTCAAGGGAGTCCTTGTAGAGGTCACGGACATGTTGTAGGGCTTCATTTGTGGTATACTTGGGTTTGTACTTGGGTGGACCTTTCCATTTTGAGACAGGGTTGCAGGTCACAACCACAACAGCATCTGTATATGGAATATGCAGGTATTTCACATGCTTATTCTCAGATAGCAATTTCCTGGAGAGAAAAATTTACACAACTTTTAGCTGATAAGAAACAAATAAAATCTCAATAACTTGTAATTTCATTTCATGAATAAACACAAAAGAGAGACATCTGTATTCTAAACAAACAACATATAAGCATATTGCATCACAGTCTAACCCTGTGACATGGGTCATGCAGTCTAAATAACTAATCATTGTATTGCACAATAACACTAGATGAAAGTTCCCTAGTTCTCAACTCCAAGAGATTTACCAACAAACATCATGCTAAAAGAAAGCCGAGAGTCCAAAATCATTACAGAAGGTTGCGGCCCAGTTATGGTCCTTCCTAAATGGCGTGGAGATTTGAACTTGAATCCCAGAAGTTACAAAATCATTCACAACATAAATATCATTGGGAACATAAAAGTTGATTACAAATCTCAGCAATCTGTGATTTGTTATTCAAATTCTCAACCATCCAGTTTGCGTGAATGAGATAACCAGTTGTAATATCTGATAAGAAAAAAAAATTACTTGTGGTTTCTCTTGATATCTTTCATGTTTGAAATAAACGTGTGTTCCACAAGCTCTTGTCTCTCCACACATTGTAAAGTAACTTCAGCAACCACTCCAAGTCCTCCAAGACCAACACGAGCAAGATAAAATAGTTCTGGGTCTTTCTCTTTTGAAATCTCTATTGTTCCTTTGGCAGGGGTAACCAGTTTCATGCTAACCACCTGCTCATCAATCGGTGGCAATCTGGCACCAGTACCATGTGCACCAACCTATTAAACAAACAAGCCAAACCCACAAATCAGTGAAGTCAATAAGATTTTACCGTGTGCACCAATTCAATCTTACACGAACTTTTTTTCACTCTAATTAGTGTTTCTCTTTCATTCATTGGACGATCACCAAGACTCCCATTCGGCACATCAATAATACACACCACTCAAAAGTTTTCAAATTTTAAAAGAAACCCTTCAAAGTTTCCAAATTTTAACCAAAACTGACAGAAATTCATCAGCTTATCAGAAAAATCCAGTGACACCTATAATATCCTAATCTCACGGGAATCCATGCCATCTATAGAAAATGGTCGCATTGACCAATCCAATATATTGCAGGACCAACTGTAACGATTATTTATTACCTTTTTTTTTAAATGAATAAAAGGAACAAAACCTGAACAATGCCACCAATCTGCTGTTCTCTAATGGAAGCAAAATTCTGCAAAGTGAGACCATATTCTTTAATCCCGTCAACCAATTCTTGAACCCTTATACCAGCTTCAACTCTAACTCTCTTTTTCTCCTTATCCACCTCCAAAACCTTATCCATAAGAGCCAAATTCACCATCCCAGACCGAGCCAACCCGATCCCATTTGGAGACAGTCCGGACCCCACGGGTCGGATCCGAGCCTTCTTTTCATTATTCTCTTTCACTAACTTCTCCAACTGCTCAATATTTTCTGGTTGGTAAAAGTTTCTGGTTTGAACCTCATGGGTGCCACTCCAGTTAGAAACTGTGTGAAGGTCTTCAGGTAATGGAGCATACCTGAAAAGTTGAGCCTTTTTGTGCTTTGCGTTGCCAGGAAACGGAAAGGAGTAGTAAGTGGCAGCACCACAGAAAATAACGAGGGCCGTGTAGCCTATGTATTTGCGGACTTCAGAGTTTGTTGATGGTATTGGGGTAGGGGATGTACAGAATTTGCGAGTTGGGTATAATGGGGCAAAGGGGTTCTGTATGTGTTTTGGTGGTGGTGGGGTTGTTGGGGAGAGGGGTTTTGTGCGGTGGTGGTGGAGGTGAAGAAGGGAGCGTCTAAGAGAGAGGGCTCTTGACATTTTGGGTTAGGGAGAGGGAGGGGGGGAGTGAGGGTGGGGGAACGAGGTGGGGTTTGTTGGGTTTTGGGTTTTGATCACTCTCTTTGGAGGAAGTTTCATATGGAAGTGATGGATATGAAAATCTATTTTTAATCCGAATTTAACTAATATACAAATTAACTCCAATGTGCCAGTTTTTTTTTAACAATTTTAATATATATATATATATATATATATATATATATAAGATCATTTTAGTGATATTACATTAAAAAAAAAAAAACTAGTCAGTGTTTCTGAAGATTTCAACAATAAAATTAATTTTATACCTCTTGATTCTCAAATTTTAACCCTTATATGAAAAGTATTTTGGACATTTCCACGGACTTGTGAGGCATTGGCAAATTGTTTAGTATCTTGGCATTTTTATTTGTACAATGAAACTATCTATTTATCCTAGGTATTGGCTAGGAGTATTTCTGTTTTTTTGCCTAAACTTGAACAACGCAATAATAACTTTGCCCTCAGATGAGGCACAAACTGGATATTGGAGGCGAGGGTAGTTTAGTTGTTTTCATGTGTTTGTGCATAGTAAAACTACTTAAATACCCTCATAAATACAAAAATGAAGGGCTAGTGTTGGAGGTACTTTCACTCTTGATTTTTCATGGTTATCACGTGGTCCACAGGTTTAGGTCATTTTGTACTTTTTTAATTATTTTTCCTCGAGGTTACTATAAACGCGACTTCCTAGCGCGTGATTTGTTCTTACGCGACCATGTCATTTAGGCGGAGTGTGTGGTATCCTTAGTTTAAGTATAAGGTCACCATGTCTCCGGGTGCACAATTGTGTGCTCTTTTTTGTGGTGGTACGCATGTCATTGGGTGAAGATCGAAGTATTGTCAGTGATTAGTTTTAATTCCCGCTCCTCTTTTCTCTCTCTTTCAGAGACAAGGTATGTTCCGGTCTTATATGTTAGGCGTGTTTGATTTCAATCCCTTGCCTTTTAATTTTGTTTTTCTTCAATAGAAATTTTGATTGTTTTCAGTTATACTCATCAATTGAAATTGATCATATATTGTTTTTCATTTCAGTTCTTATTCTTTTGATTTTTGGTTTGTTTTTAATTCCTTTAATTTTTTCAATTTGCAGATTTTAAGTTGTTTCAATTTTGTCCTCCAATTGAAATTGGTCATATATGCTACGTTTCATTTCAGTTCTTATTTTCTTAATGTTTTTTTTAAAATTACACTACTATTTTTTTTAAAAAAAAATTCCATTGTTTTTTTTATCATAAGGTTTTTATTTGTTGCAATTTTGTTCTTCAATAAGAATTAATTATATATTTTATTTTTTATTTTGGCTCTTATTATTTTAATTTTTTATTTAGTATTAATTCATTTGGTTTTTTCAGTTCTTCTTAGACAATGTTTATTTTTTTCAGTGTTTATGCATCCATGCTTTTAGTTTTGGTTTATGTTTTTTGTCATTTTATTTTTTGTTAAGATGCTATTTTTATTCAGTTCATTTCTGAAAAATTAATTTATGTTGGTGATCATTTTACAATTAATATTTGTTTTCCCTTTATTCTTTTTATTTTGATATTTTAGGTTATTTTTATTTGTTCTTTAGATCGGATGATTTTTTATGCTCCTAATATTTTATTTAGTTTTGTCTTTTTTAATGTTTTTTTTTACTATTTTGTTAAAGCTATTTTTTTTTCAAGATAATTTTTATGGTTTCATTATTTTCATAATAATAATAATAATAATTCTGGTGATTGTTTTTTTATTTTTTTCTTGCTTGTTTTTATTTTTGTAAAAAAATGTTTTTTTATTGTTTGTGATAGTTTATCAATTTTAATTGTTTAGGCAGTAATGGTGATAAAATTTTAATTGTTATAGTTTTGATAATGATGGTAACGTTGTGATGAATTTTTAGTGATGTTTTCTTCTTTTTTATAAGTAGAAAATCAATGATTTATTTTTGTTGTTTAGTTATTTAGGTGCTTTCATAATTTATATTTTGTTGTTGTGTTTAATTTAAATTAAATTATAAAATAAACTAATTCTAATACAATGAATTTGATAATTCAAGTATCTGAATCTTCTTGTTTTTATAATAGTGATGATAATTTTATATGCAAATAAATTTATATCGGTTTAAAATTCATAAATTTTATCGAAAACTCGTGTTCCACAAATTTTTAATATGAATTTTTTATTTTACCAAATTTATAGTATAATAAAAAAATCTCGCACTCTTAATATTTTTTGTGTTGAGAAAAAAATGGTTCGGGCAACGATAAAATGCGAACAACTGGTGAAATAATAAATGGTATTTGAAAAATAAATTATAAATAATTGATACAGTACAAATATAAATATAATAAAAACCATTGTACTTGAATAAATAACTACATCCATAATTCTTATAATAATCTTCATAATTATGTTGAATGATAAAGAAAAAAGAAAGAAAGAAATTCACATGAACATACTCACACAATAAATGATAATGGAGTTATATATTATTATGAATGAATTGTATTATATGTATTTATGTTGTTTTTCAATTTTATTTTCCTGAATTGGGTTGGTTAAAATCTTATTTTCGATAATCTTTTTTATTTAATCAACATGTTTTTTTCTTAAAAAAAGTTTAATAAGTTTCATTTACTTTTATTATCTGAATTATGTTTTTATTTTTTTTATTATCTAATTAAATTTGGAGTTAGAATTATTCTTTGAAAAAAGAAAGAAAAATTGGAGTTACAAGTAATTATTGGTTGTGATATAAACAACAAGTGACAACTCTGAATCAGCAATGAATGGCCGAGGACTTAATCCAAATCTAATAATAGTTTGATGGCCATGGCGTAATTTTACATCTATTATTAAACAAGAGCATAATATCCTTGATGTATATTTCCTATTTATTAGGATTCCAATTTAAGCGTCTCATGTTTAGACACGTTGTATGGTCATTGTCTGAATGGCGGGCCATTCCATTCCATGGCAACTGTAGCTTCCTTTAGATAAGCCATAGTATCCATGACATATTTTGTTATCTTTTCTCCAATTTTTTCGCTTCAGAAAAGAAGAAAGGAAGTAAACAAATATACTTCAATAGTTGTAGCCACACTCTTTTGGGCTCCGAACGATGCCCTTTCTTGGTAAGCCATGAATTTTGCACGTTTTCTTGTTGATATCTTGATAAACCCAGATATTAAAGGATCCATGATTTGTTTTTCTTTATATTACTCTAGTTTTTGTTACAAATTGGTGATGATTTGAGTGCATGTGGAGGCCAAGTTACTGTTTTTGTTTTATTTTTATGATGGTGTATTGGTTTTGCCAGGGATTGGCATATCAGTTGAGAACTGAGAGATTCTTGAATTCCACCATGGGTTCTTAGAAATTTGTAGAGATCCAGTTGGGATTTTGGAGGGATATTTTATAAGCAAAAGGAGGAACTATGGATACTTTGTTGAAAACACATAACAAACTTGAATTTTTGCCTCAATCCCATGGGTTTTCAGAGAAATTAAGTAATTTGAGCTCCTTAAAGATTCAAACGCAACAACTTAGGTTTGATAACAAGAAGTTTCTTTCCAAAAGGGGGAGAAATGGTGGTGTTAAGGCTAGAAGTAGTGCACTTTTGGAGCTTGTACCAGAAACCAAGAAGGAAAATCTTGAGTTTGATCTTCCCATGTATGACCCATCGAAGGGCCTTGTAGTTGACCTTGCAGTTGTAGGGGGTGGTCCTGCTGGGCTTGCAGTCGCGCAGCAAGTTTCGGAAGCAGGGCTCTCAGTTTGTTCTATTGATCCATCTCCCAAATTGATTTGGCCTAATAATTATGGTGTTTGGGTGGATGAATTTGAAGCCATGGATATGCTTGATTGCCTTGATACAACTTGGTCTGGTGCTGTTGTATATGTTGATGAAAAGACAAAGAAAGATCTTGATAGGCCTTATGGGAGGGTTAATAGGAGGCAGCTTAAGTCCAAAATGTTACAGAAATGCATATCTAATGGTGTAAAGTTTCACCAAGCTAAGGTCATCAAGGTTATTCACGAGGAATCCAAATCTCTATTGATTTGCAATGATGGTGTCTCAATCCAAGCTTCTGTGGTTCTTGATGCGACTGGCTTTTCTAGATGCCTTGTCCAATATGATAAGCCATATGATCCAGGTTACCAAGTGGCTTATGGAATTCTGGCAGAGGTAGAAGAGCACCCATTTGATGTTGATAAGATGGTTTTCATGGATTGGCGAGATTCGCATCTGAACAACAATCTGGAACTAAAAGAGAGTAATAGCAAGATCCCTACTTTTCTCTATGCAATGCCCTTTTCATCGGACAGGATATTTCTTGAAGAAACTTCCCTCGTAGCTAGGCCTGGAGTCCCCATGAAAGATATCCAGGAAAGGATGGTGGCCAGGTTAAGGCACTTGGGTATAAAAGTGAAAAGCATTGAGGAAGACGAGCGTTGTGTCATTCCAATGGGGGGACCCCTCCCCGTCCTCCCTCAAAGAGTTGTTGGAATTGGCGGTACAGCTGGCATGGTGCATCCTTCGACTGGTTATATGGTAGCAAGAACTCTAGCGGCTGCTCCAATTGTTGCTACCTCTATCGTTCAGTATCTTGGTTCTGATAGAAGATTTTCTGGAAGTGAATTATCAGATAAAGTCTGGAAAGATTTATGGCCAATAGAGAGGAGGAGACAAAGAGAGTTCTTCTGTTTTGGCATGGATGTTTTGCTTAAGCTTGATTTACCTGCCACAAGACGATTTTTTGATGCATTTTTTAATCTGGAACCTCATTATTGGCATGGATTCCTGTCATCTCGACTGTTTCTACCTGAGCTGCTACTCTTTGGACTCTCTTTGTTCTCCCATGCTTCTAATACTTCTAGGTTAGAGATTATGGCGAAGGGAACTCCTCCTTTGGTTAACATGATCAACAATTTAATACAGGACAGAAAATAGGTTACTCGGATTCCATCTGTCTTATAATTCTGTTGCATCCTCGTTTTGAAGTTTTTGTGCTGCTGCCTATAATTGAGAATCTAGAACTATGAATCACCTGTTATTTTCTTGTATCTTAATTACATATCCAATCCATGGCTCACACACACTCGTTTCTGGTGGGTGTGGAGTGCAGCAGATTCAGTGGTGAGCTCTTGTTTGTCCAAAAGCTCTTGTGGGTGCTCATTTTTAAATCATACTGTTGATTGATGCCTTATCTTGTATAGAATTAATTCAAATATTTACTTGATAACCATCCATTCACTAAGAACTCCTGTTGGATGCTGATTGAAATCCAGTTAATAATGCCGGAAACACAGGTCATATGCTGAAGACAATTCGTCAAGCACATCGAAAAGGTGCATCAATGCTATTTTAAACTATGAAAAGCAGGGATAATATGTTAAATGAACTAAAATGATTATTTCTATTGAGAAGTTATGATGCAGGGAATCCATGCCTCGCTGGCCTTGAACTCTCTCTTTTCTGGGAGGTAGTTTTGCTATCTAAAACTTCTTTCTGGTAAAACTTTACTGTAGAAATGATGATTGTGAACTGGAAATTGTTATTGTGCTCTGTTCAGTTCACCATGGTCTTGCTAGCCATATGTTGGATGTAATAAATTTGGTTGTGATGGAGATGATGATTTGGAGATTATGGAAATTTCATGGATTGAAACTATAAACCCAGTTACATATAATTGCATTAATTTGTAATCGATAAATTACAGTTATGAACAACATCAATTTGAGAAATCTTCAGGTACCCATTTGTGGATAGACTCTGACAGGTACCCCCAATGAAACACACACTCTGACTACAACCATTTGCTAATTCTAACATGAAAGTGTAATCAAGTGGGTGCTGGATTCCAGAGAGGACCTCTGCCAAAAATATGATTTCTCTGTTTGCAGCATACCGAGCCTGAATGGAACTCCAAAAAAAGTCCCAGTGTTGCACCAATCACAGCAAGTAAAGTTGGGTATTTGCAATAGTTCCTCAAGTCCCTGAATCGCATTGCGCACTTATGAGTTATGACTACAATTCTGGCCTTCTACTTCTTAGAGTTTGTGCATGATTTTGTGTCTGTTGGTTGTAGTTGTTTTTTAAAGTGTTTTTTGTTTAAAAATGTATAAAAATAATTTTTGACATCAGCACAACACATGAAAATTATCTAAAAATACTAAAAAAAATTAATTTAAAGTAAAGAATATAAATAAATATAATTTTTTTTTATATAAATATTTTCTAAATGCACTACCAAACACCTATCTTTATCAACACATCACCTTTTTGTATCTTACAAGATTGAGAATCGGGGCTGTGAAGTGATGGTTAGGTGACAATAGAATTTTTAAAGAAAAAAGAAAACCATGAACTAGGATCATTAATTTGACTGTATTTAATAAGATGGATTAATTTAATAATCTGATTTAAATTGAAATTAATGATAGCAGATAAACCGTAAAAAACTTTATGCAATAATTAATTAGAAAAATAAGTCATCAATATCATATAGGTAAGGAAAAGAAAGAAAACATTGTGGAAGATCTACCGCCACACCACTATAGACATCACCCATAAGCAAAAGAGTTTCTTAAGATGCTTCAAACTCTACTGCAAGAGGATGCAAGCTGACATAGAAAGAAGTTAACAAATAGAACAAAACACAATAAAGAAAGTATTAATTTATATTCAACCAGTCATTTTATTTAATTTAAAAGTATTGTTTTTTGAAAAAAATATAATTAACAAAGAACAAAACATAAAAAGACTCGTGTAACCCAACCAAATAAAAAAAAACAAAAGACATAAAAAGCATATAAAAAAAGCTCAACCTCTAATAAAATAAATATTAAGTGGTAAAATTAAAAAATATATTAGCTTAAAAGAATGATATTAAAAAAAAACCAAAACAATCCCTAGACAAAATTGGGAGACCTAAAAAGCTCCATTGGTTTTCAGAATATAATAAACAATGCCTGTTGGATTAAGATATTTTCTATGATGTTTTTTTGTTTTAATTTTTGACATTCGAGACTCAATAGGTCAATCGAATTTTATCTTTATTTTGTTTGAACCAAACGTTTCTTTTAATGAGATTTTGCATTTTAGTTCATCTTGCTTTGTTTTTTTATGTTTTATGTTTTATTTGTGCATTTACACTCACTTTCCGCTTTCAGAAACCCTGAAAGCGGAACTTCCACAACAACACTTGTACTTTACACTAAGAACGAATGTCTTAATTTTAAAGAATATATAATAGCTATAGAAGAGGAAGAAAGGGATGAAAATAACATTGGGGAATTCACAAAATTAATAGAATAACATGAACAAGCTTGGAAACCCACTAAAGAGGAACTTGAAATCATAAATGTGGCTAATGAAGAAAGCCGGAGAGAGCTCAAGATAGGAACTCTGATCACACAGGAGGAAAGAGAAGACTTGATTACATTGCTTCAAGATTACATAAATGTTTTTTCTTGGTCTTACGAGGATATACCTGGATTGGATACGAATATTGTAGTACACAGGGTACCACTAGAAGAAGGATGCAAGCCAATTAAGCAAAATCTAAGAAGAATTCATCCAAAAGTTTTGATCAAAGTGAAAGCAGAAATTGAAAAACAATGGAATGCTGGTTTTTTAGTAGTCAAATATCCATAATGAGTGTCAAACATAGTGGTAATACCCAAAAAGGAGGGTAAAACTAGAGTTTGTGTGGACTTTAGGGACTTAAATCGTGCTAGCCCTAAAGATAATTTTCCTCTACAACATATAGACATGTTAATTGACAATGCAGCTCATAGCTCCACATATTCCTTTATGGACGGTTTTTCGGGCTATAATCAGATAAAAATGGCACAAGAAGATAAGGAGAAGACGACCTTTGTGACACCATGGGGAACCTTCTACTACAAAGTCATGCTATTTGGGTTAAAGAATGTTGGAGCAACTTATCAAAGGGCTATAGTGACTTTATTTCATGACATGATGCATAAAGAGATTGAAGTATACATGGATGACATGATTGCTAAATCTGAAGAAGGAGAGAATCATGTCTAGATATTGAAGAAATTGTTTCAAAGTCTAAGGAAATATAAGTTGAGACTCAACCCTGCAAAGTGTTCATTCGGGGTGAAATCTGGGAAGTTGTTAAGATTTGTAGTGATAAAAGGATAGAAATGGATCATGAAAAAGTAAAGGCTATTCAAGCTCCCAAGATGGAGAAAGAAGTAAGGGTTTTTTTAGGAAAGTTAAATTATATCGCTCGATTTATATCCTAATTAACCACGACTTGTAACCCGATTTTTCATTTGTTAAGGAAGAAGAATCCTGGGATTTGGAATGTAGAGTGTGAGGAGGTTTTTAAGAAAATCAAGCAGTACTTGCTAAATCCACCCCTAATTGTTCCTCCTGTACCATAAAGGCCATTGATATTGTACTTAATGGTAATTGAAACCGCGATGGGATGTGTGCTAAGACAACAAGATGAAACCAAAAGGAAGGAAATGACCATTTATTACCTAAGTAAGAAGTTCATGGAGTATGGGTCTAGGTATACTATGATTGAGAAGTCATGTTGTGCACTAGCATGGACTGGAAGGAGGCTGCGTCAATATATGTTATATCATACTACATGGTTAATTTTCAAATTAGACTTGTTGAGATACATCTGCAAAAAAACCCTACATGTTTAGCCGAATTGCAAGATGGTAAGTTCTACTAACTGAGTATGACATAGTATATGTCGCACCCCAAAAATGAATGGTATGCGATGTCGTGGCGATTCATCCCCGTGGGTGGGGAATTAAATATCGGGGGGATTATCCATTTTTGTAAAAAAGGGAGTCGCCACCTAGTATTATGGTTACTAGAAAACCTAGTATTATGCAAAAGATATTATGGAGCATACATCCTGATGATAGGTTCTAGTTCCTTTACGTGAGACATAGGGTAGGTTTACTATATGGTCTCTAAAGAGGGTCTCTTGTTGTCCCAGTGATCACCCTCGTAAAGGCGATATGGGGGTTCAACAGATAGTAATATGGCACGCATACCAATCACTACCAGTCTAAACACTCAGCAAAGAGTTGGGGTTTACACAAACTTCAACCTTGACTTAAGTCATAGGTAAGCTGCTAGTCCCCCACTTAACTTAAAGTTTAGTGTGTGCTCTCAAAATAATAAAAGTGATGCATGACAGGGATATCATGATGACTGGATGTAAAGATGCATGCTAAAGCTTTTAAATAATCCATAGCAAATGAAAATAAATGAATAAACAAATAAATAAATAACGTATGATAAACAAATAAAACTGTCAAGCTTAGTCCAGGTCCCCAGCGGAGTCGCCATTCTGTCGCACCCCAAAAATGAATGGTATGTGGCGTCGTGACGACTACTCCCCGTGAGCGGGGGATTAAATGTCGGGGGATTATCTATTTTTGTAAAAAAGGGAGTCGCCACCTAGTATTATGGTTACTAGGAAACCTAAGACTGGTCTTTCAGATATTCTAAAGTAAGGGACTGGTTGCGTAAAGGGAAGGTTTTAGCACCCCTAGTACGCCCTACCTAAGGTAAGCTGCTTGACGTTTTGCTTGTTTATGATTTGCTATGGCCTTGAACTTTCAAGACATGTGCTAATGAAATAAAAAATGGGATATTACTCCGCCGAATATTTTTGGATATTAACCCCTTAGGATTTAATTATCCAAGTATCGATAGTGAATAATAATATATCATTCCCACCGAATATTTTGGATATCAACCCCTTTAGGATTTATTTATCCAAATACCGACAGTGAATAATAACTTATTATTCCCGCCGAATATTTTTGGTAATAACCCCTTAGGATTTATCTACCCAAATACCAACAGTGAATAAAAGTATATCATTCCCACCGAATATTTTGGATTTTTCCTCTTTAGGATTTATTTATCCAAATACCGACAGTGAATAATAAACCCTAAAAAATAAGATTTAATTTTTTTTGAATATTGGCCAATACCCTTTTGATTTTACAAACTTGTTGTAAACTCAAAATGCAAGAAATGATTTTTTTCTTTTTGCGAAATCCATGCTAAAACTCATTTTTCAAACCCAAGATAAAATATATATTTTTTTAAAAGAAAAACCCTTTTTAAAAAAAATATGCTAGTGTATTGGCCGTATGCAAAAAAATAACACATTTTTTTTATAATAAAAATATTTTTTTAGAAAATTGTATTTTTATATTTTATATTTTTTTCGGTGGGCTGGCTGTCAGCCCACCTAAATTCGGGCTGGGCTGGGCTTCCAGCCCAGATGCTGGAAACACTCCGGGCCAGGCCGGGCACAAGGCCCGGCCCGTTAAGTCCACGCGGGAGTGAATTCAATTCACTCCCGCATGCAATTCAATTACAGAGATAATGAACAGTGATGCACCGAATTTTCGAGTGTGATGAAAGGCTTACCTGTTAACACCTTTGGGTAGAGGATTCTGAGGTGGTTCTTTTGGTCGTGGTGGAGTCGGAGATGGTGGCCTGAGGTGGTCGAAAACTGCGTCGGAATGGAGACGGTTCACGTTGCCAGGTTGCTGCTGCCTCGGCTATCTTCGTCTCTTCCTTCGTCTGAGATGATGGAGGAGTTTCTGGGGTTGAGTGGAGACTTATGGTGATGCGAAGGAGCAGGAATGGTGGTCGACAATGGTGCTGCACGGCTGACCGAGAGTGAGGAAGAAAAACAGGGGGGGTCTGGTTTTAGTGAGAGAGAGGCAGAGGAAAAACGAAGGGAAAATGCCGAGGAAAGTAGGAAGAAAATTAACTCAATATTTTTATATCAATGGCTCTGCCATTCTCTCTTTTCTGTGTCCTTAACACTGTGATTCTCACGTAAACCTCTTCTCCTCTCTCTGTTCTCTCTTTCCTCTTTTTTCTCTCGTCTCACAGTGCACTGCTACTTATAACCGAGAAAAAATTGCACTGTTAAGGAAATAAATCAAAAGAAAGGAGGAAACGGAGGAGAATCAGGGGAAAGATTTGATAGAGATAAATTGAGAAGATCTCGGTTGATTAGGAAGGAAATTAATCTGCATGCCGTGGCTGAGGGAGATGAAACGGGAAGAAAATCAACATTGATGGGAAGGAAATATTTGGTTGATCTACTGACCGATCACCGTGAATTAGAAAATCAAATTGAAAAGGATGAATATTTTACTGAACTGCGCGATCAATGCGAATCGGGAAGAAAAGAAATCAAGTTGAAAAAGGAATAAAAATTTGCTTGATCTGCTTTAAGCGCGCCTGAAAAATTTCAACGTAAATGCCTGCCGGAACAGTGATGCTAATTTTTAATGCAGATTTCAAAAAATCAAAAGAAGGTAAAAATATGATTTTGTCCTTTAAATTTTTTCTAAATGCACCCAATTGGATTTAAACTTTTCATGCAATTAAATCCCATCAAAAATTCAATCTCGACCTTGACTTTGCGCGATCTTCTAAACTGGTCCTTGACTCCTGATTTTTGCGATTTAACTCTCAATCGGCCATTAAACTCTCAAATTGCTCGATTTCGCCCTTGAACCCCAAAAACTATTTTTGAAATAATTTTTCCGAAACATAAAAAAAATAAAGAGTCAAAAATTGGGTAGCAACAATATATATGATGAGGAAAGCTGTGAAAAGGAGTGTTATTGCCGATCACCTGGTTGACCATGCTATGAAAGATTATGAGCCATTAAACTTTGATCTTCCTGATGAAGATGTGCTTTCAGTTAAGGAGGCGAAACTAGAATGGTGGACTATGTACTTCAATGGTGCTATAAATGTATGTGGTAATGGAGCAGGTGTAATGATAATCTCCCCTGATAAGAAACAATAACTGGTTTCAATTAATGGTATAGTTGATTATTTGTCAAGTAAAAAAGATACAACAAAGATAGATGTGTACGAAGACTCAATGCTAATTATTTGTTAAGTAAAAGGAGAATGGAAAACCAAAGGAGAATTTGAGGAAATAGAATTCACACATTTAAGAAGGGAAGGAAATCAGTTTTGTGAATGCTTTGGCTACGCTAGCTTCTATGGCTAGAATATACTTGGGACAAAATTTACAGTTGATACACATAGATATGAAAAATAATCCAACTCATTGTTGCTCAATTGAAAGAGAGATAGATGGAAACCGTTGGTACTACGATATCAAGAATTTCATCCAAAACCAGGCTTATCCCATGGGGGCATCCACAACAAAAAAGAAGACCTTGAGGAGGTTGGCAATGGATTTTTATCTTGATGGGGAGATTTCGTATAAGAAATCATCTAATGGGACTTTGCTAAGATGCCTAGATGAAGCTGAAGCCATAAACACGTTACGGGAAGTCCATGAAGGGATTTGCTCAACCCATGCTAGTGGGCATATAATGGCTAGGAAAATACAAAGAGCTGGTTATTTTTGGATGATAGAGAAGGATTGCATTGACCATGCCCGCAACTATCATAAGTGTCAAGTTTATGGTGACAAAATCAACGCCCCTCCGACTCCTCTATTTAACTTGATATCTCTATGGCTTTTTGCAATGTGGGGAATTGATGTGATTGGGCCTATCAACCCAAAAGCCAACAATGGTCATAGGTTTATTTTCATGGCTATCGACTACTTTACAAAATGGGTGGAAGCCGGGTCATTTGCTCATGTAATGCAAAAGGTGGTGAAGAAATTTGTTGAAAGAGATTTGATATGTCGATACATACCACTAGAAAAGATTATAACTGATAATGCTCAGAACTTCAATGGAAAATTAATAATAGAACTTTACGCTAAATGGAAGATCAAGCATTCCAATTCCTCGACGTATAGACCAAAGATGAATGGGGCGGTAGAAACTGCTAATAAGAATGTCAAGAAGATTATTCAGAAAATGGTAGTCACCTACAAGGATTGACATGAGATATTGCCATTTGCCCTTCATGCGTACCATACCACAGTCTGAACTTTGACAGGAGCCACCCCGTACACGTTGGTGTATGGAATGGAGGCAGTGATGCCTTTAGAAGTGGAAATCTAATCATTAAGAGTATTGATAGACTCTGAACTAGAAGAATAAGAATATACAAAAGTTTGATATGAACAATTGAATTTGATCAGCAAAAAGAGGTTACCTGTAATCTGTCACCATCAATAATGTCATAACCCAATTTTTGGTTATTCCCCAAATTTTACCAAAAATAAAATAAAAATAACAAAAATAAAATAAAAAGGGTTGGCATCGGTAAAAAATCACGGTGAAAAATTTGAATAGTTTCGGAGCCGAATCGTATCTGTTTTGTGCCGAAAAATGAGAGAAAATACAAATTCGAGGTAAAAATTAAGTCAAAAATCATAATTATATTTTGAATAGGCCAATTTGATTCAATCATGGGCTAATTTAAAGTATTATTATGTTTGAGAATTAATTTAGGATCCAATTGAAGAATTTAATTAAGTGCAAGGACTTGATTATGCTTTAAATTGGACAAATTAATTTTATTAAGGGGCTTAATTGATGAAAAATCAAATTCTTGAGTTTAATTCGGGCTCAAATGAGAAGGTTGAAATTTTTGGAGACCCAATTGAATTTTTACAAGCTAATTGTGCAAAATTAGGGGTCAAATTGAAGACAATTGATAGTTTAATGCGAAATTGAGGGTCAAATTGCATAATGAAAAGGCGCACAAATTTAAGGCTAATGTTGAAATTATGACGGGTATACAATTGCACAAATTACAAGTTTAAATCCAATTAGGGGAGAAATTAAAACACTTACAAATCAAAGGACCACATTGCAATTACACCACTGCACCCTGTCGCTGCCTTTTGCACTGGTCCTGACAGCCGCCTGAACGCTTGCTGACAACCCAGCGCTGACCAGCCCCCATTGCAGGCACGCCAGCCACCACCACCGCTGAAATCAGCCCAGCTAAGCAAGCCATCGTGTGTATATATACAGGCCACCATGCACAATGAAAGGGAAAAACGAAAAGAGAGAAAAGAGGAAATCTACGTAACAGGGGAGAACAGAGAAAAATGCAGATAACAGCAAGCAAATTTTTTACGTAACATAGGGGAGAGTTTATGTAGAGAGAACATGAGAAAAATCACAGAAAATTTACGCAAAGAGAGGGAGACGACAGAACGTGAAATCTTCATCTTCCTCGTCTCCGACAACCATCTCTCTCTCTAAAATACCAACGTAAAATAGCCACACCTCCCTCCTCCTCGGCAACAATTGTTCAATCGTCATCTTGCCCAGCTCCAGCAACAACATCGTCTCTTTCTCCTCTCGCAGCATCAACCTCTCTCTCTCTCTCTCTCTCCTTCCTCAGCCCATTGCAACTCTCTCTCTCCCCGATGGTGCCTCCCTCTCTCTAAAAATAGACATGAAGCATCTCCTCCTCTTCCTCCTCCAGCCAGTTCTCGGCGACCTCCAGAAACTCCCTAAAAACGAGCTCGACCTTCTTCTCCAGCTCCGACGAGAGCCCTAGCAGTAACAACAAGCTCGAACCAGCAACAGACCAGCAGCTTCCAGCACCTCCTCCGGCCACCACAGGCTGCCATTTTCGACGCTACGACCACAGGGAGAACCACCTCGATCTTCTTTACCCGTCGGCAGTATAAGGTGAGCCTCTCGTGGTGGTCGACTGACCACCACTTTACTGTACACGTGCATGAATTAATTCATGCCGTGTAATATAATATATATGTGCATGCGTGGGTGAGTTGGGCCGCTCTCGGCCCAACCCAGCCCAAGTCTCATAGTTAGGCCAACCCATTTGGTTAGGCCAGGCCCAACCTAGATTTTTTTTATTTTTTAAAAAACAAAAAACTACATTTAAAAAAAAAGAAAAAATGTTTATTTTCATGCATACAGGCGAATTCCATGATTTTTTAAGCATATGTTTTGTAAAAAAATATGTTGCATCTTTCTCATATCTTAAAACGAAAATTGGATATCATAACCAATTTACAATTATCCATTGGAATTTGGCCAAAATATCAAAATAATTTGACAATTATTTTGTTTAGCTCTCGCAGTGTAAAATTACATTGTAAAGTTCACCCGTAGATAAAAAGGGTTTTTAATACGATGTAATATTACATTGTAAAGTACCATAGATAAAAAAAATTAACTGCGGTGTAAAATTACATCGTAAAGTACACCCGCAAACAAAAAAAATGTTTTTTTTAATGTAGTGTAAAAAAATATTAATTTAGAAAAGCAATCAAACAACAATGCAACTTACCTTAGGTAGAGTGCACTAGGGGTGATGCGTCTTCCCTTTGCACAGCAAGTCCCCTAATCTAGACTCTTGCAAACCAATAGGTTTCCTAGTGACCTGAATATTAAGTGGCGACTTTTGATAATTATATTCGTAATTTTTACGACTATAAAACAACCCTCCATTTTCACCGCACGCCGTTGTCTCCCCAAATCTAGGGGATGGCGGGAAGCGAAGCGTGAAAAAAAATCATCGTTGCGACAAATTATATCAAAGAAAGATTGCCAAATCATATGACAAGAAAGTCCGACCTAGAAAATTCCAGGAAGGAGCTCTGTTACTGAAGAAAATATTACCCTTACCAGGAGAAGATCAAAGTAAATGAGCCCCAAACTATGAAGGCTCTTATGTGGTGAAGAAAACATTCTTAGTAGGAGCTTTGTTGTTATCTAGAATGGATGGAGAAGATCTACCTAGACTAGTGAATTCTAACTTTGTAAAGAAATATTATGCCTGATATATGTTGTAACCTCCCAATTAATAAAATAAAATTCAGCCATGGATTCTCATTACAAGAAACCTTTTTCTTCACAAAGCGCATGATCTCGTAACATTTTTTATTTATTTATTTTACTTCAACACCACACTAGGAGCAAAAAGTGCATATAGGGGTCAATAGTGAACCGAAGCCAAAATGGGTACCATCATAAAACTTCTAAAACATCATTGTTTATAAAATAGAAAAAATATAAAAATATAAAATGAAAAAAAAATTTGCATAAAAAATATATTTTTTTAAAAAATAAAAAATAAAATGTGTTGTTTTCGTGCATACAGCCAATACGCTAACATATTTTGAACATTTATTTTCTAAAAAAATATTATTTTGGAGTTTAAAGAAAAAAATGTGTTTTGGCATGGATTTCGTAAACACGAAAAATTGTTTTCTTGTATTTTTTGGATTTTACAACATGTTTGTAAAATCCAAAGGGTATTGGCTAATATTCCAAAAATATCAAAATCTTATTTTTGAGGACTCACATTATTCACTGTTAATATTTGGGTAAAAAAAAAATCTTATAGGGGTTAATATTCAAAATATTGGCGGGGATAATTCGTTATTATTCACTATTGATACTTGGTTAAGGAAATCCAAAAGGGGTTAATATCTAAAATATTAGCGGGGATAATTCATTATTATTCACTGTTGATATTTGGGTAAAGAAATTCTAAAGGGGTTAATATCCAAAATATTAGCGAGGATAATTCGTTGTTATTCACAGTAAATATTTGTATAAAGAAACCTTAAAATGGTAAATATCCAAATATTTTTACAAGAATAATACGCCATCATCATTTAACCAACATATTTTTTTGGAAGATCAACACCATAGCAAATGATAAGGCAAACCAACACACCAAGCAGCATACCTTAGGTAGGGGGTATTAGGAGTGCTAAAACCTTCTCTTTATGCAACCAGTCCATGACCTTAAAATCTCTGAAAGACCAGTTTAGGTTTCTTATTAACTATATTACTAGGTGGCAACTCCTTTTTTTTCCACAAAAATAAAGATAAAACTCCAACATGAATTCCCCCCGCTCTCAAGGAGAGTCGTTGCGACGCCGTGCTGTCGCGGAGGGTGCGACAAGGGTTTTAGTCAAATAAATGAAACAAAACAAGTCAAAATCATGTAGTTAAGACAATGAAAGGGTTTTATTGAAACAAAACAGTCAAAAGCATGTGGTTAAGACAATGAAAGGGTTTTAGGAAAATAAATGAGACAAAACAAGTCAAAATCATGTAGTTAAGATAATGTTCATTGGAAGAACATGAAGAACACATAAAGAACATTCAACTTGCACCCAACAACATGGTTCTCGAACCATACCAAATATGGACAAATAGAAGACATATAGAAGTTGTGAATCATACAATGATCAATAATCTAGATTCCATTCACTTGAATTAATGAATCATTATGATTTGGCCAAAATAGGTTATGGTTCAAATCAAAACCCTAGGATCCAAAACCACTTAAAGGTGTTGTTCATGCAAATAAATAATAATTAATTCCTTGAGAGTTGTCCTAACATGACCCAACTAACTTGATGGGTCCAAAGATATTCTAGATAACTAGTAAAAACATGGTTTGATTTTGAAAAAAAAAAGGACATGATATTTTGTTTGATATTTTGTTTTTTAGTATTGAGACGATGACATATTGCATTGTCCCAAGATTAGTAGCTTAACCCACCAAACCTACAAAATAGATCATGGACTCTACTGGTTTACCAACCTTGTCTTTTAAAACTATTTATTCATAATAATATGATAACAAAATTAGATGGTCATAGCATTGAGCACCGACTAAATATCAAAATATTTATATGAGACTAGGATAATCTCATACAAAACAAATAAAAATAAATTATGAAGACCAATTTATAATCAATCAAATACTCAAGGATTCAATTAAAAGAAAAAAAACAAGATGAAAACAAACTATTTGACAGTGCTATTAAACCAAACATAATGGTTATAACTAGTTTATTTAATTTTCTCTCAAGAAAATTCAAAACAAACATGTTACAGGTAACAAAACTAACAAATATATATATATATATCAGATTCTAGGTGGAAATCAAGAGTTGATGCATTGGAGTAATCATCTACTTGGGTGGGTATCTTGTATAATAGGTCTGAGTGGCAGTAAGGCACAATCCAAAAGATGCAGCAAGAACTGTAATAAAGGTCCAGGGATTACTAAAATAAGTTGTCTTCCACTCATACACCCATCTTTTCACTGTGCTCTCACATTGCTTATTAATAGCCATTTTGACATCATTATAAGCAGCAGTATCATATGTATCATGTGTCATGGAATTTCCCATATCATTGAAGAGTTTTGCGACTTTCTGGTCGGCTCCGAGATAATTGATAATTATGCCATGAGATCGCAGCTCCTCAACATCTTCAGCATCGTCAATCAAAGAATCTATGAATAATATGTATGAACTGACCCACAGTTGATCAAGAACAGCAGATGATTCATAGGCCACTAGGTTTAAGAGAAGGGACTCGGTTGACTCATCTATGATAATTGGAGGAATTTCAATTTTTCCAAATAAAACTGATGACTTGAATTTGATATCGGTGATAGCACCAGCAGTCCATCTCGGCCGAAAATGGATTCCCACCTTCTTAAGATTCTTGGAAGAATAATACAAGCTATGACCCAGGCTTCCTGGCTGGGCTTTTTTATGGTTTCTTTTGGAATAGTGATACATGGACTTGTAATATAAAAGTTGAAGAAGATGTTCAGGCTGAGTCTTCTCTGGTGGTGGTGACCAATCCAAAGACACATTTTTTGAATTGTGGAATGGACTGAGCCTTCGATAACTCAACCAAAAATTAAAAACACTGATTATAAAAAATAAAAGAGATAAAGGAAATAAGATCGGGATCATAACCAACCATAATGCAGTCAAGGCTATCCGGACCCATGTTTCAATTGGTTTACTGGACGAGCGGATATGAAGAGAGAGAAAATTATTGATGATTTCATTTGATTTACTTAAATTCGTATACCTCTGTTTCCTCAATGAATCCAAGACTGCAAAAGGAAGTTGGTTCTCCAATAATAACAAGTCTCGTTTCACCTGAAAAATTTGTCGATCTGACATCTCCAATTTTTCACTTTCACCTTTCAGACAGTGCATGAATTGGAGAATGAAGCAGCCATCAATAAACATCATCTTGATGAATTCCTCATCACTGAATTTCTCTGTTATGTTCTCATGGTAGCATCCCTTCGCTTTTTGTAGCTCCTCTTTTACTTTGACGTAGAGGTCTTCTTTCCCTGTATCCTTTACAAACTTGACCATCATTCGAAACTTGAGTTTCTCCACTTGTTGAAGCTTCACCTCACGATCTGAATAGTGATATGGACCAATTGAGACCGCCAAGGGTCTATAACATCCCCTCTTTTTTCCCTTGAGTTTAACTGGAACCTTAGGAATGTTTGGTTCTGGAACCTTAGGAATGTTTGGTTCTTCCGTTCGATTGTTTTCGGACTCTTTGTACTCGTCCAGTATTTCGCTAAGCCACTGAGGAACTGAAACTATTGCATCCTCTGAGATCCTTTCCCCTTGCAGTTTATTGATTTCATTTGTTTCAGCACCGTCTGCTGGTCTGGAACTGTCTCCTCCCATATCTGAAGCAGGTGAACTCGAGTCTATCCTTATACCAGTTAGATGTGTATCAGCCATTGTTATAGCGCAGAAGATATTATTATGTGGCGATGGAGGCTAAATCAACGGTGATAACAGCTGACAAAAATCATGAAACATTATCAAGTAGGAAAACAAAATAAACCGAAACATAGATAAGAGAGCTTGTTTTGAACTCACCAAAGACCAGGTTTCAGTTCCTCAGAAAATCCTCTTGTCTATTGTTCTGTGTAACCATTCAAAATACTGCGCCTTTTATTTTCTCCTCTTCTTGGAAGTAGCCTTTAAATATTACAACTACTTTCTCTTAGATTTTCTATAAAATATTCCCTGACGTAATAGGATTTTAGGCTTACATTTACATATACCGTGTGAGTGTAGGGGATTTGGTCGTCACAAAAAGTTATGAATGGTGGACTTGGCTTGAGAATTTTTTGTATTTTAACATGGTCTCGTTCTTAGATTTAAAATCTGAAAGATCCAGGTTTGAAATCATCTATCAAGCGAATTCGAGTCTTAATAAGTGAAATTCATGCTTTCATTAGAATAGCCAACAAACTAATCTCCTAAATAAATGCCCATCACGTTCTCAAGTTTTGGTGCCTAATCAACTTGTTGTATTATTAGGTGGATGGTCTGTCCTTATTCCCCTCGTCACATTTTATTGTTTTTTTTTTTTTAAAAAAAAGAACAAGTCTTTGTGCTACTTAACCCTTAGTGTACATTCCCAAACAGGCCATAAAAGTGGAGACATGCGCACGAATATATATATATATATATATATAGCCAGGCAAGTTGCCAGGTATGACTTTGAGTTTTCTTCAAATGCTATAAGATTAAGAGCTCATCTATGAGTAAGGAGTGATCAGAGAGTATATATTAAGCCTAAGTTAGTGTTTGATTTGACATAACGTTGTTGTCAACAATATTGAAATGTGGGGAGGCCATCTCAATCTCTTACAACTTTCCGAAGTGGCACTCCAGCACTATACATACATACATACATACATACATACATACATACATATGAAATTGAAACCACAACTCTATATAAGAGTATCCAACAACTAGAATATATAAGACTTTCAAGTTTCATTTTGTGAGAGATTCATGGCAGGCACGCACTCACTCACACGAGGGAAAGCTCGATTGGTTTCTAGCTCTTAATTTCTCGTTAAGGTGCTATATCTAGCTGAGAAAAAGGAGGAGCTGATTTTAGAGAGAGAATCGATCATTGACCTCAAGCTGTAATATTGTACGGGAGATTTAAATTAATAATAAAACTAGACTTTGATAACAAGACTTTGATCCTATATTAAAAAACTATCTTAATTTAAAAGTCAATAAAATTCCAAGAATAATTTAAAAACTAGTAATTAAGTAGGACTTGCCTTTTCGTCTCAAGAATGGCCATGGACAAAATAACAATGATATGAGTTTCCTGGCGTAAATTGATAAGTTTAGAAAAATCAAACGAGCTAGATAATAATAATAGATATAAATTTTAATTTGATTATTTGGTCAAACTGAGAGCATACAATTTTATGGATAAATTATGTATGAAAGAAATTGTTGTTTAGATTATTTGTTCTAATTTTCTTAACTAGTTTGAAAAATTATTTAATTAGAATCTTATAAGGTAGGTAGGTTTAGTTTTCTATTTGAATAAGTTTTTATGCTATTTACATAAAAATTATTGACATTCAAAATTTATTATATCGATTTATGTATATATATATATATATAGTTATAATTTTAAGTTCTGTGAGGCTTTGTTTTCTTGTATTTTTTCCATATACTGCAACAATAAATTCCATAATTTTGAACAGACAACATCTTATTAGTGTTTTCCTGCCACAGTGGAAAGATTTTAAAGCTAAGAAATGTTTGCAATTATTTAGCTAGGAAAAAAATATCCATGTTTTTGAGCTTTTTATTATTCAACCAGCATTGAGAAACTTGTTGTTGAAATCTGAATCAAAGTTAGGAATTTACTAAGATAGTCTTAGTAAATCATGCAATATAGGAAATATGGAGTTATTCCTGTTTAGGAAATATTGTTTTCCTAGTTAAAGGTGTTGTCCTAGTTGAGTTCTAATTCCTAGAAGAGCTATTTAGTTAAACTCTAAGTCCTAGATGATGTATATAAGTAGATATGGATGTATTGTAAATACTAAGTGAAATAAGAAGAGAAATTCATTCTCTCTCACTCAAAGTTTCACATGGTATCAGAGCTAGGTTCTGAAATCTAAACCTAAAATCAAAATATGGCTGCCAAAAGGGATAGCTCCTCCTCTGAGGTCACCTCAAGTCTTGGGAAAACTCCAAACACAACCAACCTTGGAGGAACTGAAAACTCCTCTCTTCTCATCACTTGTCACAAACTCAATGGATACAATTATCTTCAATGGTCCTCATCAGTAATGATGTTTATCTATGGGAAAGGCAAAGATGACTATCTCACAGATGAAATCAGCATACCAAAAAAGGGTAACCCTCAGTTTAGAGCCTGGAAAACAGAGAATCATATGATAATGTCATGGTCAATCAACTCAATGACAAATGAGATAAGAGAAAATTTTCTCCTCTATGGAACAACCAAGGAAATCTGGGATGCAGCTAGGGAAACTTACTAAAGTTTTGAAAATATATCAGAATTATTTGAGATTGAAGTAGCACTACATGATCTATGCCAAGGAGAGGTCATAGTCACTCAATATTTCAATACTCTGTCTCGACATTGGCAGCATCTTGACATGTTTGAAAACCACACATGCAGCTGCTCTAGAGACATATCCTTGTTCAGGAAAATTGTAGAACAAAAGAGGACTTTCAAATTTCTTCTAGGACTCAATAAGTTCCTAGACGAAGTTATAAGAAGGATAATGGGCACCAAACCTCTTCCAAATCTTAGAGAAGCTTTTTCAGAAGTGAGACTTGAAGAAAGTAGAAAGAAAGTTATGATGGGATGTCATAACTCAAGACCTTCAATGGAAGGATTTGCCTTGGTCTCTAGAACCCCCAATTGGGACAACAGACAAAAGAATGGAAGGCCATGGTGCGACCATTGTCACAAACCAGGACACACAAAGGGAACTTGCTGGAAAATCCATGGCAAACCTAATGATTGGAAACCATCACGATCATCATATGATAAAGAAAGTCGAGCCTTTACTGCTGCAATCTCAGATAGCAACCCACAAAAGACCAACAACACACCAGCAGACCCTTTCACTAAAGAACAACTGGAGGTCCTACAAAAGTTGTTTAGTCAGAAATCCTTAAACAACACTTCAGTCACTGGTTCTGGCATGATAGCACAGAAAGACACTACCTCAACAGGTAAACAAAAATCCTCTGAACCTTGTGTTATTGACTTTGGAGCAATAGACCACATGACAAGAGATGAGACTATACTCCAAGAATACAGTCAGTGCAAAGAAGACAGTGCAGTAAATATTGCTAATGGAACGCTATCAAAAATTGAAGGAACAGGCATGAGCAGAATTTCAAAGGACCTACACCGTATATCAGTGCTTAATGTCCCTAAATTAGACTGCAACTTCTTCTCAATTAGCAAATTGACATGTGATCTAAACTGTGTCGCTAAGTTTTTTCCTAATTTTTTTGTATTTCAGCATTTGGTTTCAAGGAAGAGGATTGACAGTGCTAAAATGTATGCAGGGCTCTATCTCCTTAGGAATTGTCGTCCTCTACAATCCAAAGCTCAAAAAGCAGTGTTCCTAAAGCCCAAGGGTCAGTCAGTTTTCAATAATTATGTCATTCCAGATAACAATGTGATGTTGTGGCACTATCGCCTTGGTCACCCCAACTTCATGTATCTTGAAAAGATGTTTCCTTCTTTATTTATCAATAAAAATCCCAAGTTTTTCAGTTGTGAAATCTGTCAACTCTCCAAAATACTCTAGCCACCACAGGCCACTATTCCCGACACTACCACAACACGAAAAACCACCTCGACATCCTCTACACAAAGGTGTTAACAGGTAAGCCTTCCATCACACTCGAAAATTCATGATATCACTGTTCATCTTCTTCATCTGCATGTGTGGGGAGTGAATTCATTCACTCCCCGCCGGGTTGGGTCGGGTCGAGCTTTGTGCCCGGCCCAAATATTTGAACAGGCAGGCTTGCAGCCAGTCCCAGACATAAGATTTTCTGGGTCGACGGCCTAGACCCAAGATTTTCTAGGCCGACGGCCCAGACCCAAGGTCTTTGGGGCCAACAGCCCAAGTCCCTTTGGGTTGGCAGCCCAGCCCGAGACAGGGTGGGCTGACAGCCCAGACTCTAAATATGGTGGGCTGACAGGTAACCCACCCAAAAAAATAAAAATAAATAAATGACAAAAAATAAAAAATACATTTTTGAGAAAATATTTAGAACAAAATATTTTGTTTTCTTGCATACGGCCAATACCCTAGTATATTTTAAAATTTGTTTTTTTCTTTTAAAAATATATATTATCTTGGGTTTTGAAGAGAAAATGAGTTTTAGCATGGATTTCACAAAGAAAAAAAATCATTTCTTGCATTTTGAGATTTTACAACATGTTTGTAAAATGCAAAGGGTATTGGCCAATATTTCAAAAAAATATAAAATCTTATTTTGGGGAATTTATTATTCACTATCGGTATTTAGATAAATAAATCCTAAATGGGTAAATATCCAAAATATTCGGCAGGAATGATATGCTATTATTCACTGTTGGTATTTGGGTAAATAAATCCTAAGGGGTTAATATCCAAAATATTCGACGGAGTAATATCCCATTTTCCATTTAATTAACATATGTTTTGAAAGACCAAAACCATAACAAATCATAAACAAGCCAAAACGTCAAGCAACTTACCTTAGGTAGGGCGTACTAGAGGTGCTAAAACCTTTTCTTTAACAACCAGTCCCTTACCCTAGAATCTCTGAAAAACCAGTTTTAGGTTTCCTAGTAACCATAATACTAGGTGGCTATTCTCTTTTTAACGAAAATAAAGAATCCCCCCGACATTTAACCCTCCGCTCATGGGGAGGGTCGTCACAACGCCACACTCATTTTTTTGGGGTGCGACAGAATGGAGACTCCACTGGGGACTTGGACTAGACTTGATAGTTTTGTTTGTTTATGATATGTTATTGTTTTTCTTATTGCTATGGATGATTTATATTGTTTAGAAGCTTTAGCATGCATCTTGGTTTGTAAAATTCTTCAATGTGTTTATTACTCTGTTGAACAACTGTGCGCACCATATTGACTTTAAACTTCTCCATCTCTTGGAAATCATCATGCTTCCCGCGGTAGTACGGACCGATGGAGAGCACCATGGGTTCGTAACATTTCTTGTTCGATTCTATCCCAATAAATATATGTTAAAACCTTGGAATTCTAGGCCCTTGCTGCTGGCTCATGGTCTCTCTCTGCTCAACGCGTATTATGGATCCCAACCAATTATTATTTTCTTGGACTATAATGTGTGTTTCTGCCATTAGAAGTACAGATATTTATTGAACAAAGGATATTGTAAATGAAAGAATTTATGATCTGCACTTCCAAAGCATATCACGAACAGGTCACGATGGATCTGTTATATACCATACCAAGTTAGGAACTAGAATCTTACCTTACTTGGAAGTTGAGCTTGATGCTTTAACTGTTTCGCTCTTGTCCAAAACATGTGTTCCTCATCTGTACACAGCCTGGCTATAAAAATTGCAATGTAACATCAAACTTAACGTTTAAGTTTCTTGACATCAAATTAAAATCGTAGGTTGCATGACAGGACTGTAAATAAACCAGATGAAAATTGTCATTAGATAATGATTGCTTAGTCAAAATACTACATACGGCTTGCAAAATCTGGCCTATGTAATACTGCACTATGAGATGGAATATAGGAAAAAATTGCGAAAACTTTTTCTCCTTCACTTATCTTTTTTAGCTAAAGGATTTAAAATCTGGCCTGACGGATTTTACATAAGGTTATCGAGTTACAGGTAAAATATAATTTTAAGTATTTTTAGCATGTAGTTTTGAACACTAAACAATTTTAAAGTATACATATTAAGTGGTTGTTTGGCTCCATGGTTATTAACAAACATTGAACCAAATTTTTGGTAATGGATCCCACAAAAAGACACATTGTGCCACAACTGCAGAAGCAAATGATTGTCATCCTTGACGTGTATGAATTGAGTTTACTTCAACACTAACACCATAAAGATGTTGCCCTGGAAACTTTCACGAGGCCAAAAATAAAAGAATACTTAAAAATCACAGTATAAACCGGACCCTTGTAATGAGGGATAACTTCTGTTTTTAAAGCTCTTCTAGCTCTGATATCACTTTTGGCGAGAGTGGGGTATGAAACCACCTATGATGGTTTACAAACAAACACAAATAAGGATTTATAATCTGAAAAACAGATTTATATTACTCAATAATTTAAAACACTAACAAGTAGAGGAGAAAGCTCTTGAACTCTCAAATACTCTTACTCCCTTATTCTTCTTTTTGCTCCCACAAACTTAGATCACTCTGATACAGACTATTTATAGATAGACTTGTCAATGTAAACTCATTAAATGCAAATACAAGTAAAATTCTACATTTCGAAGATGGAAGTCATTGTTGAACCCTTCATTTTAGCTCATATGCTCCTACTCTTAGCGACGAGAAAGGGTTGTTGCTAGGACTGGAGAAGAAAGATTATTTGACAATATTTAATACTTGCCACAATCACAGTTATTATTGAGAGGGAATAAAACGAAATAGCTCTGAATGGCAGTTAATGCAATGGTAAGACTTGCAGCAACAAATGTAATAAAGCTCCAAGGTCTGCTAAAATAGGTATCCAGATACTTAGCTGCCCATCGCTTCATGGTGCTCTTATAATGTGATTCGATGTCCTTTTTAACTTTATTGAGAACAAGAGGATTAGGCACTAAATATTTGGCTGTCTCATTGAAGAGTTTCGCGACTTCGTCTTCACTTCCGAGGGTAACGAGGAGTATACCCTGTGATCGCAACACCCAAAGTTTGTCATTGTCACCGAGGCATGCTTCGTAGGCCACCAAGTTTAAAAGTAAGGACTCGGTTGAGTCGTCTATGGTCAATGGAGGAATTTGGAGTCTCCCACCTAGCCATGTTGGCTTGAACTGGACATCAGTTAACTGACTTGTTTTGCTAGGATTGAAATGGATTCCCACCCTTCTAAGCTCCATCGCAGGATGATAACGATACAATCTTGTCATTGAACTATGATCAACTGGGGCGTCCTTGTGGGCAAAATGCATATGAAAGAGTTCAAGGAGATGGCTGGCACGAAAGTACTCTTCCGTTGCTGTGTCGTTTAAAGTATTCAATTCTCCTAGCAGAATAGTTTTGCGGAAGAACTTAGACATTTTTTTGCTGAATGAGTCTCTTTGACGGGGCATAGCTCGAATGTGCTTGATGAAATCTTTGCTCAATTTCGCCCCACCTTCACCTCCGAATCTCAATTTCATCAGTGGCCGGAGGACTACGAAAGGGAGTTGGTTCTCTAGTAAGAGAATGTCTCGTGCAACCAAAGCTGCAACGTGACTAGTCATCTTCAAATTCTCATGGTCATCAAGTAGGCAGTGCATGAATTGGATGACAAAGCAACCATCCAGAAACAACATGTTGGTGAATTCCGTCATGTCACTGATTTGAAATAATCCATCCTCATCATAGCATCTTCTCGCCTCTTCAGCCACACCTACCACGGTGTTGTAAAACTCTTCAATGAGTTTTCCACTCTGTTGCACAAATGTGCAAACCATCTTGACTTTAAACTTCTCCATCCCGTGCGAGTCATCCAGCTTCCCGCGGTAGTAAGGACCGATGGAGACCACCATGGGTTCGTAACATTTCTTGTTCGATTTAATCCCACTAAATATCTGTGGAACCCTTGGAATTGTAGGCCTATGCTGCTGGCTCATGGTCTCTCTCCGCTCAACGCCCATTATGTATTCAAACAATATATTTTTTTCTGGGACTATAATGCGTGTTTCTTCCATTAGAAGTACAGATATTTACTGAACAAAGGATATTGTAAACGAAAGAATCTATCTGCACTTCCAATGCATATCACGAACAGGTCACGATGGATCTGTTAAATACCAAGTTAGGAACTAGAATCTTACCTTACTTGGAAGTTGAGCTTTAATGCTTTAACCGTTTCGCTCTTGTCCATAACATGTGTTCCTCTGTAGACGGCTTGGCGATAAAATTTGCAGCGTAACATAAAACTTAACGCTTAAGTTTCTTGACATCAAATTAAAATGGTAGGTTGCATGGCAGGACGGTGAATAAACCGAAGAAAATTGTCATTAGATAATGATTAATTTGTCAAAATACTACATACGGCTTGAAAAATCGAAATATTTCTACTTAATTTCTTACTTTGCAGTCTCATTTATGATGTCCGATTATCGTTTTCCAATGCACAGACTATAGAATGTGTTATTAAAAAGTCCCAGTTAGTTGTAGGCAGTCCAAGTTTCAGATAAGTCTTGAAGAATATATGTTTCACAATTTGCAGGTTGTAATACTAATAAATGTGAAATGCGTAAAGGTTAGTTTGTTCCATGCTCAAAATGCAAGAAAATTAGAGAAAATAGAACAAACTTTTGTTTCTCCTGTCTTCAGTGGTGAGAAAAGAATAGAAGTCGAGCCCTACCAGTCTGTAAACTGTGTTTTCATTCCTTTTATTTTTGTTCTTGACAAGCTTGGACAAAAATGTTTTTGAAAAAGAAAAAAGCTCAGAAAGAAATTCTCTGTCGATACACTGGGATGAAATTTAAAGATATGCGTGAGAGATTAACTTTAAGATTGTTGGGAGAAACAACAATACTCAACACTCCCACTTTGTGTGAATCTATAGGAAACTTCTAAATAGAGCAGAATATATGCAGAAAATATATATCCAAAAACCACAAGCACAACACGCAAATTTTTACATGGAAAACCTTCCCGATATGAGAAGGAAAAACCACGGGACCGTAGTCCACTCAAATACTTCCACTATCACAAATAATGGATTCACAATATTCTTCCTCAGATTTAACTAAGGGCTACAACATAAATCATCAAGATTAATCTATTCTTGGAATACAACAAGAATTAAAGAGAACAAAGTTGAGAGAAGGCTCACAAACTGACAGCCCCGCGTTTTGTCAAGCAGATCAACTTCCACACCTCTAATCTTCAATCCCACCGTTCAGAATGAAGATACATATGTCTGGAAGTTGTTGTCCAAATTTCAACCCGATCCAACGGTTAACGAGTTGAAAATCGAAGAAACAAGACAGAGTGTTCTGCTGCCTCCTTCACTCTTTTTCTCTCGGCTCTCTCTCCTTTTCTCTTCCCTTTTCTTGTGTCTTTTTGTTCTTCTTGGCAGCTAATAAGAAGTGTGCCCTGCCCTTCTAATTGGGTACTTTCATGTGAGCTAAATCCACACAAATATTTGGGTCATCCTCCTCCTAAGAGTAAAACCCAAACCCAACAAAGATGTGGGTAGTGCGGGTAGCAAATTGGTGCTGAGTGTTAAACTCTGGCCTGACGGATTTTACAGAAGGTTATCGTGGTGCTGGTAAAATATAATTGCAAGTTGATTGATTTTTAGAACTGTCATATGCATTCCTGTAGCTTTGAGCACTAAACAATTTTAAAGTATATAATTTTAGCCAGTTGAAATGTTTTTGGATTGATTCAAGAGTTGAAACAAAATAAGATTGTCCTCTTCCACTTAGTAAATAAATCAGACCCTGTTTTTAGAATTAAAAAAAAAGCAGCCCCCCCTCTTTTTATTCTCTCTAAAGTTCTTTACTTTGTAATCACCTCACAGATATCGTGAAAGGTGGCAGAAAACCTCCTTCACCCACCAATTGTCTCGTCGGCGACAAAAACCGCTGCATCAACCTCCTTTTCCACCGCCGCCACAGCAACATCTTCTTTTTCCGGACAACTTCAGCCACCATTACCTCCACCAGCTCCTCCACAGACACCAGTGGAGTCCTCGTATCACGCCTGAACCCTCCACGAATGGTATTCTCCCGTTCCACCTTCTTACTTTCCTCATCTGTCCTCCTGCTCGCATGAGTGAACAGTGGATATGTTATAGGGTGGCTCGTCTGGCCTAGCCCAGTAAAATTTTCTGATTAGGCCACCAGTAGCCCAAAAACCAAACCTTCTTTGGGTAGGTCCAGGTGGATGCGTTGTGCCTTACCCTAAATAATATTTTAAAAAAATGAAAAACATTGATTCCATAAAATGATTTTCAATAATTTTTTTCAATTTGGGTTAATAGACCTACACTATAATATATATATTGAAATGTCCCACCAAACCAACAAAACAAATCATGGACTCTACTTGTTTTACCAACTTTGTCTTTTAAAACTATTTATTCGTAATAATAAGACAACAAAATTAGATGCTCATAGCATTGAGCTCCAGCTAAATATCAAAATATTGATACAGGACTAGGATAATTTGATATAAAAAAATAAAAATAAAAATAAATTACAAAGATTAATTTATAATCAATAAAAAAATACTAAAGGATTCAATTGAAAGAAAAAAAAATACAAGATGAAAAAAAAAACTATTTGACAGTGTTATTAAACCAAACATAATGGTCACAACTAGTTTATTTAACTTTCTCTCAAGAAAATTCAAAGCGAACATGTTACAGGCAACCAAACATAGGTAATGAAACTCCCACATATATTTCATAGGAAATAGACTCAAACACCAATAGATCAGATTCTATTAGACCGTTATTAAACCAAACATCATGGTTACAACTACTTTATTTAATTTTCTCTCAAGAAAATTCAGAACGAACATGTTACAGGTAACCAAACTAACAAATACATATATCATAGGAAATAGACTCAAAAACCAATAGATCAGATTCCACGTGGAAATCAAGAGTTGATGCATTTGCATTAATCATCTACTAGGGTGGGAATCTTGTATAATAGGTTTGAGTGGCAGTAAGGCACAATCCAAAAGATGCAGCAAGAACTGTAATAAAGGTCCAGGGATTGCTAAAATAAGTTGTCTTCCACTCATACGCCCATCTTTTCACTGTGCTCTCACACTGCATATTAATATTCATTTTGACATCATTGTAAGCAGCAGTATCATATGTATCATGTGTCAAGGATTCTCCCATACCATTGAAGAGATCTGCGACTTTCTGGTCGGCTCCGAGATAGTTGATAACTATGCCATTAGATCGCATCTCCTCCACATCTTCAGCATCGTCAATCAAAGAATCCATGAATAATATGTATGAACTGACCCATAGTTGATCAAGAGCAGCAGCTGATTCATAGGCCACCAGGTTTAAGAGAAGGGACTCGGTTGACTCATCTATGATAATTGGAGGAACTTCAACTTTTCCGGATAAAACTGATGGCTTGAATTTGACATCTGTGATAGCACCAGCAGTCCATCTCGGCCGAAAAAGGATTCCCGCCTTCTTAAGATTCTTGGCAGAATAATACAAGCCATGACCCCGGCTTCCTAGCCGGGCTTTTTTATGGTTTTTTTTGGAATAGTGATACATGGACTTGTAATATAAAAGTTGAAGAAGATGGTCAGACTGAGTCTTCCCTGGTGGTGGTGACCAATCCAAAGACACATTGAGCAATGGGGAAACAGAAGCTGTCGGGGTACTTAAGAACACTAAATCACACAAGCAGTAACTGATTATAAGAAATATAAGAAATAAAGGAAGTAAGATTGGGATCATAACCAGTACTAATGGAGCTAAGGCTCTCCGGACCCATTTTCTAATTGATTTACCGGACGAGCGGATATGAAGAGAGAGGAAATTATTGATGATTTCATTTGAATTACTTAAATTTGTATACCTCTGTTTCCTCAATGAATCCAAGATCGCGAAAGGAAGTTGGTTCTCCAATAATAACAAGTCTCGTTTCACATGAAAAATTTGTCGATCTGACATCTCCAATTTTTCATTTTTATAATTCAGGCAGTGCATGAATTGGAGAATGAAGCAGCCATCAATAAACATCATCTTGATGAATTCCTCATCATTGAATTTTTCTGTTATGTTCTCATCGTAGCATCCCCTCGCATTTTGCAGCACCGCTTTTACATTATCGTAGAGGTCATCTTTCCCTGTATCCTTCACAAACTTGACCATCATTCGAACCTTGAGTTTCTCCAGTTGTTTAAGCTTCTCCTCACGATCTGAATAGTGATATGGACCAATTGAGACCGTCAAGGGTCTATAACATTCTTCTTTTTTTTCCTTGAGTTTTACTGGAACCTTAGGAATGTCTGGTTCTGGAACCTCAGGAATGTTTGGTTTTCGATTGTTTTCGGACTCTTTGTACTCTTCCATTATTTCGCTAAGCCACACAGGAATTTCCTCGCTGGTTGTTTTAGAATTTCCTCGTACTTGAGCTATTGCAGGTGAACTCGGGTCTATCGTTACTCCAGTTAGATGTGTATCAGCCATTGTTGTGGGTTAGAGCCACAATTTTTAAACCTGACATGAGAAAAAAGTCAATGGATTGCAACCAAGTTTTTTATCAGGTCACAAAGTCAACTCGAAGTCAACTCGAGTTCTTGAAGATTACTCAAGTTTATATATTTTTCTATTTTTTTAACCCAACTCGGATTCCTGGTTGACCCAACTAGCCAGGTCAGGCTTTAAAACTATGGTTAGAGCTATTTTTTTAAATAAGTAACATAGAATTATTTTATTCATTTTTTAGTTTTCTTTTTCTTTTTATTTTTTCATCTTCAATAAAAAAAAGTTTATTTTCTTAGAAGTTTCAAAACATTTTTCCAACTCAAAAAACAAAAAAAAATGTTAAGCTATATATATCTTTATCTAATTCAATAACATAAAATACATATTATCACTACTATATAAATTCAAACTAGAATACATACATTTCACTCGCTTTGTTATAAAAAAAATCAATTAAATTTATATTGCGTGCTCATGGGACCTAGAAAATGCCACCACATATAAATTAACCTCAAGTTAAAAACAAAACTTATATTACGAGCACATAATTAAATATAAAACTAAAATATATTAAACGCAAACTTAATATAAGCATTCTAAGCACGTAAATTAAACACATGATCATAAGTTGAGATCCAAATTTACTTACTACACGCATAATTAAACATAAAGCTAAAATATTGTCAATACAATTTAATA